>JAVCKU010000073.1:6579432-6598552 GCA_032273985.1 Hypsolebias coamazonicus
GCGTTTTAAATCGCAATTGCAATTTATAGAAAAAAAATTGCAATTAGATTATTTTCCAAAATCGTTCAGCCCTAGTGTACAGTAGTTATTTTTCTCTTGTATGCGCTGCCAACTTCAGGTGTCCCCTCCTTCTCCCTCACTGAATGCAAACCCAACCCCTCACCTGCAGGCTCCCCCACTTCCTGCTTCTCCAGGTGGGCGGAAAGTTTAGCACAAGCAAACATGGGACAGGATATCGAAGAGCAGCTGAGCAGGAGAGCAAAAATAAAAATAAAGATTCAGTCATTTGGAGATGGTTTGGATTTAAATTGTCTGATGAGCAGCAGAAAAATGTTTTTTTGTAGACAATGCCGTAAACAAGTCCTGAAAAAAGTTGGCTCTACAAATCTTTTTTAACTATTTAAAACAGCACTTTAGGTAGAGTATGAAGCGTGTAAAACTGCCGCTCTGACTGTTGACTTCAGCCTCCTTCCCTGGAACAAACCATGGTACAAAACTAGGTAACACAACATTAATAAAGTAGCGGATTACTGTATATTGCTAAAAACACGGTCCCAGTCTCAACTGTGAAACAGTATGGCTAAAGACAATGGGGCTAACTAACATTGTGAAGGCGGCACAACTGAAGAGGTTTAGGCTGATTGGTAACTAAAAAATTGCCTATGAGTGAGACAGTGAATGGTTGTTTGTCTCATTTGTCCCCATGTGGCCCTGTGATGGACTTGTGACCTGTCCTGGGTGCATCCCGCATCTTGCACAGTGATGGCTGGACATGGACACCAGTGACCCCCCCACAACTCAGAAAGAAAGACACGGGTAAAAGATCATGGCTGGATGTACAGTATATGTAAATAGTTTATTTGTTTAGACATTTATTTTGTACAATTACAGCAGTTTGTTAATAAAGATGCCTGTGTAACTGGGACAAAGCTGTGGCTCAGAAATATATTTTTGCTATTACTTTATGGAAAGAAAAAAATATTGAGATATATATCATATAATCACCATTCATTTTAAAATATCGAGATATTAATTTTGATCCATATCGTCCAGCCCTAAATGGTCTAGCAGTGTTGTGGCAAAAGGATAATACTATTACAATTACAATTGATGCTAAAAAAAATTAAGTAGAACATCCATGGATCCAAGTGGCACAATCTGTCTAACTCCAGATGTGGCAGAGAGCTCATTTGAACAAAGTTATACAAATATCTGTAACATAGCACCAACTTCTATACTGATCAATTTTGAGTAGAGGCACTAGTGATAGATTAGGTAAACCATCTTAAGATGCGTTTTTAATTCATCCGATTAAATCTAACATGGTAGCTTTGGCATGCAATATTTCTTTAAGAGTATTTTGAATTTGTATTGTCAGGCTTGTGCAGTTGCATTTTAAGATTATTTTATTCCAGTTACTGTGAAACAGCATCATATTAATTATTGATTCTTAATAAACACAGAATTTTCCAAAGGGAGTTCTGAGCCACGATTCTTCATCTAATCTTGGTTTTCATGTGTGATTATCTTGAAGTTATTTCTGGTGTTCTGTAAATAAACTTCAAGTTTTTTAAAGACAGTCGGTCTCCCCATAGTGTATTCATGTGTTCTACAAATGTGCATTCCAACCTGGTTTAATTAGTGATCTCATTACAGGTAAGATGCTTTACAAAGACAGTTTAAAGGTGACGTGTAGCTTTTAAAAAGTCTATAACATAAGAAGAACACTATACTTTGGGGTTGCAAGGATAACAATTAACATTGTAGAACCAAATCCTCAAAAAAAAAAAAAAAAAAAAATCAATGTCCTAATTTATTGATTTTGAAAGGATTGTATGACTGCAAACTTGAATAAAATGTCCTTTTCACATCAGTAAATTTTAGTCAGCTAAAAGCACATTTGTAAAATAAAGAGTGGTACAATATTTTATTTCACAGCTTTGCACCAGCGGACTTCCATGACATAACTCTGGATTCAATGGAAAAGCAAGTCTTCCAAAAGCATTAAAGTGTTGACTGGATTGTCTTTCCTGCTCATCTCTCTGCACCACACGGCACTTCAGCCAAGTATGCACCATCCAAACAAACAACACGATGTCAGATTACTGCTCCCATCAATCTCCGTTCATCCCCCAGAGTCCCGTAAGCAGATAAAAAGCTAATCAAACCCTCCACTGTGTAATTCATCACTGGCTCCTTGTGAACACTCCATCTTCTACTCCTTCCTTTGGCTCCAGGAAACACCTCTGTCTCTCAGACAAAGAATGTATCATGGGAGGACAATCTAAAACAGATGTCTCTTTACAGCTGTCTGCATATTCAAGATACTGATATTAAATCTGAATAAAATCTTAAACAGTAGCAGGAATATCTCTATAACTACAACTCTTCCCTATTAATGTCATCTTTAGGGTTGCGTTAATTAGAGTGCACCATAAACTGAGATTTATGGCTACACTTAATATTGTATCTCAAAGGTGACTACGTAAATATGACTAACAGCAAAGTAGCAATCTGATTATGAACTTGCTTCAGAGAAATTTGTGTTCAGAGTTTTTCTTTTAATCGTCTGTTCCACTCGTTTTCTGACGACTGACTTACGCAAAAGTTTTGTCATCAAGCAGAAGAATGCTCAAATCTGACACAAACAAATCCTACAGCTCCTGACTGATGTGAGATAAATGTCAGATTAGGCCTGTCACGATAACTAATTTTGCTGGGCAATTAATTATCTCAGAAATTATTGCAATTAATGATAATTTTTTGAAATTTGATAATAATTAATAATTGTCAAATGTAAGAAGAAATGTTGGTTAATTTTTGTGTGTAATATCTTTTTTGAACACATGATGGCAGTATAAGATTGTTTGAACCAAAGGATGGATAGTGATGGAGCAGCGTCTCTTTAAAAAAAAAAATGGGAGGGAGGCCCCTTGACGTGGCATGGGCTGTCTCTCATTCCTGTCTTTCGGTTCTCAAAATGTCGACCTCTCTGTGTGGTTTGAGCTCTTTGGCATAGCATTTGTCACACAACGTTTTTAATAAAAATAAAAAAAATCAGTAAACAAGTTTTCAACTTCTTTTATTGTCAGAGAAAAACTTTTTAGATGAAGGCACGGGGTTCAACCATTAATTTTGGAATGCTGACAAGACGGAGGTTCCCCCCACACCAAGGTCAACCT
The DNA here is from genome assembly GCA_032273985.1 of Hypsolebias coamazonicus. Taxonomy (NCBI): domain Eukaryota; kingdom Metazoa; phylum Chordata; class Actinopteri; order Cyprinodontiformes; family Rivulidae; genus Hypsolebias; species Hypsolebias coamazonicus. Next base: position 6,582,615 of record JAVCKU010000073.1, read on the forward strand.
GTTAGCTTGTGCTTATCTTTTCAGCTTAGCTGCTTTTAACAATTCAAAAACATGATTTTTGACGGTTAAAACAGATTTATAGAGAAAAGAGAAAGGGAGAGGCCTGTGAAGAGCACTGGATTTGAGCCTAGTCATCCAATGTGTTCAGTAGAAAGAGACGCGAAGAAACGATAAAAGCCGATAAATGAAAATGAGGTTGATAATTTTAATTTATTGTGCGATTAACTGATTTATTGTTTATTGTGACAGGCCTACGTCAGATTGTCTGAAAACTGAGATAAAGGTGAAGATTTAACCATTGTCTTGCTTATTTATACAATGATCAAATGTTTGGATTTTAATGAGCGAATAAAAAAAATAATGTTCACTGAGTCCTTTCTTTTCAGCTCCAAATCATCCTCAAAATGATTCTTTTATCCTTAGAGTTTAAAGGTTCATGGGATTGTGCTCAGTGCTTAGGGGATGTGTCGAGATAAAGAGGGATTTTTGTCTTTTTTACACGTATGCTTTGGCTAGAAATCTATAAACAACAATATTGATGATTCTCTGCATTTAGTCCTTTAGTGTAGAATTATCCTTGTTAGGATGGCATTTGCCCTATGCTATAGATTCTCATAACCATTAAACTGTCCTAATGAAAAAAGTGCCTTACATGTCATCATAAAAACAGGATAAATTGCGTGTTTTCTGTTCGGTCTTCCTTTAGATTAGGCTGAACTCTTTATATTGCCAATTGTGTAAAACTAGTCTAAAGCCTCTGGGGAGAGAGAAGTGTTTCTACAATTATTGACAAATTTGCAAACCAGATATCCATTTAAACCAGTTGGAGATATGAAATGGAGAACTCAGATATACAGTATTTTAGAATTAAGCAGTGAAACACAAAGTATGGTCAGTGTTTATTGTGGGCTCATTGTTTCTTTATCGTATGCTTAAGTCTTTTGTCTTATTTTGATTTGTTTGTAGATTTTTCAATATATTGAGTACTGTACTGTATGGTTTGTTTGTTTAATTCATTCAATAAATTGAAGAAATAATTCTAATTTCCATCTGTACTCATGAGTTACAACAAACATGTCCTTTAAATTACATGTTTTAAAACTTTACAGTCTTTTATTTTTTTAATCATGTTTTAAAGAAGACCAAATATTCTACATTTTAAAAGTGTTTAAATAGCTGTATAACATAAAAAGGATCAATATTCAAAATGATTTGATGTCACTTTATGTCATATTAGCATCTAAAACTAACATAAAAAGGTTTTGGAGTTTTTCTTTGAAATAAAAATATGACACTTGTTTAAAAAATATTTGGTTCATTCAAGGTTTAATTGTTAATAATATAACTTTTGTCATGCATATTTTTTTTGTTTGTTGTTTTTTTTTTTTGGAAACCCATAACATTTATTAAGTGAACAATTGCTTGACTAAAAGGAATCTGTTTTTGCAGTTAAGGACTTCTACTCAGAAGTGTCAGATAAATGAAGTATGCAACGTGGCACTATTTGCATAATTGCATAAACAAGCTTTCTAACTTAAAAAAAATGGACAAGTATAATAAAACCTCATTTGATTGCTTAAACGCTTCTTTTAAGAATCCTCTGAGGAAAACCCGTCCGGTCTGCATACAACGTTTTCACTCCATGAGGAATAAGAAATCATTACTATTGATGTAGGTGCAGGGCATGCAGAGGATAAAAGGCCCAGTTCATTATAGCAGTTGCAGTTATTGAAAGTTGCCACTACAATAATGGTGCAATCCCATTACTTCAAGTGAATGAATTATGGCTTTGCCATGCATTCAAATTGACGGAGCAAAAGGTGGCCAATGCTAGTGAACCGCTCTGATTTTGTATTTACGCTTAATGAATATTCGCAGAACCATTTTGCCTGCTAACCTCAATAGACTCCGTAAAAAGGGGGGGAGGAAAAATCATTTTATGGTGAATTAAAAAGAAGACAGGACATTTAATGTTTTGGCCATTGCAGAGTGCTTGCCTGATTCGATGGCATTTCATGGTGTGTTGTCTTTGTTCAATTTTCAAATCCTCGGACGTCCTCCAAAGAGCTCATCATTGGCGCAGCAAAGCTCTAGTTACGATGTCAGGACCTGCTCCTGGAAATGCAATTCATTATTGGAACAAGGTGCAGCCATCCCTTTGGTCTATTAGCGGCTTTCTGTTTTAGAATTTAATTAATTTTCAAACAGCAAAGCATTTTGTTGAAGGTGTAATCCAGCCCATGTGGTTAGAGGAGGTCGCAATTACTGTATCCACATTTACTGATTTGTCTAAAAACACAGTTTGAAACCATTTTGTTTATGTTTGATAATGAGGGGAGCTTTTACAAGCAGAATGGACTTTTCTGCAATTAATCATTTTACATTTGGGGACAGGTTAATAGTAAGACTTGGGTCATTGATGGAAGTAGGAGCTTTCCATCTAATTTTACTGCTTTTTATTTTATTTTATGGCTTTTGCTCACTCATGTTTGTCTGCACAAAATGGAAGAAAAAAAGGGGGCAGCAAAAAGATAACGAGAGAATAGTTTGTTTTTGTTCCTCAGAAGAGAAAATCTTCAAACACATGCCATGAAATTCAGCCAACATCCATCTTTCTGTGTGACAAATGGAAATGTTGACACTTCTGTGGCCTTAGAATTCAGGTTTGAGTCTGTTTTTTTTTTTGTTTTTTTTTTGTCTGTTCATAAAATAAAAATTAAACTGAAAACCTTCCTAACACAATCTATTTCCTGAAACATGTTGTAAGCATGGCCCGACTAATTTACTACTCAGATGGTTTCATTCTGATGTACACTGAAGTGACGTGAGACTCTTTAAGGAGCCTTTTGTGTGCAAACGTCTGGAACATTTGTTATTGAAACATGCCAACAGTGTTGAAAAGCAGAGCATGTTAAAAATGCATACCCTTTAAGGACGCAATATAACATCTGCATGACACATGTCAAAATATGCAGCAGGAACTTGTGAAGAAATGCCTACGTACTCCAGAGCTGTAGCCGTTTTATCACTTTCACTCCAGGACTGACTCATGACAACATCCGTCAGGTCAGGATGGGATTAGACAGTTTTGGTTTTGAACTAGGGGTTGCCAGTTCAACTCCTGACCCATCAACAATGAGGTGGGTTCTGTTGCACCTTCTGCAGCAAATCTGGCTTTATAAAGCAGTGAAACTAAATTATTTTAAGGGTATATCAAATTTGAAATATTAAACATAATATTTAATTTTAAATTTAATCATTTGTTTAAAATTAGCTAAATTTAAGGTTAATGTAATGCATACAGTAGGTTTGCTTTCTCTAGGCCCTTTTTAAAAGCAAGATGGCAGACATTTATTATAGCTTATTTTCCCAAACTGTGAATCTAATCCATTTTTTTTATATAAATAGCAGCAATAAGGACGCAGATATGACAAAAATGACTAAATATAGACGATGAAATTCACATTCTTGTACAACTTATCAGAAACCAAAGAGCTGACTTGTTTTAATCATTCAATCTAGGATCAATCACACTCACAGAACCATCATTAAATATTTTATCATCTTCGCTAAAGCCATAAATAAACGACACTGTCCTGAGCCAAATGTCTAACTGCAATACTCTTCCTCATGAGCTGCATGCATTTCTGATCAGGTTCTGTTCAAAGTCAAACTGAAAACCTACTTATTTAAAAGGGCTTTTAATGTTTAACTTTTAGTATTTTAGCATTTTTTTAATCTCTTTTACCTTCTTTTATTTTGGCTGTGTTTTTAATTTGCACTGATTTATTGTGTCCTGTTTTTATTTGTTTTATCTTGGAAAGCACAATGACAGGCATTGTTGGAAGGTGCTACAGAAATAATGTTTATTATTATTATTATTATTATTATTGTTATTATAAAATGCCAATTACTAAAGATGATCTATCTAAGGAAATCAGTATAGTGCATTGAATATTCACCTTGTCACAATTACAAATGGGATATTTTGCTTTTAAAGGGAGCTGGATAAATTAGGTAATCTAAAACTAGTTGGCATATTTATTCAACCTAATGGCCCCTTTTGTCATGATCAGTGTCTTTTGTGTTATATTATTATTATTATTATTATTATTATTATTATTATTATTATTATTATTATTTGTCTTTCTGTGATTCTGGTGTCTTGTTTTACTTGTGTTTCAGCTTTCCCAGTGTTTTCCTCTCTTGTAGTACATCTCCTGTCCTTCCCACTCTCACTTGATCCTCACTGTCTCTCTCCAGGTGTTGTCATTTCTCCCTCATTAGTTTCTCTTTAAATCTTGTCCTTTTTCTCATTTGTTGTCTGTGCATTTTACTTTTTACAGCCATTCATGATTTTCACATTCAAGTCTACTGAGTTTTTCATTTTTGAGTTTTCTGTGCTGCCTCGTCAGCTTTAGTTTGTTTTCTTGTTTAATAAATTTGGTCTTTTTATATTTAAGCCTTTTTTTCCCGTTTGTTTGTTTTTGTTTGCATGCTGAGTTCAACTCCTCTCAAAACATGATACCTTAAACAAAAGCCCAAAATATTGGAAAAGTGTTGAAAAAGTTTTTCACTCTTCTGTCTTCTATTCCCAATATCCATTTTTATTGTTAAAAGTTTTCTGCAAATAAAACTGTGGCTGAATAAATAATTGACTATAATGACTCTAACCTCACTGCACAAATGTCTCAAGAGCTGCTACACTCATGCAAGTCAGAAAACAATGGTGGATCTTTACCAGTAAAATTGCAGACACATATTTGATTAAACCTATTTCTCTTCAACTCTTCTGCTGTCTAAATGCCAGGAAAATCAAATTAAAGCTGTGCTGCCTGGCTGAGTGTACAGCCCTATTCTGTCCATACTGCGGAAGGTGGATCATTATGCGATGGCGAGATAGAGAACTCTATTATGCAATTCACTGCACACTCATTTATCACTCATTGTGCTCCAATATTTACACAATAATTTATTTAGTGATGAAAAGCCTTTCAGCTGAAAATTAACAGCATCAATTTTTGAAATAAGGACACATTTTGTCTTGCTTGTTTTATTTGTGCTAAACAGAATATGACCCCAACTCTGCATGTCAGTCTGTTAAACACAAGGCAACAGAGATTTAGTGGTTGTGGGTAAATATGAGAGGTGAGCATATGATCTTTGATCAGAGATGTACTTTTTCTCACAAATTTTAGTTGCTTCCACAGATATTTATGTTTGGAGTTAATTAACACCTTGATGCAGTTTAACTTCTCCCATGCACCAATTGCTTCCCAGCTCTGTTAACAAGTCATTAACGAGGTATTACCTCACTGGAAAGTAGTGCTCCTGATGTTTCACTTCTTCTGTCACATCGTCAGTCTCTGTGTCATTAAAAGCAGCAGCATGTTGCAAAGTGTGGTAAAGATCCACTTACATCATCGTTCATCTTAAACTCATTTACTCTAATCAGTCTCAGATCTGCTCTCCCCACTCTTCATCATCCCCCACTAATCTTAATACTATAATGTTCTAATTAATATTGCTGCTTAATTAAACACTCATATTTAAGGACTGTAGCAGAAGTTGGGGGAGGTGGGAGGACGCTCTCAACCGTGCTATTAATTGTCTTGGTCATTAGCTTGTCTCCATATTTCACTTTAGCTGGGTGTCGTGAACTGGAAGCTGTGGAGCTCTGCCTGGTTTATAAAAGTAATGGCATGATTAAAATGTGTACAGGGCTGAATGAGCCAAACAAATGGAAAACCACTGAGTGCTAACCAGGATTTCAGAGTTTATTGGTGTCATGTTCACTAATACATCATGGTTTTGTCCCCTGTTGCAGAGTGAAACATGCATGTTCTGAGTATGCTGGGAAAAAAAAAAAGATATTGACTTCCTGTTTGATGTTTGGCTGCATCTAGGCATGAGACAAGTTCCTTTCGAAAACATCAAATTGAAGATGGCCACCACCATATATACATGTAAAATATTAGCCCAGTCATTTGAGAAAACTACGTTTTCTTGTTTTAATATTCCTTAAATATATGATTATTCACTGGGGTCGCCTAAGATTAATTGTAGCCAAGCCCTGGTTCTGCCATTGTGTCTGGTGGTTCAGCCATCCATTATGTTTACCTGCTTCTTCCTTTTTGGGTCATGGGGATCGCTGGTGCCCATGTCCAGCGATCAATGTGCGAGAGGCGGTGGACAGCCTGGACAGGTCTCCAGTCCATCACAGGGACACATAGAGACAAACAAGACAAACAACTATTCAGTCTCTCACTCACACCTAGAGACAATTTAGATTTATCAATCAGTCTAACATGCATGTTTCAGGTCTGTGGGAGGAAACTGGAGTACCTGGAGAAAACCTACACATGCACAGAGAGAACATGCAGTCTCCACCCAGAAAGGTCCCCAGACTGGAATTAGAACCAGGGTAACCTTCTCACTGAGAGGCAATGGCTCTACCAGTTGTGCCACCGTGCTGCCCGTGTCTGGTGGTTAAAAGTTAAAAACATTTACTATTTGGATCCCTCAGTGACAGGAAACATGAGCGCCTGTTCATCTACTTTACCTAAAACATGCTAAATGACATTTTCTGAAAGAATATTGTTCATGACACAAGCCATTAAAGTGTAGTTGTGTTTAAATACTGTATAATAACTGCTTTAACAAATCCAGATTTTAGCTATGTTTATTTATTTGAAGATAAAAAAAATTATGGATTTTTAAAAATGTATTTATTTATTTATTTATTTTATCAATGATCGATAAAAATAACTGTAATTTTACCATTTCACAAGTGGTATTCTTATCTGATTTTACTGAATGTGATTTTGGGTGATTATTTTTGTACTGTCTGAATAATGTTCTGTAATGTTTAGGTGTGCGAGGACGATGAGTTGATACTGTGCTGGAAACATCAGTATCTTTCCTGCAATCCTAGTGTTAAGGCACCTGTAGGGGAACACCTCCTCTCAAAAAAAGTTCACCTCACCCCAAATAAACATCATTCCTGTTTTGTGTTTGAAACTGTTAAAATAAGATTCATCTATTCCCTTGAGAATGAACAGACATAATTTTACAAATATTCAGCTTAGCTCACAAACTTCCTAAGTTGACACTAATGTAATTAAAAAAAAAAAACAATATGAAATAATTTTCCATGAAATGGACAGATAGTTTAATAAGAGCTTTTGTTCAACTGACCTCAAAGTTTAAACATCTGAAAAACTCACAACGTTGATATCTTGCCTTATTGAAAATAATAATACAGGTAGTCCTCGGGTTACGACGGTCTTGGGTTACTATGTTTCGATGTTACGACGCATCTCCCTATTCACGTTACGCGGTTACGCTGGTTTTACGTCGGTTTTTACAATGGTTTTACAACGGTTTTACGACGTTAAACGTTATAACGCAGCGGCGGAAGAATACAGTACGCGGTGCAGCGGCGGAGGAATACAGTACTATACGGAGGAGGACGGCGTCACTAGCATCCCAGTAGGCCATTAGCCCTTCATTATGGCTCCCAAAACGCAAGGAGGGCTCTTCTGATGGCAGTGCATCGAGGAAAAGGATGGCCATCACCATGGACTTACGTCAAAAATCGGTTTACGCGCTTGGTAAAACAGGTACGTCACATGTTTTTACATACATTCCGACTTACGTCAAATTCGTTTTACGACGCCACGTGAGAACGGATCTACGTCGTAAGTTGAGGACTACCTGTTCCAGTGAGACTGTAAGGCAAACAGAAATCAACAGAGTTGGCCTGACCCAAAACAACTGTTGTTCTATGTTGTTTGGTTTGTGTTTCTTGGACGGGCTGTACTGAAATGCAATTTTGTTGTGATTCGGTGCAATGACAATAAAAGCTGATTCTGATTTAACCACAATCCTTTTGTTACTCTTTCTTCTGTTGTACTGGGACCAAGATTGTGTAGGGGCAGGGCTGCTGACTGTGAGCCCAAAGGTCCTTGGTTCAATCCCTGGTCATTGCTCATTTTGTGTTATCTCTGAGCAGAAGACCCAATTCCAAATTGCTCCCTGGGCAGTTTACATAACTGCCCACTGCTCCACCTGGGTGTATCCCAGGTGCGATGGGTAAAATACAGAGAGCCAATTTCATCTTTGTATGGGAACATACAATGATGACAACACATAACACTTTTTTTTCTTTCAGCTGCTTCCTTCATGAGGGGTTGCCACAGTGAGCTAAGTTGCACAAACATTTGGCAATCTTTTATCTATTTATTTCTTCACCAGAAGCCCTTCCTGACACAACCACAGATCACCGAGCTGCCTCAGCCTTCTGTGTGGAGCAGAGGGCTGTCGTTTAGGGCAGCCAGAGGTAGCAGATGAAGGCTGAAGGCCTTATTCAAGAACCCAGAGTGAGGCAAATGAGAGTGGAGGAAGGTGTGTGTGCTTTTTCTTTCCCACTCACATTGTGATGGAACTGTCAGGTAACTCGAACAGGCAACCTCCTGATCACATGCTCACCTTCTCTAAATTCGGTGTCACGTCAACACACTAAGCTTTCACATTTGAGGGACACTGCAATACTGTCAGGCAGGCTGCATGCAGTTAGACTAGCACAAGACATGCACGAGGACAACAGGACAGTGGTGAGATGGGCTGTAGTAGTGACATATATGTAGCTTGAAGGAGGGACTCCATCAAAGATCAGCTCTGAGACTCTTCTTGCTCTCTCTGGTTATGGTCACACCAACAGATGAGGTTAGGCAGGAATCCCCATGGACTATGATGTTTGCAGATGACATTGTGATCTGTGGTGAGAACAGGGAACAGGTGAAATATTTACACTTGACAGAAAAGGGATCAAAGTCAGCTTTAGCACAACAGAGTACATCTGTGTGAATGGGAGGCAGGTGGAACAGTGGGGCTACACGGAGCAGAGGTAACAAAGGTGCAGTTCTTAGAGTTGATGTTCTCCTTAGGGGTGACAAGGATGGATAATATTAGGAATAGATCATCAGAGGTACAACACAAGTTGATCAACTGGGAGAGTTAGGGAGGCCAGACTGAGATGGTTTGCACATGTCCTGATGAGGGACAGTGTACATTGGTAGAAGGATGTTAGGAATGCAGCCGTTCTAAACATGTTATTTCATAGCTTTTGTTTTGCAGGGGTCACCACATCGAGCAAAGTTGCATGCAAGTTGTGGCAATTGGTTGACGCTGGATTCCCTTCCTGTTGCAAGCTGGACTCAAAACTGCAACTTCAGTGTTTTAAGATCACAGTGACAACAGAGCCATTGCAGCCCACTCTAGTCTTTATCCCAATATTTCTAAAACTCGATTAGTTATGTCCATTTTTGTGTTTTCTGAAATCAGCTAGCTATAGCAGCCATCTTGAACTGTGTTGGTCCCAAAATGTAATCATTTTTTTTTAACGCACATCCACTGATTATTTCCTAAAAGTTTCAACAACATCCGTCCAGTGGTTCATTTTTGCTAACAGACAGAGCAATAACTCCAATAGTTACAGCTTTAGACAGTTTTAGAAAGCAAACCTCACACGATCAGGATCAGTTTCAGTCACAAACGTTTAAGTGAACATCTGTAAAACTGACTGAGTTGTAGCCATTTTTTGTGTTTCCTGCAGTCGATTAGACATGGCGGCCATCTTGAAAAGGGACTAAAAGTTAATCAGCTGCAGATGCTCATGCAGTGACAACATTCTGAAAGATGCATTCATATTCGTTGATATTTTACTAACAGACAAATGCATAACAGGCAAATAGAGATACACCCTTTTTATTTTTTGTGTGTTGATGGGAACAAAGCTGAAACTACACCTGCTGTACTTTTCTCTCAGACTTTACCGACTGCGTCCGGCGCACCTATCCACCAGCACGCGCTGCGTGAAGCTGACAGGCGCGCGGCAGGTGCGAAACGTCAGCCGGCCCTGAAGTGCTCAGCTGAGCTCCTCCGTGTTGAGCGCGTCGGCGCCTCTGATTGGGCGCGTGCAGGGACGCGCTCTCCCAGAAGGCGCGCGCCAGCCTCACATGCATGCAGCCTCACACTGAAAACGCCATCACCACGCGGGGCTCGGCGCGCGCGGCTCCTCTCCAACTTGACGCGCATCTGAGACGCGGCGATGGATGCCACCATCTATGAGATCATCCTGGGAGAGCTCGGGGACTTGAACTGCACTTTGATGGAGCATTTTCACGACACTTTTTTGGAAAACGCATCATTCTCGTTGCTGAGCACTGATGGTAAGATGTCTTTATCATTATTATTATTATTTTTTTTTAATTGTTCACTTTTTTGTGTGCATTGCATCGTGGAAATATGAAAGCGTCTTTTGATCTTCTTCCACATCATCCTCCACATCTTAGGTTTGTATTGCAATGCCACCACGGATGAAATTGGCACCTGCTGGCCGCGGAGCAGCACCGGCAGGATTGTGGAGAGACCCTGCCCTGCTTATATTAACGGGGTGAAGTACAACACCACGAGTAAGAAACAAAAATAAAAGTTTTATACTTGGTTGACAAGCAAGTGAGTTTCTGAACTAAAGTTTGAAATCAGTTTAGCAAAATAGTTGCATGCTCATTATATTGGGACATATTTTGAGCTAATTAAACCTCACATTTAGTGTCTAACAAGCAAACAGACCCAGCAGCTGCTGCCTGACTGCACGATTTTTCATTTTTTTGGGTGATTTCTTGCTCTGCTTTCACCCTCCTTCTGTTCCGATGGAGAGAAGAGACCCATTACACCTGCTGTCACTGGAACAGCTGCTTCAGAAAGAGCAACTTTAAACTGTATTCCCAATAAAAGCACTGACCTCAGCTGCCTTTTGTGATATAAGGACTCAGGGTTTTGACTAGTTCATTATGCATGTTTATGCCCGTGCCTGTGTATTCCTTTGTCTTCTTTAGCAAAATATCTTATCATCTGAACAGAACTGACTGAAATGCACAGATCTCAGACCTCAGGAAGCATAAAAAATTGCTATAACTCTGACAACGTTGCAGATTTTAAGTTAAATTTGGTGTAGAAGCGCTTGAGCATCGTCTATAGGTCAAGCACTATCGAACAGTATTTCTGTTTAAAACTTTGGCATTATATGTTGGCATCAATGTCAATGTCAATGTCAATTTATTTATATAGCACATAAAAACAACAGAAGCTGGCCAAAGTGCTTTACAGTAAAAACAGATTAAAAACTAGAGTAAAAATGCATCTAGTGCTACTGAAACATAAAATTAACAATAATTTAACACACAACAATAAAATCAGCTCAAAATTTGTTCTCAGACTCTACGTGGATCAAATGCCAAGTGCCAAATGCCAAATGTCATCAACTCTGTCTATCAACAAAATATCTCAAGAACACAGATTTTAATGAAATTATCAGAATGGTATAGTTGCACATCTAAAACTTAATGTCAGATTTTGTTTTTATTGATCTAATTTTGGCAGTAGCTGACAATAGTTATCACATTTTTCAAGATCTTATAATGTGCAAAATATCATTTGTAAGGTTTGACTAAAACTGATATAACTCCATTCCTTATATGCACAAGTCGACTGTAGAAAAAGAAAGAAGGAAATAAAACTGTTGTGGAAGGATGGCATGTGTTCCTTCAAGGAATGCTAGGCCTTTGATATAGCGTGTTTCTCATATGCTGCTTTGAGAAATGTCAGGGCAGCTTTGTAAAAAAAAAAAAAAAAAAAAAAAATCAGGGACATGTTTAACAGTTCAGCGACTAAATGACCCCAGGACTGACAGAGTTAGGCAACAAAACATCAGACCTATAAGGACATTGCAGATTTTTTGTTGTAACTGATATGTTTTTCAGTCAAACTGAGACAATTTTACAACTGCAACCACATACACCAAGCAAGCTGGTTGAATGTAAACATTAACCGATGACATAAAAAAAAAAAAATACAAGGCTAATTTGCATGACTATGAATGTCTGTGTTGTAAACTGATACTTTTCCAAAAGTACCAAAATGGAAGTCGACATTTACTGGTCATGCAAATGATTGGATGATTTTTATTATTTATTTATTTATTTTTGAGTATATGCCTAATTTCTAAATCCAAGTGCACTTAAAATGTCAAAACAACTTTCGGATAAGACACGGTGAAATAGAACAAAAGATAAGTCTGAGCTTTGCTGTTGTTCCACAGAAAATGCTGTTTTTTTTAACGGGGAAAATAGTTTCTGGTCTTTATTTGATTAAATATTAACCAAAAGCATTGGCGAAGCATTATTAACAATATTACAAGGTTCAGTGAAGGCATCATGGTTTGATGTTAAATATGGTTTCAGTCATGGGGGGAGATGAAAGGGTCAGAGTCCATTATTTACAGAATAGTGTTATCATAGTTTTTAAGTACTGTATATATTACGGTAGACACCAAAGTAATTGCATTCAAGAACAGAGAAAAAAAAAAAAACTTTTATTTTTTTTAACACCAGTACCATTAAAGATTATTTACTGGCCTGTGGAGAAAAAACACTTGGAAAAAAAAAAACTGTGTAATTTACTCTGACACACTAAAATAAATAAACAAACATGAAAAAACAAACAAGAAATAGAACAAATACAAGAGTCGCAATTAATAAATAACACGTTCTATGTGGGGTGGCATGGTTGCTCACTTGGTAGAGCTGTTGCCTCTCAGCGAGAAGGTTGCCAGATCAAATCCCAGCCGGGTGCCTTTCTGGGTGGAGTTTGCATGTTCTTTCCGTGCATGCGTGGGTTCATCTGGGTACTACGGTTTCCTCCCACAGACCAAAAACATGCACGTTAGGCTGATTAGTAACAAGAGAACGAATGATTGTTTGTCTCCATGTGTCCCTGCAATGGACCAGGGTGTCCCCCGCCTCTCGCACAGGGACTGCTGGAAATGGACACCAGTGACCCCCGAAAAAGGAAAACGTGGATATTTGATGAATGGATGGATGTTCAATGTGTTTATTTCTGAAATGTGCCATGCCATCCACTGTCTGGACGCTGTTGTTTGCAGGATGTCACATTTAGGGTATGAACAAATGAGCTGTAAGGTTTTATGGACGGAAAGCTTGTTGGTCAAATAAGGTCATGAGTCATGGTTATTTTTAAAACCCAACCCAAATAAAAATGATTAGTTATTAGTAATACCAGCAAATTAGAAATGCCTAAGTAAAATTGACATCTTTATGCCTTTTCAAGCTTTAAAAACAACCAAACAAACAAACAAAAAAGCTTCACATGCCAAATAACAAGGCTGCTTTATTTGTGCAGATTGTGTGACCTGATGGGGGTTGTGTGTTTTATTAACGTCAGCTGCATGAAAGTTACTCCAGGTCATCCCTCCCCCCCCCGCCCCTTTTTTTAATTTACCTTAAAACCACAACATGCCTGCTTTGATGATCTGATGTTTGCAATTAAATCCATGACATTACTATCAGTCGCAACCCTTCAGCAAGCTGTCGTTGCCCATTAAGCGTAAGAACCTCTAGATTAAAAGTTACAAGGGTTAATTCTTCAGTCTTGCCCCATTACGGCTATAGAAGGAGACAAAATGAGATTGCAGGATGACAAGAAAAGAAATCAAAGTTGTAAACACTTCACATGAGTTGAGTTCATTATGCAAACAATGGGTTAGTTTCATCCAGGTGTTGACAGACAAATGAAACTTTTCTGTGGATAATGCAATATTATGATTATTATGAATCATCAGCTGAAGTGATTGCGTTCAGGCGAAGTTGCACTAAACTTTAAGCCTCGTTTACAATCAGACGATTTCTTTACGGATCACTGAATAAACAGAAGCAGGAAAGCTCTTTAAATGACGTGACGTGTGTTTATGTCTCATCAGTTTTTCCATAAAGCCACAGCGAGTCAAATATGGAATACATATTTGCTTGTTATTTGAAAGAAGTGCCAAATGAATGATGTTATGTTGCTGACTTCTCTGGCTGAGCATCTCGGGCTTAGTAAAAGCTGAGGACAGCACGTCACAAGTCTGTTAGCGCCAACACTGTCACATTATTATGTAACCCCTGTATTAATCATAAGAGCGATGAAGTCAATACCACTTCTTTACGAAACATTAATTCCCCGGAAATGCTCCAAACATAACAGCTTAATTAAAAAAACAGCTGTTAGGTCTGTCACAGACCCAGGATGATACTTATGATTACATTATTGTTACAGATTTAAAAAAAAACCATCCTTCCAGTTCAACAGTTTGCCAAACAGTTGCACTTTTAGTGGGAGGTTTGATTCGTGTACCTCGAAAATTGCTCACGCTGGCATGCGCTTCACTCTGACGTGCAGCAGGAACTTTGAAGTTGTTCCAACGAGGGGGATTTCATCTTTTCACTGAAAGTTGTCTCGAGCTTTGCTTGTAGGTTGAATGCTCCATTTTTTTTTTTTTTTTTTTTTTGCTGTGATTGGTTGTTTAGCCGAGCTGGTTTTAGTGGTTATTTTGTTGTCAGAAAGCCTGCGTTTTGAGGGGGGGTCTTGACATTATGTTCACAAAGAGTTTCCAAGTGTATCTCTAAGAGAAGCCTAACGTTCTGATAAACACGCTTCTCAAAATCACCCACAGCTTTAAGCTGAAATGGTGCCGAACCTTTCAGTGAGCGGACATGCATCAAACTGGAACCCACAGCTCCTCAGTCTTGTTTCCCAATCACAGCGTGTCACTGCTCAACTCAAGCTACCACATCCCAACATTGATTTCTGTCTCACCCTGAATGACTTACATTTTCTTTTCTTTTTAGTAAACAGTTGGCGACAGATTTCGTCTTTTGCCAAAACTTTTGATGATTTCTTATTTTGCCCGATTGACCAATATTAGTTTATTGTTTTCAAACACGGATATGTGTCCTCTGACGGTTCTCCACATTATTTCTCTGGTGTCAAATTACACAACAAGTTGATTTTTAAAGATAGTTTGTTGGGTTATTGTCATGGTGCTTATTGAAGTGGCACCATTCGAACACATCTAATGGGTGGATGAAAACAAATGGGACAGATAAGAATGAAAACACGATTTATCAATTATTTCAAGAAAATGACGCAGTGGAAACTCTCAAACGGGTCATTTGTTTGTGCTGAATGTGTAACAAGAATATAATTATGATTCATTAATTAGATTCAAATAATGAAAAACATCATTTTATGAACCTAACACCTCGTGTTAAAGGATAGAAGCATTCTTATTCTAGACCAGGGGTTTGCAACCTTTATGATTAAAAGAGTCATTTTTTTGCCTTTGTTCACTAAATTAAGTGTTCAGAGCCACGACAACCTGTTACAATTGTGATTATCAACTGGTGGCCCATGGGCCACTTTAAGTTTGTTGGAGGGGGCTGTTGTGACCACTAGGGGTGACATTTTAAATTCAAGTCAACTTTATTTATAAAGCACACTTAAAACAGAAGCTGCTACCAAAGAGCTTAACAAAAAACAATGAGAGTAATGTATTGGAAATTTTTCCTTTATAGTAATGAAAATGTATTAAAATAATCAAAGAATAACATAAAACACAGAAGAAGAAAAAACTAAATCAAATCACACTGTGTGAAATGCCAGAGAATACAAATTAGTTTTTAGACGAGATTTAAAAACAGCAGGTGGCCTGCCTGATGTTGAGGAGCAGATTATTCCAAAGTTGGGGCCCATGACTGAAAAAAAAGCTTGATCTCCTCTGAGCTTCAGCCTTGGTTTGGGTACAACCAAAAGCAGCTGGTCTGATGATCTCAGCGCCCGAGAAGCAACATACGGTTCCAGTACAGACAGATAAAGGGGTGCAAGGCCAATTATGCACAGGAGAATTCTAAAATATATTCTGGAATGCAAAAGGAGCCAATGAAGGGAGGATAAAACTGGTTTAATATATATATATATACAGGTAGTCCTCGACTTCCGATGCAGTTCCGTTCTCATGGTGGCGGCGTAAACCAAAT
>JAVCKU010000073.1:6636288-6647299 GCA_032273985.1 Hypsolebias coamazonicus
TTTGTTATGCATCACCAATGACAACCCGGAAATGTGGGCCGGTGTTGTGCCAAAAATCGATGGGCTGCTAAATGGCGGCCACGGGAGCGTGCATGGGAGGACTTTAACAAGAATTTAACAAGATTAACACTTTAAAACAAATATGTGTTTGCTCGAGATTATAGCAAAGGTGTGTCTCAGTCTAACATTCACTTAATAAATTAACTTTAATTGTCAAATTAGCTGGCCTGTGATGGACTTGCGACCCGTCCAGGATGTACCCCGCCCCTCGCACAGTGGTTACTGGATATGGGCACCGGCGACCTCCATGACCCCATAATGGAAGAAGCCGGTAAAAGATAATGGATGGATGTCAAATTAGCTGCATTTCAAGGGCGGTGCAGCTGGTTTGACGGTCTGTCCTAGCAGCAAGCAGAACGAAGGTGGTGGGGTCTATGACAAGCCGATTGTGTCATTAATAGTTGGTGAAGATTCTCAGTCATCCAGGACATGGTAAGTTAAGAAAAAACATCAAGGAAAAAAAAACAATGAAGTATAAAGTATAATAAATATGTTTTTGTCTTGAACTTTTTTGAATTTGTCATTATAGCGACATTTACCCATTACATGATACAGCAACATGCCCTACTGAAAGTGGTACTGCTTAAAATTTTCAGTCAGATTGAATGAAAACAATCATATCTCAGCCAAAACTTGGTTTATAAATATAGGAAAAATCCATAAATACATTGCTTCGGCCTATAAAAAGCAGGGCATGTAAATTATGCAAAAAAGTGCAACTTATAATGTGGAAAAATATGATATAATATTTTTGTGCAGCACGGTGGTGCAACTTGCTGCCTCTCAGCGAGGATGTTCCTGGTTCAAATCCTGGTCCGGGGGCCTTTCTGGATGGAGTTTGCATATTCTCTCTGTGTATGCGTGGGTTTTCTCTGGGTACTCTGATTTCCTCCCACAGACCAAAAACATGCATGTTAGGCTGATGGGTAATTTTAAAAATTGTCTCTAGGTGTGAGTGAGAGAGTGAATGATTGTTTGTCTGCTTTGTCTCTATGTGTCCCTGTGATGGACTTGCGACCTGTCCAGGGTGTCCCCCGCCCCTCGCACAGTGATTGTTGGACATGGGCACCATCGACCCCCATGACCCAAAGTAGAAGATGCGGGTACAAGAATGGATGAGTGGATGGATAATATTTCTGTCTCATTTGTTTAACTGGGTTCTCTTTATCTACTTTTAAGGACTTGTGCGGAAATCTGATGATGTTTTAGGTCATGTTTATGCAGAAATATAGAAAATTGCAAAGGCTTCACAAACATTCAAGCATCACTGTAGTTGAGAGTAATTCTCAGCAACTACTCTGAGAAGAATGATCTTGAGTGATCTTACAATATCACATGTGGTTGTGTGTAACAGTAACAAGGTTTGACAAATACACAACCGTTCCTTCTCATAAGATGGTGTCAGTTTTATACTCTGGTGTTAAAGGCAGCAGGTGATGTGCATTCCTTCAAGAAATGCTAGGCCTTAAATATCTGATCTGTGTTTTAGGTTGCAATGGGTGTATTTTCCGTGTGAGAGAGGAAAGACAGTAATCCATTTGTCTTTGCTACAAAATCTTTCTAATTAGAATATTGCAAAACAAAATACCTAACCAAGCTTGTGGAATTATTATTATTATGTTTTTTATCTGTCTGTTGTTTTGACAGTCAAACAGCCATGGAGCAAAACCCATTGTTAGGCAGTGTAGCTAAAGGAGCAACCTGAGATTTACCAATAAGTTTGATTCAGATTCCAACTTTACAACAGAGCTGATTGGTATGGTGCACATGTGGCTAATACTGTGAGGAAAGCTGCAGAATAGCAACCAAAAGTCTGTAATGTAATCATCGAGGTAGTGTGAACTTTGGAAGCTTTTAAAACTCATTGCAGGAAAGAAATTGATTACATGAGCCTTGAGGCTTTAACTGTCAGCTTGTGTTGCTGCAGAAATCTTTTAACAGGCCAGCGCATTTAAGTTTTTTTAAGCCCAGATGAGTTTGCAGTCAAGAAGGAAGTCTGTGACATAAACTAGATCTTTCATCAACAGTAAAGTGGTCGAAATATATCCCACTGTTATACTGTGACCAGAGTATTAATTTATTTGTGATTATTGCTTATTAGTGCTAATGACTGTGGATGAATGTGTTGCTTATTTTGTACAGTGGTGCCTTTCTCTTTATAAATTAAAAGCCTTTCATTCATTGAGAGAATGCATATCACCCTCAACCTTTCATGTCAGAGTTTTAAATTAGGGCTGAGCGAGTTCTGTCCATTTTTGTGTTGACTGAAATTAATTTGCTGCACTGGCCATCTTGATTTGTATTGACTTCAAAAATGAATCTAATACAGATGTTTCATCAAAAATCATGCTCAATAATTCAGGTAAAAAAATCCACCAAAGTTCAGTCAGGTCATCTGGACGGTTTCTTCTTTTTGTTGAGACGTTTTGTCCTTCATCCAAAGGACTTCATGCATGTAAACACAATATTTGTCCGTGTCAACACTGATCTTTTCCTCTAATTAACATACGAAAAAACCTACCTTTCCCCCCTAGTGTCTGTGCAAATAGGGCCATAGGGACAAACAAGACAAACACTCATTCACTCTCTCACTCACACCTAGGGACAATTTAGAGTTACCAATCAGCCTATCATGCATGTTTTTGGTCTGTGGGAGGAAACTGGAGTACCCAGAGGAAACCCACGCATGCACAGAGAGATCATGCAAACTCCACCCAGAAGGGCCCCTGGACCGGGAATTGAACCAAGAACCTGCTCGCTGAGAGGCAGCAGCTCTACCAGTTGCGCCACCGTGCTGCTTGTTATTTTGTTTCCATTTGTTTAAAAAAAGAGAGAAACTGAAATTTTTATGCTTATTTTATGACTGTCTATTGTTGCCGTTGTTATCAATTGTCATCATTGTTATCCATTGCTGTCATCACTCTTTGTTAAGAAATAAGGTCTCTCTTGTAAATGAGTCCTCTAAGCTCAGTGGGATTAACCTGTCTAAATAAAGGTTGAATGAATAAAGCATTTAGAAGCTGGTAAGAGTTCTGTCAGTGTTTTTCAATGAGAAAAATGACATTTTTGTTTGGAAATTACATTGCCAAAGTAACTTGAAATGCCAATAAAAGTAACAGCACACATCACAGCAACTAGCCAGTTGTTTTGAGATAACATTTGTTGAGGTACACACAAATGTGGTTTGGGCTGCCTTAAAGTTGAAGGAAAAGCAAGACCCTATTCAGGTGGATAATAATAACTGGCTGCCCTTCTAGGCAGTCCCCAATATGTTGTCATTTTTATCCTAACCACAGTTTTCTAAAACCATAGTTTTTTTTTTTGTTTGTTTGTTTTAAGTTTGCCATAACTGTTCCCAGACAAATTTTTAATGGTGCAAGAAGAAGAAATAGAGCATTACAATAAAACACTTCCAGTTTAATTAAAAAAAAAAAAAAAAAAAGCTAAAGCATCTGCTCTGTGAGGGATTGTAATCAGTCGTGTTTCCCTCCTTTAAAGCATTATAAATTTAAATGTATCTAGATTTTATCAGTTGTTGCTACAGACATAATCCACCTCTTATAACCTCATAACTGTCATCCCCTTAATCTAATCTCACACAAACTGCAACATATAATGAGATTTAGTTTATGGCAGTCAGTTTACTTTTCTCTTTCATCTTCAGGTTTAATTTTATAGTTAGAAGATAAATATATCATTAACATTCCTGTAAAACATTTAAAACTTATTTAAGCAAGTTTGCAAGTTGTAGGTTTTGTTGTTATTGTCTGATTATCATAATTTCCCAGGGCAACTTCCCAAAGTATTTATTTATTTTTTCTTCTTCACCAAGCTTCATGTGAAAATCTATGACACCATCAGTGTGTTAAGCCATTTAACTTGGTCAGTTTTACAAATATTGAGATAAAATTTGATGCGATGGCAACTTAAATTCACAATAAATTCTGGGTGAGTGACATCTCATAAAATTGCACATAATGTTATTTTTAATTTTCAAGGTTGCAACTGCAACTATGTCATTTCCTCTTCCCTCTCCCATCCTTCTCCTGCTTTTTTGCTCCGTCTTGTATATCAGAGCTATTTACACATCTTCCAAATCCTGGGATATGTGTAACTAAGAAGGCTCTGTCTATCACATCCCCCACCCCACGAGAACTTCTATGAATGCTCATCAGAGCCATACCGGCTGACACCAACATCTTAACAGGACTATGGTGCTATCTGGAAGTGCCTTGTTGTCAAATGCATAATACGTGTTTATAAATGTGCTTGTTGGTATAGTTTTTTGATGTCTTAAATCGTGTCCCGATAAGGACAAGATGTGAAGAGATCTTTTTTGTAATACCAGTATCCTCTCCTCACTGCCTTTTCCCCTTTTCTAAAATAATAAGGGGCCGTGCTCTTAGGAGCAGCAGCAATGTGCACTCCGCCCATCTCGAATGACTGTATGAACATAATCTCACTGTATTTCAGTGCAATGATAATAAAGCTTATTCTGATTTAACTGAAGATAATCTTAGTCTAACTCTCTGGTATGGAAGGTGTTTGGTGATGTTGGAGAAATTCTCTCATTCTCCAGCATTGTATAATCAAAATAAACAACTTCCATCAGGTAAAGATTTGTAATCGGTACTTTACTTGCAAGGGCAGATTTCAGGACAGGTTACATACAGAAACATACCGGTACATAAATGTATATATACAAAGACCAGTGACAGAAATGAGCCATGAGCAGCGCTATCTGCTGACTTTTATAACATTCTCAGCTCAGCAGAGTTCACTGTTCAGTGGATGTCCTTGAAGCCAGCTGCAATCTTCTTGCACCGCTTTCTTTGTCTTCACAAATGGTTCACGGTAGGGTGGCCGACGGGTGCAAACTCACGGGCATCAAAGAGACATCCTTCGGTTAGCGATGAGTGTTTTGGGAGACAATTGAGTTACTTGTTCGCAAGGTAGAGGGGAAGAATGTTCTCAGTTATAACAATAAAGCACAATAATAACTTTCATAACCTTTTTACCCAAAATTGACAGATATGAATTCATATAAGGATTTCCAAACCTTTATTCGTTTATGTGTTGATGACATTAAACTGTAGTTTGGATGTGGTGATCCTCCTTTTTACTGCTCAGAGTCAAATTTGAATAGAATCTGTTTCTCAACTCTCAATCCCGCTGCTTTCAGCTCTGTTATTATTAACGGAGTTATTTTATTTAATCCACTCAAAACTGAAATAATTTATTCATCTTCAAACGAGCTGGAAATTCATATTTGATGACTGTAGGTGCGTGATGTGGTGCATACCGTATCTTTTCCTTAACAAAAACAGATGAAATTTTACACTATTTATTGAAAGAAAAATATTTAATTATTTAAATTAAATTTACATTGTTTTTTTTTTATAAACTATATGTATTATTAAAGTTTTTTTTTTTTTTTTTTTTTGTCCTTGACTGTTCAGGTTCGCTCTGCTGTGAGGAAACGCTGGCACCGCTGGCAGGACAACCACACTCTCAGAGTGCGAGTGGCTCGAGCCATGTCCATCCCCACATCGCCAACCAGGATTAGTTTTCACAGCATCAAACAGACAACAGCTGTGTGAGCAAATGAACACTCACTTTGAGTTTGTGCTCCTTGCATCCAAAAGAACAGACTTCATTTGTTGTTTCCATACTGTGCGGACTACAAAGCGATTTGCAAAGTCAATCATTCCTTCACTGCAAGATTATCACATTACAACAAGTCAGAGACTGTATCACCATCACTGTACTGCTTAGTCTTTATTTGTTGGGACACAATAGTTGAACAGAATCTACAGCTCACAGATGCTGGACTTATGGTATGCTGAAGGAGGGCAAACAATAAAACTTGAAATGAAAAGTACTATAATGCATTAATTTGTTTGCGTAAACAACAGCTTGTTTCATTATATACAAAAAAATTGCATTTTCTTGTACTGAAGGGAGCAGTTTTTCATACAGGTCTTCTATTGTACTGTTTTTAAATGTTATTAGAATTATTTCAAATGGCCATAATTTCCAAGTTTTTGTTCCCGACAGTGTCATTTTTTTTTTAAAAGAACAATTACAAAAAGGCTTTCAAGTAAAAACAAAATTTACTGTGAAATGGGTTTTGGTATTGATATTGGAAAGTGAGGATAAATGAAGAACCCATATGAAGGGGGCTTGTATGTGGGTCCATTGCTCTCCCCAAAAAGACACTGAGCTTTAACCCTTTAACTTGGATCTTTGTGTCCCTCAGTTGAAGGACACAAGGTCTGAAACACTCAGTGTTCAGAGCTTCTCATTAAGGGTTCCCCAATTATTATTTTCTCTTTGATTGCTCAGTCAGACAATGTCTAAATAGTGGAATGGGGTGTCTAAGTCAATGCCACAGGCATCACACAGACAGACCATTGTCATGGAGTTCCATCACCTTTTTGTTGTGGTTGATCAGGTTGTGTCCAGTTAGAACTCCAACAAGTGTACTTAAAGTTATCCTTGTCAAGGTGATGAGAGCTTTCCCAAACCTAGAATTTGGGCCATTAATCAGTTCTCGTGCCTACCTACAGTCTGTCAGCTCCCTCCAGCGGATTGAGTGTTGATGTCTAATTCAGGCCTGTAGGGCAATTCTTCAGACTGTTGTTGAAATACCTACAACAAGCTCTGGTCCTTTGAAGTGAGCCTGATTGCCAGCATTTGCAAGGTAGTCGGTTCTTTCATTACAATTAATACCAGTATGTCCCAGTACGTGAAATTGGTCAATATTCCCTGAGGCCACAGCATGAACAGTCCTGCTCTAAAGCTTTTTATCCCCAAACCATGAAAATTTAGGGTCGACTTTATTATTGTATTAAATGAAAATGTTTATTAGCTGTTTTTTGTAATGTTATGCATATGGTGCATTGGGTGATGTGTGTGGATTTGAATGTGCATGCACAGCAAAAGCAGATTAAATTCTTATTTTGGCTTATGAAATCCTTGTGGCTTTCTCATAATCAGTGTCACAACTAAGCTGCTGCTTCTAAAGAAGGGACGCTTGATGGAGAGGGAACCAGTCGCTCCCTTAAAGCTCCGCTCCGGTCAGGTCATCATATTTTCTCAATGTGTTCCCAGCTCTCACAAGGCTAATCCCATTGGAAGCAGGCTTGCCTCAGCTGTTGCAGATGACAAAAACAAAAACGTTGTATTTTGCAAATGAAAATACGGGAACAGAACAGATTTGTTTTCAAAGGGGTTACAAAATGTCAAAAGTCTGTTTTGTGTTCGGAACTTAAATTTTTATGCTGATGTTCCTTTGTAAGTTATCCTATTAATGTTTTGTTTGTTGTGATGTGAACCAGAATGTTGGAGAAAAAAAAACTCGACTTGGGCAAAACGGTTCACTTTTGTGTTTTAGTTTTTATACAACATGAACAAACGCTTCTGTTGACACTTTAAGTGAACTCCTGAGCTCACTTACTTTTTTAGTTTAGTATGGTAGAACATATTGTCAAAAGTAAGAGTCATTTTTTTAAGTGTATATTGTTAACTGAGATTTTATTTATTTATGTTTGGACTTTTGTTTAATTTTTTTCAAAGAAAGCCCACTGAATATTTTGCAAGTACATTGCATTTGTGCATTTGTGCATGTTGTACAGACAGGAGTAAATGTGTGATCCATCATTCCATCCATCTATTATCTCTGCTTGTTCCAGAGTCAGGTTGCGGGGGCAACAGAGGCTGTGGGGGGTAGACATCTCTTTCCACAGCCACCTCTTCCAGCGTTTCCGGGAGGATTCCCAAGTATTCCCTGGCTAGCCAAGAAACATAGTCTACCTGCATAGGTTTTCCCTGGGCTCTTCTCTCAGTTGGACATGCCCAAAATACAGACCTAGGAAGACCATCAGGAGTATTCGTACCCAATTCCTGAACCACCTCAACTGGCTCCTCTTTATGTGGAGGAGCAGTGGCTCTACTTTGTGTTTCTCCTGGATATCTTGGCTTCTCACCATATCTCTAACCAAGAGTTCATAACTCATTTTGATCATCTGTTCTGAGATCATGTTTTTTTTTCAGTCATTGCCCTGAGTGTGGGACAAAATGTGAAGATAAATGGCAATGAAAACCTGAACTGGACATATGGCTCCTATCAGCTGATCCCAATACCATATTCATGGTGCACCCATATCCTGGAAAACATGATCATATGCCTTTTTGAAGTGCTTAAAACAAATTGTATGGACTGTACTTATATACCACCTTTTTATCTCATCAAGATACTCAAAGCGTTTTACACTAGAATCTATGCCCTCATTTACCCATTCATTCAGGGCTCTATACCTTTACAAAGACTAATCAGTGCTTTAGATCATATTCATACACCGATGGGACACACATCGGAGGCAATGAGGGGTTTAGTGTCTTGCCGGGGGACACTTCGGCATGTGACTGTTGGTGGATTCGAACCCCCAACTCTTGCTTTGTAGGACAACTGATCTAACCACTCAGCCACAGCTGCCCTTTTTCAATGAGAAAAGCATTTGTTTGCAAATTATGACGCTTTGGTAATTCAAAACAAAATAAATAGCACGCATCACAGTGCCGAGCCGGCCATTTTGATATAACATTTGTGGGGCTACACATTGTGGTTCAGACTGCATTAAAGTTGGTAGAAGAACAAGACCCTCTTCAGGTGGATAATAATAGGTGACTGCCTTTCTAGGCAGTTAAAGACTTTCAAGGTGAAATTATGTTTATTCCAACTCGTGGAGAAAGTTACCATCAGACACATGACCAAAACCCTGCTTTTTGTGTGATGGGGGGTGAGGGGGTTGCTAGGTATTGTTGGTGGAGTGCTCTACATGCCTGTCTGACCCAGTGACCATCAGACAGTCATGGATTAGCAGAACAAAGGATTAACACAGTCGGGGTGATTATTACAGGGTGAGAGGCCGGATATACAAATGAAATTTTTATTTTTAAAATAACTCACTATATTTATGCTGTTAAAGGGCTGTGTTACTGATTGGCTTTTCAAGCAATAAAAGTATGATAAACTGGTACAAAAAAGGCTTAAATAACATCATGGATACGGTATGTTGCAGGGCCATCACAAAGCCATGCAGCGACAAACAAGACCAAACCATGCATGCCCTACTCTTACTAACAAGAATGCTTTAGTTTTATGGAGAAGCTGGAAAAACTAATTTTAGAGTTTTTACATCCCAGGTGAAAAAAATCAAAACAAATACATAAACACTTATGTAGAGCCGCTTCTACAACTAAAACGTGTCTTTATTTACCTCTCCCATTTTGTATTTTCTCTTAGCCTTATATTTTGGCATTAAAGAATTGTCTTGTCAACATCTGCAGTTAGCTGCACATCTTTTAACAACTACAGGTCACAGGTTAGGTTTATTTGTCATATGCAAATCAACAAAAGGTCAACAATGCAATGGACAGTGACGTGCAGTCAGGGGAGGCAGGTGAGGCAGTGCAGCACCTGTCATCATGACAAGTAAAATACTAACAATAAGAGAAAATACATTTGACCACTTGACTGTTCTAAAAACCTGTTTATAAAACTGTTTTCTGAATTATTTCAACACTTCAATGGTCAAAATCACAGAGTTTACGCATTGCCTGTTCAAACAATGCAGGGTGAGGCAGTGTAGTGCTCTGGATCACCTCTGGGGGCGCTGTGTCATATACAATACATGATGAGGCCCCCCGGATAGAGGGTGAAACGTTTCTATAAAAAATAAACTGTCCAAATGACTCAACTGAGAATTATTGAATGTGATACCAGGATGATTGAGCATGAACTTTGTTGCCTTGTACCACTATGGCTGTGGCTGCCTGCCTGGGAGGAGAAGACGAGGGACAGGATGGCCTCCAGAAACCATCTGGATGACTGAGCATGAACTTTGTTGTAATATATGAAGTAGGTGGTTGGAGCATGCCCTTTGCTGTCTCTCTTTATATCGCCAATATGCATGTTTGATTACACATGTGCTACACATGTTGATGTTCTATAGTCTGTCTAATATATCGAATGAATGAGTGTGACATATTTCTTCTTTCTAATCAGTCGCACTGAAAATTCACAGAGGTGAGGCAGGATATACCTTGTCGCACCGATAGGGGGCAGTGCTTCCCCATAGGGACAGTGAAGCAGGTGCTGCAGTCTCTGTGCGTTTATCTGTTGCAGAGGTGCAGCAAATGCACAACAACATAGACAAACTGAACAAAGCACCAGTCCCATGCTTGTGTCATGGTGCTTATAGTGTGAGCTCATTTGCATCACTTGTCCCTACATGGGCTTTTATAAACAAGATATCTAAGATAATAGGAAGTGGAATGATAATAAAACAGTAAAATAATAAATTAAAAAAAAAACAATATAAGCAGAATAAACAGAGTCATAGACATAAAATAAATGGATTAAAACATAACAATAAATAACATTAAGCATGAGTGCAATGCTGTTTTTGACACAGCCAGAGTTTAGTTTATTTTTTAAACATATTGAATCTGGTTACAGATTTTAAATTGACAGAGTGAGTTCCAAATTGCAGATAATCTCACAGAGAAAGTGGGTCTACAAAAAAGAACCTTACAGTCGCCATTTAAAGCCGCTCTGGTAGATCTGCTGTAGCCATGCAGTTTCTGTATCATTGCTTAATGGTCTGGCTGCAAGTCAATTTAAGCATTTGAAGATCAATTAAAAAATGTAATTTATAATACTGGAAAATTCTAGAATACATAACTTAGCTGAAATATTACAGTGATGAAATCTGATTATATTTGGTATAAAACCTTCTAGGCCCAAGTGTAGAGACTTTTCATTGCTTTATGTGTAGTTTGGTGAGTCTGTGACCAGACAGCAGCTCCAGAAGACAAATGTGAAAGAATCATTGAGTTGAAGAACATCTCTGCACAATGAAGTGTCAAACATTTTCTAATAATTTTT
>JAVCKU010000073.1:6810140-6825589 GCA_032273985.1 Hypsolebias coamazonicus
AACTCTCAATCAGGTCATCTGGACAGTTTCTTTTTAGTAGAAACGTTTCACCCTCACTCCAGAGGGCTTCATCAGTCGGAGACGTTCCAGCACGCTGTTACCCCACCAAGTAAACAACTCAAGTGGACCAACCAGTTACGCCAGATTGTTTAATTTTTTTTTCTGCTTTTTCTTTTTTGATTATATCACAAAACGCAAAGCATGACCAGAGTTGGGGTTTGACGTTTAAAAAGGTCCATTCTAGGTTCCTTTGCTTCTGAAGTTTGGGGTAACGCACAAAAAGAAAGACAGAATCAAACAATTTAGTAAAAGTTGTCATGGTTTGGGGATTTTTGTACTTGTATTGTGTTTTCTGTTGTATTTCCAGTACTCTATTTTGAATTCTGTGTCTGTTTTTGTATTTTTTAATTAATTTATTCTTGTGCTCTCTGCCTAATGTCTGCTTTCTCATCTGCTCGACAGCCCAGCTGCTCTCATTCAGCAATCACCCCTCCCTGTATGTAAACTCCTCAGTTTCTCCAGCCCCTTGTTAGAGCTGGTCTCAGTGGGTCCTTGTTAGTTTCTTTTTGTAATACTTGTACCTTTTTGTTATTGTTGTAGTTTTTTTTAGCTTTTTGTTTTATAATTATAAGTACTATATTTGTTTTGATTCAGTACATTTGCTTCAGTCCTGCATTTCAGACCCTATTACATATCGTCTCATGACAAAAGCTGTGTCGTATTTATTCGTCCAGTATTATTGTATTTTGATGAGACTGAGGTGTAGGTGCAGCAGCATGGCAGACAGTGGGTAGAGATGTCACCTCACAGCAAGAAGGTGGAGGGTTTGCTTCCCACTTAGAGTCTTTCTTGGTGGAGTTCGCATGTTCTCTCCATGCATGTGTAGGTTTTCTCTGGATACTCCAGTTTCTTCCCACAGACCAAAAACGTATACAGTACGTTAAATGACAACTCTTAAGTGTCCCTTGGTGAATGAGAGTGTGAATGCTTGTCTCATTTATCTCCTGAAAAAGGGGCCGGCTCCATGAGTAATTGCTAGTGTAAATGCCTTGGAACCATGCCAAGCCAAGTTGAACCATGCTGGACTGGCACTAATGGAAAAGGACCATATGTGTCCCTGTAATGGACCTGTGACCTGTCCACCCTGCCTCGTGCATTGTGACTGCTGAACATAGGCACCAGTGATCCCTGTGCTCTGGAAGGGAGACTTTGGTAAAGTTAATGGATGGACATGTTATACTGGAAAAGACCACCATAATGTCATTATTGTTCACTCCAGACCAACTGGGATTGTCTACAATATTTAAATAGATGTAACTCCCCATAGCATTCCATTAAAGTTTACCCATCTGCTAAACAATACCATATTGTTTGGATTTTATTACATTTTATGCTCTTTTCATTATAATCTTGAACTGAAGGGTGTAAATGAAAAATATGATAAAACCTCAAAACTTGTAAATGATGTGTTTTCAATCACCTGTTGGTTCCACCTCAGGGATTTCCACATCAAAAAAAGTGACTACAGATAGGATAACACATGCACACATGCACACACACAAACACACACACGCACTTCAAAGCCCTTTCTGACACACTCTCCTAAAGTGTGCTGTCAGATGCACAACAGTGACAAGGCAATATAGACCTGAGAAAAGAATGACACTGACAGCCTTTTAAAAAAAAAATCAGAACACCTCTGAAAGATTTTGTCAGGTGAAAAGTTTAGTCTGTCAATAAAACGCAGGCTGTCTTCATCACTCCTCTCAGAATACTGTCAAAACAGTACTTTGTACAGGCACACATGTTTAAAACTTTCTGTGACTTGATTGAATTAATTATGACTTACTGTGTGAAGCGCTGGAGGGAGGGACCCAAATGAAGGTGAAACCATGGTCTCTCTTGTAAATGAGTCCTTGAGGCTCAGTGAGATTAAACTGTCTAAATAAAGGTTGAATGAAAAAAACCTGATTAAATTATGTGAGTAAACAACTTTTTCTGAACAAAATTCGAGAACAAAAACATTAGTTGAGAAACTCTGTGCAAAAGGAGGGACAGCAAGGCTTAAAGGTGACGTTACACTGAAGAACACACATTCAAAATTTAGATAAACATCTCACAACTATGGGCTGCAGCCTCACAGCAGACGACAACCCACCCTAATCCTCTTTACAACCACTGAAAAATAGTTGGATTGTGGCTAATCTTCTGGTTTGAAGCCAGCTCTGACACTTCTATACTCTTTGTTTTTTTTTTTACTGCTTCTGTTTTCCATATGTACACACCACTCTCTGTACACCCTCCTTGTCAGACATCCAGGATGCAGCTGTAGTGCTGAATCACGCTACGCTAGCATACCAACACAGGTATCATGTCTGGGTTAGGTTGTTTCCATGACTATCTCATGGTTATGATTACAATCTGCGTTAGAATGGACAGTCCTGCAAAAAATGCTTGATTAAGGCACACCACTGCACATAAGTGTCTTGCATACATGTTTCCTCATGCTCTACTAGTGGGCTGCCACTATGTTGATAGCTATTATGGACCTACTACACTTTATCATGCAAAAAAGAAGCCCACTGTTTCTTAAATAAATACCTGAAGAAAGAGCAAATGGCCACCATACATGTTTCTTCTGATGCTTTCACATTACAGCAGGGTCATCATTCAGTGTGAAAGAGGCCTGACTTAGGACCAGAGTGGCATTAAGCAAAGGGTAACTTGGGAAGGGGGGAACATAAAGTAAAACCTACTGAAGGGAGACAAACCAGACCCTAACAGAACAAATAAATAACCATAAAGCATTACTCAAAACAAGCAAAACAAAAACCAGAAACCATATTATACAAAATTAAGCAAATGAGACCAATTAAGTCCAAAAAAACCACACAAGATCATGAAAATATGAGAAATAAATGGGTTTTTAATTATGACTGGCTTGTTGAAAAAAAACACCTAATCAATGCAAAAATCAAGGAATTCCCATTTTGACTGATTTTTTTTCTCTCTCTCCATGGAATCGATGTGATTATAAAGCCCAATAAAAATCAATAGAATTTGATGTTTTCTTAGAAGAGTCAAGTTTGATTTGCCATCAGTGTACGATCAATGGAAGGAAGAGCAGTAGAGCTCTTGCTCTCAATCAGGAACAAGTGCCACTAACAACAAGAATACGGCATCCGGGACCTTCCATCTCTTTTAAACAACTACAGCAAACACATTAATAACAGATGCCACCACATCTGCAACTCTCCTTTATCAACGTAGTCAATGCGACCTTTCAGAGCGGTGGTAGATGTTTCAATGTCGAGACTGTTTCCATGGATACACTGAGATCCAAATCACTTCTCAGATTCTTCTGTGCTGGTCATAAACCAAAACATGTCGGGAGTTTTTGTGGTCGTGGTTCAGAATCAGCATTACTTGGAATGAAACATGGCGGTCAGGTCCTGTGACAGAGACGGCCTTAATATGTCTTTTTGTCCAGGTAATTTTATCCTCCCATTTCCCAATCTGGCAGGTCAGAGAGCCATTGAAGTGTCATGCCTATTTCATTTCAAGTGGAAGATTGCCTCTTGCATAATGTATAATGAAATCTGAACTTATTGCCAGTAGAGAGATATTGCTGTGAGAGATGTGGCATCCTTTTCATTCCCATCCTGGGACTCAGCTTGCATTCCTTCTCAAAGATTAAACGAGAAACGCTCAATATCACAGCTATCAGGGTGTGATGTTTGAAGGAGGAGGGGGCGCCTGCAGACATACATGCATGCGTGTTTGTTTCCTGTGCACAGTGGTGTACACTGCATGTGCTGGCACGTCTAAGAGAAATTGTAGGTTTTTGCAGACAAAACAATTCAGCTTCGTCTCAGAGGCCCCGCTGTTTTTTTAGAATTTTTTTTTTTTTGATCATTCCTCTCTTTACAGTCAAACTGCTGTTTCCACGTCACTATGGAGACACTGGTTGCTACACATCAACCAATCAGTGGAGACTAAATGATGTCAAAGAGTTTCTGGATTCTCCTTCTTTGACTTGTTTTCCCACGGTTTCTGTCATTAATTGTATAGAAGTTTGCATTTCTTCTTCCAATGTGCATAAAAACAGAATCAAAATGGGAACCTTCAACATACCACTTAATGTTAAGAAGTACCGGTACATGGCAAGCATTGCAAGAACAAATAACCATTGTGCATTACTGCTTTTAAAAATCCTAGTTGGAAGTTTGTCTAGTTTTCATGGATGAAAATGTTACATCATTAGTCTACTGTATATTAAATACACCCACTGCCAAGGGTAGAAGACTATTTAGTTATTTGACTGTGTCTGTTACCAAAATATTTCATGAACCAGTGGATAGATTGTCAGAGTCAGAGTCAGAGTAATCTTCATTGACATTGCACAGAGGTACAATGGGAACATGTACGCACAGTTGTCCGAAAGATGGATTAAGTGTGTGAAGCTGCAGCTGGATCAGCGTGGCCATCTTATTCCTTATCAGAATAATAATCTTAGATTTGAAAAGGGGAAGAACCATGAGGGTAGATAGTGGTATTACAAAAATGATCTTTCACATCTTGTTTATCAGGACACAATTTGAGACATCAAAAAATTCTACCAGCAAGCACAATTAAAACAGCTTAATTATGCATTTGAGGTCGAGGTGTGGAGACTTGTCCATGAGCCTTTTTCAGATCAGCCGCACTTCTGTTGTTGTTGTTTTCAGCCAGCATAGGGGTGGGGGTGGGGAGGGGGGTGCGATAGATGAAGCTTGTGTCCTTGGTTACTCATGTCCCAGGAGAAATTTGATAGTCAGCCCATTCCAAGGCTGGCGGGGAGTCAGATTCAGATAAGCTTGACTATTGATTTCCTCAGGCAGACAGATTTTCCTTTCAGCCTTGAAGTCCATCTGGAAGATCCGATTCCAAAATGGCCTAATTGTGGGAAACATTCCACTGATCCATGCTATGAGTCTTCTGCAAGGCCGTACCCACCACGCTGACGAGTCCCAACCGCAGGTGGCCTGCCGTACCCACCACGCTGACGAGTCCCAGCCGCAGGTGGCCTGCGAATGCGATTATCAGAAATCGCCTCCACCGTATGGTTTAGCTCGTAAATCTGCTGATTTATCAAAGTCACGGCACGGATCAAACCTTCACACTGGCCCAGAAGCTTGATCATGGCCAAAACTGCTCCCGAGACCTTCTTCAACTTGTGATAGAGTAGAGCCCTTCCGATGCCAAAAAGCAGAGTCCCTGCTATCATAAATCCAATTATATACACATCTTCCACATCCTCCACAGACAGGACAGAGAGACACATCACCTTCCACTCTCCTCACGAATCTATGACGTAGCCTCCCGGATGCGTTTGAGCAGGGCAAACCGGTTCTCCTGGACCTTGTCATTTTGTTGAAAAAATCTTGTCAATAGAGTTGATCGTCCATGATACCAGATCCATAATCTTAATTTAAGTTTGGGAGATGAGTATTCAAGGTGCTTCACACAGACAAAGAGCAGTGCAGGAAAAAGGTGAATAAGGGAGGAAAGGCAAGAGCAGCCACTCTCGACCAGAGCAAGAGAGTAAAAGACCAAGACCACTGACGTGAGTGCCACTGGTCTGTAGTCATTGAGGTCCTATGCAACATTCTTCTTTGGCACTGGGATAATGGTGACAGCCTTCAGGCAGGACAGGACCTCAGCCCATGACAGAGATGTATTTAAAATCCCAGCTAGAATTCCTGTCAGCTGGTCTGTGCATGCAAAAGCACTTTGTCCAGAACCTCATCTGATCCAGCAGCTTTGTGAGGCCTCATAGCCTTCAATGCACACCCCACCTGGCGATCCTGTGTGGTTAGTATGGGAGGTAGAGAAATGGAACATCACCAGGACACCAATGATTTGTACAGTGTTAAACATTATCTTGGTTATCCTCTTGTGTGTGGTATGTGCATGAACAAGGACCAGGAAGTGATGGTCAGACAAGTCCACATGAAGTAGGTGACAAGTGACAGTCTTCTAAGCCTGCTTCAGGTTGAAATAAAACTGACATAAAGTGTATTCACATCTGGTTGGACAATGTATGTACTGTACAAGTTTAGGAAGCACATACATTGTTAAAGACCCCAGCAATGACTGTATAATCTTGCATCTGTTTCATGATGGCATTGTGCAGGAGTAAGAGGGCTGTGCCAGAATTTACATCAGGTGGAACGTAATCTACTGTCATGACTACTACAGTTAGCTCTCTGAGCAGATAGGTCTACACACTATTGAAATGGCCTCCAAATCAAGACAAAAATGGGTGTAGATAATCGTGCATATATGTACAATGACTGGTGTAGTCATTGTGTGTGTAAATGTAGAGCCCGCTACCTCTGTTCTTACCAGAGTCAATGTTGCAGTTATAGCAATTTAGGCTGTGGCCTATAAGCTGAACAGTGGCATTGGAGATGAGAAGGTGTAGCCAGGATTTTGTACTAATACTGTAATCAGGCAGCAATCCCAAGTAATGTTGTTGTCCACCTACAGTAGCTCCAGTTCATCTCTTTTATGAACGACTAATCTGACATTAATCCGGAAGATGCTTGAAATTGTGGCTTGGATGGTTGTCGCACTAGCGGAGCGTTCTGAAACTCCACTTGTTTCCAATGCTTCCGTTCACGGCGCCTCCTCTTTTGTCGATAACAATCCAGGGAGATCCATGAGTTCTCGCAATGTCTTCCGAAATGTTATAGAAAGGCTGAAACTTGCTGGTAATTCCTGTATGACATAGTTCCAATAGACCACTATTCAGATTGGGTATAAGAAAGTTTGTGTCCTCTCACAGTCTCTCATTCACACAATAACACAAACATGACATCCAAATTCATTTTTGTGGGGGCCAAATAGGCTTAACAGTGTATATCTTGTT
This sequence comes from Hypsolebias coamazonicus, assembly GCA_032273985.1. Taxonomy (NCBI): domain Eukaryota; kingdom Metazoa; phylum Chordata; class Actinopteri; order Cyprinodontiformes; family Rivulidae; genus Hypsolebias; species Hypsolebias coamazonicus. The sequence goes on from JAVCKU010000073.1 coordinate 6,817,054, forward strand.
GCTTCTAATTAGTAACAGAAACTTTTCTACTCTGATGCATTCACTATTCATATAATATGAAAAAAAAATACAGCTGTTTCGCCCCACCCCCCATATATGTCTGCCCTCTGTAAGTGCTGACATTTCACTGCCAAAAGCCTTAGTAATGAGTAGGAATAAATTGTGGCATCTACTTCTTAATAAAATACAGTAACTGTGTTTTCAGTAGCAGTCTCAGCCCACACATTTGGCTTCTGTAAAGTGAAATGGCACCACCAGAGGGAAGCACGTGGTCCTAATGTCAATCATTTGTCTATTAATAATATTAGCAACAATAATGATCCAACATCCCACAGGTATTATCCTGTAATTAAAAAGCATAATAATAGGATTTAGGCAGGGGTTTAAGGGCAGCAGACCACACATGTGGTGCAGTTGTATTGTACATGTTTAATCAGATTAAAAGTTTGAATGTGAGTATGAAAGAGAATGACACTTAGTTCACAGGAATGTTGACATGAACCGTGTTGATTTGTGGACTTTTTAACTAAAATGGTCTTTTCAGACATTTTTGAGAGGATTTATACCCTGTTGGACTAACAGTCTTGATTGATTCAACATTAAGAGATGAAGACTGAGACACTAGGATCATTTTTTTAAAGGTTCCAACTTTCAAGTGGTCGTGAAGAAAGGTGGGACAGATTCCATTTCGCAATGTAACTACATTTTTAAATCAAAGTACAAATTTCTGTGAACAAAATGCAGAGCATCTCAAGAATAAATGCTGGACTTACAACAAGGGGAAAAACAAAATGCAAAGAAAGACAAGGATGGAGACAAGACTGTAACAAAAACACACTGAAAACTTGGAACTCTGCATTCTGGACGTAATGACAGACACAGTGCAGGTGTGATTAGCAAATTAGGATAAAGTGTGAGAAGGGAGCAGACTGCAAAGCCGACAAAACAAAGCAAGGAATAGGATAAAGTATTGAAGCTAAAACTATGCAGCAAAAGTATCAAGATGAACTCATGAAAAATTTGCACTAAACCACAAACTCCAAAACCACAGAGTACATAACAAAAATGACAAACTTACATGCATAGTCTGTGACAAAATATATTAGTGTCACAACTACACTCATTAATGTGAAAATGGGATGGTTTTGAATGGAAAGTGACTGTGGGATTGAAGAATGGGTGAAAAATGGCAGACTCAAGCCAAATGGTCATGGGCTGATTTATTTATTTATTTGTTTTGATATGCAAGGAAAACAGCTGTCATGCAAAAACCAAACAAACAAATAGCATCTATTCCATTTCTATCATTCCGTTCCATAGAAGGATGAACTAAAACAGAAAAAGAAACTTATTAAAGCCAAAAATCTACCACGAAAATAAATAAAAAAACGACTACAAACGTTCACAAAGAAACCACAAGAAGAAACCAGTATCTCTGATGGTCACATAGTGGACTGAAATTCTTATTGTCTAATGTCTGCACATGAAAAAGTGCCCTTATTGCTCTCATTGATATAATACCACACCGACAGCTTTAAGTGTATCCCTGTAATAAATTCACAGTTCACATTTCGTATGCATTTTTCTTTGAAATGAATAATTCTGGCCACTTTAAGAAAAAGCCACCCAGCAACATTAAATGACAGACGATAAAATGTCATTTATTCCTAGAATCCTATCTGCTAACTATGCAGAAAACTCTTTTGGCACTCATTTTGTTTTTTTGCATCATTTACTTGTCCAGCAGTTCTCAGAACACAGTTCATACCGATTCAGGTGAAATGGAGGATCAGGAATCCAAACTGAGAAAACACTGCGGGCACAAGTAAGGTTTTTGTTTCTGTGGAAAAAACTCAAGTGTGCATGAAATGCAAATAACCTTTTGCTTGAAACCCTTATCAAATCAAAATTATATAAAGTTTACATACAACTGCTGTTGCAAAATTTCAGCATACAGATAAAACTGGGAGATAATGAAATCCATAAAATAATTAATAAACGCAAAACAAAAACATGTCCATCTTCTCAATGCTCTTAAGAATTAGAAGTTTGAATGGTTGCAAGAGGATGAAGTATGCATCAGCAGATATGATGCAAAAGAAAAAAAAAAAAGCATAAGAAGAACAAACAGGATCTCAACCATGTGCATGCGATTCACACTAACAAAATTACAAAAAACCTTAACAAATGAAACAAAGCATTACTAACAACCAATAAAAATGCACATTCTGACAATTAATATCTCATGTATTTTTCTCCACTATATTGCATTATGTGTTAATTTATTTATTTATTTTCAGAAATGAAGTTTTTATCTTGAATCGATGTGAAAAGGAGAATGCCTGTTATGTATCAGTAAACTGAAGGGAGGGAAGAGAGAACCGTGTGTCCACCTTCAGTCTTCAGAGCAGTTCAAATGTGTATCCAAAAGCATTTAAAGATTAAAACAGATATTTATCACTGAGCTAAAAAAAAAAAAGGGGGGGGGGGGGGGTTTTAAATTTTTTGTATAATGCATGCTTTATGTTTTTAGCACAGGCTGGGGCTTTTTGAGCTCAGACATTTGCAACAGTCAAGCTAAGGCCGTTCGCATGTCCAGTTTATTTTAAATTTGCTAAATGTATTTCTGTAATTAGCTATGCCAAAATAGACTGAATTCACTTACAGCCTTTAATCTCAAACTGTATTTAAATATATGTTTTTCCACACAAACATATGTACTGGTACATCCAAACCATTAACGCAATTGTCTGGTATTTTTGGGGGGAAAAGTTGTTTTCAGTTTTCTGTGATCGCTCTCCAATGAATCAATAACAGCTTTAGCATTAAGCATTAGAACAAAGACAGAGAAAAACACTGTAATGGTTTACATGGGATGAGGAGAACTTAGATGGGAGACACCAAGACAGATCAAAAGTTCCAGAGTCGAAACGTTTATTGAAGACATGCAGTCTACATACCAGTCAAACTAGAGCAGACAGGCGAAAAAGCAAAAATGTCCCACAGCAGACAAAAATCAGAAACAGACACGCCGACGAGGGAAAAAGATCTGTCTGGAATCTTTTACTACAATATTACAAAAACAATCTGACAAAAAATAGGGGTACACAGAATATCTGTACATGAATTTAGAAGGAGAATTAACTACTGTAATTAAACGCGTGATGTAATTATCTGATTAAGCACAAGTGTAATTTTTTTTTTTAAGAAGTACAATCCAAACAAAACCAAAAAAGTATAAACAAAGATGTTCACAGGTATCACAAATTTACCAAATACCTCATATTTATCTTTGTTGGAACAGAAAAATTGTTCGGATGAAAACAAATCAATAAGATTTTTTTAATGGTCTCTATATAATGTGAAATGTACCACTGTTTAAGTTTCAGTTGGTTTTATTTTAATTTTCTGCAATAATTTTCAACAGTATTTTTATTAGCTCAGAACTAGTAATCTTAAAAATATATATTTCCGTCATCATGACCACATAAAAACAGAAAACAAGACATGATCTCATATATTAATTTGTTTCCGTTGTTGGTGCACTTTCTTCAGATCAAAATAAAAATGCTCAGTTTATTCATTTATTTTTTGTGATTTCTGCAATTTAAGGACTTTTCTTTTAATCATACCATTGCAGAACACATAATATATATATTTTTTTAGACAGTCATAGATTTTGTCTCACCTATCATTATTTTAAATAATATTATAATTCATAATAATTCTGTCTGTGTAGTTTCAGGTTACAATGCCTCACTAAATGTGCCATGAAATCTTACAGAAATGACATCCAGTGCACCCCATGCAGGGAAGCTGTCCGTCTTTGGCATGTTCTAATCAACCCATAAACACCATTAAACTTTATTTGACTTTAATATTCGAAAAAAGACGGAGTACTCTCACTTTCACGGACTAAAGAAGCTTTAGAAGTAAAGATAGATTCTGATGCATTTTAAATACTGTACAGTTACCCATCATGCAGTCCTTCTCAGAAGGCAAGGGGAAAATTCAATAGGCGTTTTCCAAAATGTCACATTTACGATAAAAGCTTTGATTGTAGATGTCAGTTAAATAGTAGTAGACAGAAAACTCCTCTCTCACTCAGGATTCCTCCTTTTTGTCCAGCAGCTGCAGGACAATGCTGAAAGGATTTTTAATGGTCTTTCTGTGTCCAAAGCACACTGCCATGAATCATGCCCGCTGCAGCATGCTCTCTGGTCTGGACAACCATTTTATAATCAATAATGTGTGTTCGTTGAGGGGGGGGTGGATGATAAGTGGACACTAAGAACCATCTTTTACTTTGCCGGGGAAAACAAATACATATGGTGGGTGGATAAACATCAAGAAGGGGACAGATCCTGAGAGCAGAGGGCTGTTTTGCATGTCTCTTCGGACCAGAGAGGAAAGAGAAATTTGGCTGTGTTTAAAAAGCAGAAGTCCCTCCTGATAAGATAAACGGAAGATGTCTAAACAGAGATAAAGATATTTGTTGTGTTTTGCAGCTTTGGATGATGCACTTGGACTGCTTCCTTTGAAAGTCGCTGTAGCAGCTCAAATATTTATCATGCAACATTTACACCCATTTTCAGTTTTAAATATACAAGCTTTGGCTACAACATCTCTCGCACAAGACACGAAAATAGTATCACTGTTTTATGTTAGGTGGCAATGTTCTACAAGATAATTACATTTTCAAGCAACCCAACGGATCTTTTTAACAATTTCAACAAATGAAAATTAATTACAAGTACCGTACTTTATGCCATACACGTTGCACTGTCGTATAAGTCGCATCGGTCAAAAATGTCTAATAAAGTGGGGGGAAAAAACAAATAAGTTGCTTTGCCACATAAGTTGCATCTATTATGCGTCACTGCTGACACGTCACGTTTGTTATGCGTCATCTCTGACCACTCTGAAACGTGGGCTGGTGTTGGGCCAAAAATCGATTGGCTGCCAAATGGCAGTCGCGGGAGCGTGCACGGGAGGACTTTAACAAGAATTTAACAAGATTAACACTTCAAAACATTTGTTTGCTTGAAATTATAGCAAACGTGTGTCTCAGCTTACTTATCTTAAAAAAATGCACTTTAATGGTCAAATCAGCTGCATTTCGTCTGGGCAGCACGACAAAATGCAGCTGACGGAGTTCCAGAGCAAGATGAAGGTGGCTTTGTATTGCAAGCCAAGTGTCTCATTAATAGCCACTTTTACCTATTAATGAGACATTTTTTTTGCCATATCACTTGAAGGCCCTCTAGTGGCTGAAAATGGTAGTGTTCAATATTTTCCATGTCAGAATGAATGAAATCAGATCTCAACCAGTAGTTGGGTTATAACTATGGGAAAAAAATGTATATTAATTACTTCAGTGTGCAAGTTGCAGGGCATGCAAATTTATGCAAAAAGGTGCGACTTATACAGAGAAAAATACGGTAAGTAAAAATGTCTAATTCAAATATGGCAAGCTGACTGAAAAGTTTCAGTACTGACCTGAATAAGAAAAATATCAATAATTATTATGCGGCAGCTCTGAAGCTGAATGTAGTCCACAAGTTGAACTAAAATCAGAGAACCCTTGTCAGACAAGCAGGATCTGATTTTGTTCCAAGAGGCTTTTGTGATATCACTAATATTTGGCTTTTTCTGTTCAAGTTCCCTGCTCGGTGAAGCTGAGGTGAGGTGACTGAAGCTAACAGTAAATAGTTCCTGCAAACTTTGAGGTGTGTATCAGTATGAATGCTCTTTAATCAACGTTTAAAGCAGACGGTGCAACATAAAAAAAAACGTAGTCCTGCTTCTCTGCGATCAGAGCAGAGTTGAGTCGGTGGAAGTGTCCAACAATCTGCTATGGAATATGATTTGTTTCACAGAATCATCTGGGAAGTCCTCTGTAGCAACCACATGCACTGTGAGTAAATTTGAAGCCGCCTCTGGTTGTCTTTGGACCACAAGAATACAGCTTTGAATAAAACGGGCAAATTTCTGAGCCACAAGATACAGGTCCATTTTTCTCATTGTCGCATTAAACTTAAAAGTAAAATGTTTCTTGTACAGGTCTTTGCTTGGAGATATTTGTTCAAATTACTTAGAAATAAAGAACTGCTTCCTGTACTAAATGCCATAATATAAGACTGGAACCATTTTTATCTTAAAAGTATACAACTGAACCTGCAAACTTTTTCCTGCAAACCCTTAAAATAAGGTGCCGCATTTCAGGAAGAACCAATAAATTAAATAAAACCCTAATGATGCCTGGCAGGAGCTATTATTGGCTGATACTTGGTTGAACTTGGCCCCTCTGAGATCCTTTTTAACCTAGTCTAATAGGTTGAAAAGGATCCAAAAGCCGGACACAGGAGCCCAAAATCAGCCAGTTTCCCTAAACAAAATAAAAAGCACTCCTGCAAGAGGTAAATCAAGACACAGAAAATGACTTCATATGAAAACAGACTAAGACCAAAGGCAACATGAGGAGCAGGTGTGGAGATAAATTAATTGGGAGCAGGAGAACAACAAGCAAGATGGAGAAACGGGTTCATTAGCTGTGTACAGAGTGCATTAAGTTTCTTCAACCAGCAGCTACGGGTCATGTTATCGTCTGGTGCAGATCAGTTCTTTGAGCGTGCCACTGTGATGATCCTGATTCTCGTTCTGAGAGATTGTTGTGGTCAGACCTCAGACCCTCGAGCCAAAACTGTTTTATACTCAAGTGGGATTGTTTGGTCTCAGCTTTGGGTGGATCTGTTTTCATCTCATTATCCCAACGCTGGCAGTACACTTTGAATCTCTCACCAGGGAACATCCTTTTCCATTTTCTTGTGTCTGCCTCTGAGCACAGCAGCTCAGTTGGTAGAGCTGTTGCCTCGCGGTGAGAAGGCTGCTGGTTCGATTCCCAGCCAGGGGCCTTTCTGGGTGGAGTTTGCATGTTCTCACTGTGCATGCGTGCATTTTCTCTGGGTACTCCAGTTTCCTTCCACAGACCAAAAACTTGCACATTAGGCTGATTGAACTCTACATTGTTCCTGGGTGTGAATGAGAGAGTGAATGGTTGTTTCTCATTTGTCCCTATGATAGATCGGAGACATGTCCAGGGTGTCCCCTGCCTCTCACACAGTGACTGCTGGATATGGGCCAGTGACCCCCGTGACCCAAAAATGGAAGAAGCGGATAAAAGAAAATTGATGGACAATGACATTTTTGGGGCTAAGAGACTGAGAACATGATGTAAGACGGATCTATTACCAACATGCTCTTAGACAATATTAAATGTATTTAACATTTTATTATGTAACTAATAAAACCAGAACAATACATCTTATGTTTTGCTTAGTGCAATATCTTGAGTCCTAAAGAAGTGGAAAATAAAAAATAAAAAAATAATAATAATAATTTTTGACATTTTAAGTGAGACATCATGCAAAAAAAAAAAAAAAAAAAAATTAAAAAAAGGGGGTAAAACAAACACACAAACAAACTGATGGAAAGCCGGCCCTTACAAACTCCTCATTCAGTGGTTCATGTTTTTACTTTGAGTCATTTTTTACCTCCTGCTGCACATTTTGTACTTCAACTGGCGCTGCTGTGCTTCTCCACCCTGGTGCCACTTGCAGTCTTCGTGTGTGGCACCTGTCAAGTTTACAGCCACAGATAGCATCACTTCAATCCTGACACATGCTCCGATGCTGAGATGTGGTTTCTCTCATAACTTTTGGCTTGAGAGCTTGACAAACAGAAGGGGACTTTCCCCAAGGAGCTGCATATTTGTCTGGTACCTGCACAGTTAAAGCAAACCAGAAATGCACCTCTTTAGTGATATTTTGTCTTTCCAGTAACCTCATATATGAGGGGGGGAAAAAAGAAAATACATCACAGAATATAGGATGACCGCAGAGCCACCATGGTAACATGATAAACATCATGTCTGCTGTTAGTTAGGGGAAAAAGGCAAATAAAATGAGTCACTGATTCTCATTTTTCATTCGTGTATCCATCCTGCCTCAACAACATATACTGCACTCTAAAGAAAACAAGCGGGCCAGAAAGCGGTGGGTGGGTTTGTGCTACAGTTGCACTTTTGGCTTTGCTATGGTGAAAATCGGTGGAGGAAAAAATGAGCTGAAAAGGGTCACGCCCAGCCAGCGTCAGGTGAGTCATTTTATGTCAGTTCAGGTTGCAGTAGGTCCAAACCGCCAGTGTGAATTCTTGCAGCCAACGTAGGTCAAACATTTATGGGTGAGAGAAGGGAAAAAGCACCGTACACTGAATTCATCCTCCTGCTCTTGACAGGTGTGTTTATATGTGTTTGTTTTGTTTGTTTGCTTAGTTTACCTAAATTCCCTCTTTGCTGAAGTCCCTGTTAGCACTGCCAAATGACTGCATCCATCACTGTGGAGCTTTATTTTAAATACAGGTGGTCCTCGGTTTACGAACGAGTTCCGTTCCAACGGGCCGAACGTAACCCGATTTGAACGTAAACCGGAGATCACACAAGCCGCCACTTATACACCTACATGTACGGTACTGTAGT
>JAVCKU010000073.1:6825689-6843099 GCA_032273985.1 Hypsolebias coamazonicus
TTTACTGGTACCCATATCCAGCTGTCACTGTGTGAGCGGCGGGGGACACCCTGAACAGGTTGCGAGTCCATCACAGGGCTGCAGAGAGACAAGCTAGACAAACAACCATTTGCACTCTCACACACCCAGTGACAACTTAGAGTTACAAGTTAGCCTAACATGCATGTTTTTGATCTGTGGGAGGAAACCGGAGTACCCAGAGAAAACCAACACATGCACAGAGAGAAGATGCAAACTCCACCCAGAAAGGCCCCCGGCTGGAGTTCGATCCGGCAACCTTCTTGCTGAGACCAACTGTGCTGCTGTGCTACTTACAGGAATACCCACTGGTCTAAAATATCCTGATGCATGTTCAATAAAGCTAATGTCACCTTGTTTGACTCATTGGTTTACTTTGATTTTTATATGGACTGGATTACCTGGATTATCTCAGTGGAGGTGTGTCACGAGAGTAATGAGACATGCTTCCATGCAGGAAATCCCTTCCACAGTTTACAGCCAGCTAGCAGGCAAGCACATGTTCGGTGTGTGGAAATATTTTACACTAGAAACACTGCAAAGCAAGACAGCAACATGCAATGTTTGCAAAACCGTTGCACCGAGAGGCGGAAAGCTCCGTCGTAATCTACAATACAAAAAAAGCACCACATTAAAGAGCACGAGGATTTTTCAGCCAGGAGGCAGAAAGACGAAAGTATCCGGCAGGAATCACTTGTAGAGTCATTCCAAAAACAAGGTAAACTTCTACCAGACAACGTGAAAGATAAAGGACTTACCAAGAAGTTGCTTCATGTTATTGGACTCAATGGCCAACCATGATCAGTTATAGAAAATGAAGGATTTTGCAATCTGACTGAATACTTACGGCCCAGATATAGTTTACCCTCCAAGAGATACTTTGTATTTATCAGGCTGGGCTACCTGAACTACAGGTAGTCCTCGACTTACGAACGGGTTCCGTACCTACAAACCGTTCGTAACACGATTTTAACGTAAGTCGGAACTCATTATACTGCGCCGCAAACACGTTCGTAACTCCGGATTTTTGCCGTAAATCGAGAAAATACATGTAAAATGTATGTTAACGCTGCACCTCACACCCGTTCTTGAGTCCGAGTTGCCGTAAGTCGAGGGCACCTTAAGTCGTGGACTACCTGTATACAATCAAGTCTCACCCAAGTTAGCTAACAAGCTTGAAGGAGTTCCAACCCTGAGCAGATGTTTGGACTGCAGATGTCTGCACATGTCACTGATAATCCTCACTGTGCACTGGGTTGATACACTTAGACCACTTCCTCAATGTAAACCTATTGAGGAGTCATTTACGTTTTATTTTCTTTTGGAGAATAGTTACAGTCTCTGGCATTAGGCCTTAATGCAGGTCACCTTCCATACCAAACCTTGTGCTGCACTTGATTTTATTGATGGTAAGTGTGTAAGATGTTTATATTTGTTGCACTTTTCTTTGATTTCAAATATTTGACATTTGAAAAACCTTAACTTGTTGCTGTCATGAGCAAGAATATATTTTAATTTACGCTGATCAGATTCACTTTGTTTTTTGTTTTTTATTCAACCTTTGTTTATACAGGCTAGTCTCATTGAGCCACGACTCATTTACAAGAGAGACCTGTTCTAGATAGAGCATATAAATAGACAACAATAACAATAAACTACAGTAAAATGCAGTTAAAATAACAGTTGTTTAATCAAACAATAAATCACGATGCTGTAAAACAAGGTAAAATACTAAAAACTACATATTTACTTTAATGTGTCCATTGACCTTATCAAATGTTTAAAACCCCCTAAAGAAATTAATGTGGACAGCTTCAGTTCCTGTTGCAATGTGTTCCAGGTCGCAGGATTTTGCATTTTTTCTTTATTGATAACATACATTTTTACACTTATTGCACTTTTCTTTTATACCCGACATAAGAAAACCTTGATTTGCTGCAGCTGTAAGAGCCAGTAACTATGTGCTGATCAGATGAAGCAGCTCTTTGTACTTTTATTTGGATAGTGGTAGTGTTAGAGAGGTTTAACCGTTATGAGTTTATGTCTTGGATTTAAGTAATGCTGACAGTTGGTTTGAAACTATTACAGTTGCATGTTTGTTTTCAGGATTACATGTTAAAAGGATTTCCTGTTTTTCTGACTTCCTTTTCTGAACTTGTACTTATCTCAAGTTACATAATATCATACTTGTCTATTACAGCCTCATATAAAATCAATAATAATAATGATAATAATTTTAAAGCAAACAGAGCTCTGGTATCAAAATAGTACTGATATTGACAGATATCCATATTCAGTTATTGGGATCAGATAAGGAAAAAAACGTGGATCAGTGCATCCCTAGCCCCAAGTGCCATATGTAACGGCCCCTTTTTAAGTAGTAGGGCATTTTAGTTTAAAATTCTGGCATGAAAGGTGGCAAGTGATATGCCTTCAATAAACGTTAGGTCTTTAAATTTACTTAAAGTATAAACTGCAACATCAAATGTTTATGTGACTGGGCATGGTTTTATTCAGACAGGAAACAGTGCATTTAAAATTGACATTATAAAGAAAACTTTGTAGTGCACTGCATCTTTTTTAAGGGGCTAAACTCTGCATTCAGAGCACAACTTCCCACTTCAAAAAAAATGGTCTGCTTCTACTTTCTTTTCTTCCACTTTGCTTTAATCTGCCTTGACACTGTTGTGCAGCATATAAACCAGCCGTGACACCCGTTTGAAAAAAATGGTATAGACTTAACAGTAACAGATTTTTTTTTTTTGTGGTTAAAGCGGTTATAAACTGAATCTACCATCCTTTTACTGTCAAAACTATGAATGCGTTGAAAAAGATTTGAAGAGTTCATTGAGGAGTTGTACGTAAGGAGAAGATCTACATTTGTTGGGTCATTCAGTTTGTTTGGATGTACACTTCCCAAATTTGCATGAAGTCCATACAAGTGGTTCTGACATGAAAACACACACATAAAAAAATAAATAAAATAAAATAACTTTTGACTATAGTCACATAAAAAGCTGAAAAAAAAAAAACAAGTAAATCAGAAACAGAGTCTCCGTGACGTGAGAAGAATTCATTGTCTTCTGAATGCTTTCCAAATTTGTGGCAATAAATCAAACTTTAAAACAATGTGCAAAATGTGCCGTCACATGGAATCAAACAGTTCGCCACAACTTTGAAGACGACACCAGTGACAGGTTCATGAACTGGTGGAATTTGACTAAAAAGAGAAGGGGTAAAGAATGCAACAACAGCCTTGGGAAAAAAAAAAAAAAAAAAAAACGATAACAATCAAAGCATCAGTTCATCTGGACTTGCGAAGCTGCAATTTTTTTTTCTTCCTTAACAACATAAGAATATAACGTGTTTATTGCGGGTAAATTTTCTGATGACAAATGATGAGGAGAATTTGATTTTGTTTTTGCGTGTGACTCAAAATGAGGAGTCACCTCATCTTGTTTTCCTAATTGTGGGCTGAAGTGGTCCAATAGTTACTGTTGTGTCCCCAGCCTGTGGTCTCGGCGTCTTTAGATAGGAAGATAAATGCGCCTGCTGTGGGCAGCATCATTATTAATGTAAAGTGACATCATCGCGTGGTCTGCTTAACGGCAATCAGGCCTCGCTTTCTGCAGCCACTCTATGCACTCCAGATGTTGGTTTGATTAAAGGCCTAAATGATACTGAAGGAGCTGAGAGGGAGGAGGAGATGTAGCCCAGGTCAACGACTGGATTCTAATTCCCTCAAAAGTAAAACACATGGACGGAAGTTTTCCATCTTCAGCGTGTCTCCTATGCGCGACTTCATCAAAGATGGCCAATACCTGGTTCCAAGCAACTGGACACGATGATGCGTACAATAATGCAAGCGTTTGTCGTTGTTTAAACAGAAATACTGCAACGACTGAACGGATATTCAAAATTTTAACAAACGTTTATCTTCCTCTGAGGATGATGTCACCATATTGTTGATTTTGTTCACTTTTCATTTGTCCTCAGGATGCATAACACAACTGCAGATTACAAAACGCAGCAACAAAATGGAAAAGCACAAGACACCTTTCACAGCGTTTAAGAAGACACAAACGAAACCAATAATCTAGAGTATCATTTTTATGGCCACTCATTTTGAGCCTCATATAGGTTGTCTCCGGGCAGCAACTTGTAACATGTCCTGGAGATTTTCAGTTTACTGTCCTGATCCATGGTCAGTCTTGCTTGCATTTTGATTATGTTCAGAAAGATTGCAGAACAATGTCCTTATACAAATAGTTGCAGAGTTGCTGCAGCTTTTGTCTTGGGGGTCTCATAATCAAGATTTGCATTTGGACATCTGTATGGGAGCTGTCCTCTGACAGAAAACGTCCAGGGCGAAAAACCACGCCAAAGAGACATATAATGATGAATAAAGCTGGTCCAAATGTTTGCATCTTCATTTAAGTGTGCTCCAGTAGATCAAATCATAAAACTGCTACCATGGCAGGTACAAAGCAAACCGAGGTGAGCATTGGAAAAATGTGCATGGTCTAAAATACAGTTTTGCGAGCCATGCACACACAAACACGCCATAATTTTCAAAAACTGGCCACTTGCAATGCAGCTGCATGGCTTACTGGTCACTGAATAACACTTAGAATTCACAAGACCAACTCAAAATGTGTTCTTTCTGTCGTCACTGATTATAGTCTCCATCAGTCACAGCTCCGTGAGACACGACCTTTAATCCTGTTCATGGCGAGGGGCTTCTTCAGTGGGCGAAAGATACTTGCACACCAAGTTTGAGCTCAATAGCTCTAAAATTGCCTGAGCTACAGCCACACTTTTGTGTTTCCTAAGTTCACTTGGATGTGGCAGCCATCTTTTATTGGTTTGAGTTTAGAACCCAGTGATTACTTTCTGAGAGTTTAATCCAAATCTGTTCAGTTTCATGAGAAATTTTACTAATGCTACAGACAAACAAATCACACAGACACAACAACATCACTACTTTGCCTTCAGCAGTGGGTGATGAATAAAATCTCAATTCAATTCAGTTTATTTAAAACAAAATACTATTTATCTGAGGAGCTGACTGTTTTGAATTTAACTCCATCGCAGACTCTCATCTTGAGCAAACATGAAGGCAATAGTAGAAAGGAAAAACTACCTCATGAGGAAGAAACCTCCAGCAGAACCAGGCTCAGGGCAAGCGACCATCTGCTTTGACGGTTGGATTTGAGAGGAACAGATACACAATGGCAGGTCGAGAATCACATGTTAAGATAGAAATAATATCAAATGAAAACTATTCAGTTTTAACAATTCATTTAAAGAAATGAGGTCAATTTGCCCTCCAGTAGTCTAAGCCTATAGCAGCACAACAAGCCAACCCTAACTATAGGATTTATCCAAAAGGAGAGCCTTAAGTCCAGTCTTCAAACTGGACAATGTGTCAGCCTCATGGACAGAAACTGGAAGTTGGTTCCATTAGAGAGGAGCCTGATAACTGGAAGATCTTCCTCCCATTCTGCTCTTGGAAACGCTAGAAACCACAAGTAAACCTGCAGTCTGATAGGGAAGTGCTCTGTTAGGAAAATATGGAACAAAAGAATCTCTATAAGATGGAGCTAGGTTGTTGAGAGCTTTTTAGGTTAGATGTAAGATTTTGAATTCTGGATTTGACAGCGAGCCACAGGAGAGAAGCTAAAACTCTCCCAGTAACTCCAGTTAAGACACTGGTAGCAGTATTTTGGATCAACTGAAGACTTTTTAAAGAAGTATTTGGACACCTGTAAGAGTACCACTTGCTGCAGCCCCAAGATGGCCGCTAATTACCACCAGCTGTCTGTCATCTGACTGATGAGATCCAGCTCTACTTAAGGATGCAGCCAAGTTTTACTCTTGGCTGGAGCATTGATTCTGTTCCCAGTATTTATATCTCTGACCAGTAAATATTGAAAGTATATGAAAGACGTAAGGTTTACCTTGCTTTTTGTGCCTGCGGTTATCCTGTCGCCTCGGGTTCTGTTCTGGTTCTGCCATGGTTCTGTTCCTCGTTCCTTGTGCCTTGCCGTCCAGCCACTTGCCCGACCTGCCTGTTAAAACATCTCTGGAACCATTTGGATGTGAATCCAAATGGTTGTTGTGAAACAACGCCCCATTGCATCATCCAAACCTGTAAGAGAAAACAAACAATTACCAACACTCAGTCCCTCTGCCAGCTCCACCTGACCTTGTCCTTCCTCCTCAGGAGTTCCAGCTTATCAGCTCTATGTATTTAAATGTTCACTGTAAATACCAAACACCATTTATTTTTCCAAGCCTGAGTCTTGTGTCGTTCCGGGTCTCGTACCATATGGCTATCCTGAATCATAACACACAGATAACAAACCATTGCAATAGTCCAGTCTAGACACGACAAATGCATGAACCAGTTTTTCTGCATCATTTTTAGATGTTTCTAATTTTTGTGATTTACGCAGGTGGAAGAAGGTAGTTCTAGTAACCGTTTTGGTAACCATTTTTAATTTTTCAATTTAGTAAGTGATGTAAGTAAAACACATCAGCTTTAATGTTTGTCACCTTCCTCAAATCATGAGCTAGTTCAGGCTCATGCACTGTACTCTTAAAGTTGACATTTTGACACTTACATTTCTTTGGATGAGCTAAAGAAATTAGCCTCGGAGGACACAATCTAAGCATACACCTTGGAAATCTTCTGTTTACTATTGTGGATGCTCATTTTACAACATGTTTAGTTGCTTTTACGGATAGCAAACTAAAAATTCTTGACATATTTTCTTTGGTTTCTTCATTAATATCCCTCATGCTCTTTTCAAAATAAAATGGCAGCTGTTATTTTATTTTATGTATTGATTAATTTCACAAGGCCAGTTGTAAAGTTTATAACCTTGGGAGCTTCATGTCCTAAAACAACTGCAGTTTTACTTCCTTAAGTTGGGCTCGGGCTACAGAAGTTTTGCTTCCATTTATCCCTGATTCACCCCTGAGGAAAACTCTCGTCCAAGTTGTTGCGGTCCCCATTCGTGTCTGCTTTCCCAATGATAAAATGCTCCTCAGTGACTCCCTCCAGTACAATAACTGGTGTTCATGCACAAAGCTGATGTTTCCTTTGCTGCACACATAGCCAGTATTCACATTAATATGCAGTCCTTTAACTTATCCAGCAGTATCACATGAAAGTGTCCAATCTAAACATGAATAATCTGAAAAATTTGACATTTTTTTTAATTTATTTTAGAAAACAGAGGACATCACGTTCTAAGGTTTTCTTATGCTAAGGGTGCAAAGATGTGTATGGTCCCATCCCAGCACTATTAAAAACACTATTAAAACTATTAAACTATACTAAATATATATTTTCTCAATTTAAGTGTTCAGTTTGGATAATTTGGTATAGTTGAAAACAACAAATGACCATGTGCTTTTAAGGCACTTTTAATTTAACAACAGTTGATGGTAATAAAATAAAAAGGGTATCTCTTTGCCTCTTTAAAGAATAAAACATTTAGATACCAGTGTGTTGACAATCATTCAAAGAGTGAAATCGGAGTGTATTTTCTCCATTTTTACATTTATTTTAATCTAAGCAATTCTTCAGCCATTTTTTTATAATAATTATAATAGTAATTAAAATGTGCTTTCATTTTGAATCAAGTATTCATAATTGGAATGTTCTGTTGCGTTGTGTAAATGACAAACTGTTTTGGTATCACTTTACAATAAAGCTCACCTTTTAGATGACTAATACATAGTTTATAGATAGTTAATAATTCCTCTATAAATACTTTATAAATCATTAATAACTGCTTATTATGCATTAATTAAGGGTGACAGAGACTAAATTAACCAGTTTCTTGCCAAATCTGTTCATGCTACCACAATAAGCATTCGTAAACCTAATTTATTTGTATAATATTGTACTTTATCATTGCATTATAAGTATCTACAACTAATATTATAGTCTCTTACTTAAAACAAACAAATCTTTTTTTTTTTCCATTTTCATTGTAAAAGCTCTGTTTTGTGTCATTCTTGTCAAAGTGAAAAATACACATGTTGCAAAGACTAATGTATTTTTTAAACCAGTTTTCTTCTGAACAATGATGCTTCAGCATGGAGTGTGTCCAAAGAGAGTTGGATGCAAACATGCATGAGCTGCTTGGAGATATGGACATGCATTAATGAGGAGCAGCTTGATTTACAGATTGCATTTCTTATCCGAATGAAAAGAGGTGCTTTTCAGAAGAAGAAGCCATTCTGTGAGGGGGCAGCAGAACTTGCCTGGAGAGCCTCACTCTGTGACTTTTATCACAAAAACGTGATGGGAGTCAGTGTCTAATGGCTCTCATTTGATCTCCGTGCTTTGCTGGACTGTCTACTGTCAACTTCAGACCATATCAGTTTTATACATCTAGAATATTTCACAATTTCTCCCATTATGATGAAGCAGATAATTATTTTGCAATAAGTTGGCCTGGCTGTAACAACTGCAAGCACATTTAAGCCTGAGGATGTTACTTGGCTAACTGGAAAGAATCTGTCAGTAATTGCGCGAAAGCTTTTCAACCAATAAACATTCCCCGAAAAACCTCTCCAGATCCAGATTAAAAACCTGTTTGCCTGTTCTGTCCTACAACAACAGTGTGTTGTGATCATGGACAGGCTTTCTGTCTGTGTAGAAACAATTACCACAATTGTGCATCTAAGAAAAGATGAAAAGCCACATCTGGACTTGAGAGGTGGGCCTTAGTAGGTCTGTTGCACCATAGCGTGCTATCTGCTGCATCTTTGCAAACCTCAAGGTGAACGGGATGAACAAAACCACATGTGACTTGCCAGTGATTTCACACTGCAGAGGCAGGTCAGGTCAGTCTCCATCTCACCGTGTTTCAGAATAGTTCTTTGAACCCCGAGGCCAGAAGTCTGCTAACTCCATCATGAACTCAACATGAATGTTTCAGCTTATTCTGCTATGTGGCCAAAGTGTCCCTTTGACTAATACACTCAGATTTATTATGTTTGAAAATGTTACTGGTGCTCTATGTTTCCCATTAACTAAACTGTTAAATATCTTTATATCTTTGTATATTTACAACTAGAGAAATTGCATTTCCTGTGAAAATTCAACATGAATGCTTATTGCCGAATGCTGCTGAAGCCGCTGAAACTGTTAATGCTAATTATATTTGAACATCTCACGTGTTAAATAAAAGCAGGAAGCAGTAGAAAAATTGCAGAAAAGGTGTAGAAAAAGCTAAATGAAGCAGAAATTAGCAGAATAAACTGGAATTGACAAAAAAGCAGCTGAAAAAGCCAAACAAAAATACTAAAACTTGTTAAAAAAAAAGTATCAGAAAAAGCAGACTTTAGCACAATTAGAAAAAAGGCTGAAAAATCGAAATGAGCAGTAACAATTTTTAAAGAGCACAAAGTGTGTGAAGGACTTGAAGAGAGCTCCACTTATCTTAAAAAAAATAACATGGGTGAGAAAGCTAAATATTTAAAAAAGTTAACATTGTTCAAATATCTAGTCATGGCAGGAACATCCTGAATGAGCTGAACATCTTGACATATGAAATGTTGAAATTGCAGAACAAGTCACGTGCCATACAAAGTAGGAAGAAAAATGGATCTCAGTAGTGAATGCTTTATAAGTATTAACACAATTAATGATTTTAGACTGGCTTTAATAAAGTAAAAGCAAATCAGTGTGAAGCAATTTATCATTTAGGCTTGTCACTCTGCAGAATGCATGAAGACAATACTTCAGCAGAATATATTAAATTATGGCCCTGCATGTTTTTGCAAGAATACCATGGGGATGTAAAAATGTGACACACACCAAACTCCAACAAGATTTTGCGTGAGCTGTGGTGTGAAATTATCTGTCTGCTCTTCACTCAAATTAGATAATTAGGATTTTATTTGAGGGTAGCACAACTGGTAGAGCTGCTGCCTCTCAATGAGCAGGTCCCTGGTCCGGGGGCCTTTCTGGGTGGAGTTTGCATGTTCTCTCTGTGCATGCATGGGTTTTCTACGGGTACTCCGGTTTTCTCCTACAGTCCAAAAACATGCATGATAGGCTGATTGGTAACTCTAAATTGTCCCTAGGTGAGAGCGTGCAATCAATTTCAGGAAAATTTATCACAAAACATATAAATGATCATTTATAATCAGTCAGTTTCAGATAAATACAGTTCATTTCATTCATTTTTAGAACTTGTTTCATTCTGTTCAGGATGATGGTGGCTGGAGCCCATCCCAGCTGACAGACATTGGGCTGGAGGAGAAGTACACTCTGAGCAGAACAACAGTCCATAACCATCAAAGAACCAGAACAGATACACACGAGACCAACAGTCAATTTATACTCATAGAGGAGCAAGAAGAACGTATAAAATCTGCACAGAAAGGCTCCAACTGAGAGTCAAAACTGAAACCTTGGAGCATTCTCTTCAAACTGAGAAAACGTCTCTTTGTAGACCTGCTCAGTTGACTAGGAGAAGCTGACTGCTGCTTTCATTGATCCCTGCTGCATAATCTATTCTTCTGTATTCAGAGTCAAGTTGTGTAAAATAAAAACAAAGTTATTCACCTGCGGTTGTGTTTAGCTTTTTGTATAAACTAGTGAGCACCAGATCATTCTTTTCATTTTTTTACGCAAGTAAAGTCATAACTAAAGTGTAGGTAAGCCCAGAATCTCACAGTGTGTACTTTGTTTTTTTGGATTTTGTGTACAATAAATTGTCAGAAAACAAATACAAATGAATGTTTGTGGTGCCCGAATTGATTTCTCCTTGTGTATTATAGCTGAGTTATATTTATAATATCATCAAGCTTATAATTCCATGCTAACACTGGACAAACTGCAATCCAGACGTGTTTGTAATTTTTCTTTCATAAATCACTCAGGCACCAATGAGAAACCCTAATGTGTTTAGGAAAAGGGTGATTTGAGCCTGTTGGCTCTCTCTCCCCTCATATCTCCGTTGCCGACCTCCAGCATCTCTGGTATTACTTGCTTTTGTCCACTGAAGGCGATTGTGTTATCTCTGCTGAGCCCTTCCCTTCCCAGCTGGTTGGCAGAGGCAAGCTTCTAACTGTTTGATGAAAGGCGTCCAATTAGGAGGAAACATGTAGGTCCTGATGTGAACATCCTGTCCAACAATGTCCTGTCCATGTTGGTGGTCACAGAGACCCGCTGTGCACCATGTAGCACAACATTGAGACACAGTATTGGCTCATTTAGTCATTAAGAGCATTTCAGACTAAAGTCTTTGGTATATTGTTTTAAAAGGGGAGCGGAGCTGACGTAAAAAGGGAGCAGTGGTCTGACGGCTCAAAAGGGAGGGGAGACCAAAAGATTTCCATTGTCTCAAATGAAGCTGGCAGTGAACGTGGTTTACTTAGATTCTCACAGCATGGTGTAATTTGTGAGCATTATATTGATAACCTGCATTCAGCCTCACTCGTGTGTTTGTCTGTTCTCCGCTGTAATAAGAAATGATGGCAGAAGGAAGCGAAGCCAAAGGGAATAGGGTTTCAGCCAGACGGTTAAGTGAATCACCAACTGTGTTGCATGTGAAGTGTACATTTGCGTGACTTGCTGTTTATTGCCCACATTCAATTTCGTGACTGTCTTCCATGTTTGTGCCAAGTCTGAGGCCACGTTCCTAAATCTCTCCAGTTTGTTGGTTGAGAAAGTGGCTAGTTTTTCTCCCTGCTCCAGTCCACATGAACTGAATGTCCTGGGACACGCATGACATATAAATATACAGTGTTCAGAACAATATGAGAAATTCTACACTGTTTTTAATTCTATGTATATTTTTTGAGGATGCTGCATACTTACAAAGCACAGCCATTTGCATAATATATTCTATAGCATTTGCTAAATAGAAGTCTTTCTTCAATTCTAGTCTGTCGGTGCTGGAAGTCTTTGTTTTGTGCAATTTTTCATTGCTCTTTTATGAAGACGAGCACTGACTAAATGTCAGAACTTGTCTGAGACGTGTCACAGATAAATGCCAGCCAGGCTTTGTTCTCCTTCTGCTATAAAACTGGATGTTCATCCCAACTGAGAGGGCTGTACGCACGTTTAAACTAAATTGTTGGGTTTGGTGTGAAAGTACAAGGCAGCATGTCATGCCTCAACAGCTCATGACATCCATTGAGAAGAAAGAAAAATATGTTAACACACCAGGCAACTAGGCTCATTAACATGTTGCTGCAGCTGATGACGTCTTGGATGTCTCAGTCATTAAGTCTAATTTGTCTCATATTTATATTACAGAACACAGTTACACAGATTAAAATAAGTAATTAATAATAATATGAAGTACAATTTAATATAACACAAAGACAACATTATAGATTTTACATTACGTCTAATAAAATGTGAAAAGAAATGTGTTTATTTCTAATTGTAGTGTAATTCACCTTGCAGAGGTTGTTGATTTTCCTCCAGACTCTTTTTTTTATTTTAGAAGCAATTTCCCTCAAATACAAACACATGAGATTAATCTAACAAAAAGAAACCATCCAGAGAACCTGACTTAATTTTGTTAGATTTTTCGTCCTGGATTATTGAGCTTGAATCAGGATAAGATTAATGATAAATCTTTTGTTATTATTTTTGTTAAATGTAAGTTTATACTGTGAAATTTTGCACCTAAACTCTAACTTTTCTCCTATCCAAGTACGGTGGGCAGATATCAAGCATTTTTTATTTAATTTTTTTTTTGTATTGTTAAAAAAAAAAAAAAAAAACTGCTGGAAAATCTCTAGTGTCCAAAGTGAATCACAACTGAAGAAAGTTAATGTATAGGTATAACAAAGTGGAAATCTCATGTTAAGCGCCAAAATAAAAGAAAATACTTTAATTTATTGTCCCTCACATTGCATTACCATTTTAATCTCACTTTAATATTACAGCAATAATTCAGATTATTTGAAGTGGTGTTCTGAAAAATATATATTTCACCTGTTCTTTGAATAACTGCGTCTGGAAAAACGGTCTAATTTGAACCAAATTAATGAGCTAACAGTGAGTTCTTGCACAGCTAAGAATAGCGTAGATTGCTGCCATTTTGTGTAATGTCTATGTGCTTATTTGTGCGAGGTGTTTTTTAATATTAGAATTTTTCTTCTCAGGTAGGAAGAAAGATTTTAATAGGATTTTTTTTTTTTCACCTCCAATTCCTAATGTGTCCAGTTTCATTAGTTTGTGTCTGTCTTAGCAGATCTCACTTGTAAATAAGTCTTCTAGGCTCATTGTGACTTATCTGTCTAGATAAAAGTTAAATGAATTAACAAATTTTAAAGCGACTTTGAACTCAACAATTTCATAGCACTTTATAAAATAATGTATATATTAAAAAAAACTGCAGTCGCCATTAGTTTTGCCTTACCTGGTTATTTTCATTAAATTCTGTGGTGATTTGTAAGTAAAATTATCAACAGCAGCAGCAAACCATAGCACTTCCAGTAGGAAATCACATTTCTGCTGGAATGCAACATAAAGGTGATGGTTATATTTTGCCAAAGTAAAAGATTTCTACAACAGGCGAGACATTGATTGTTCACAATTTTTCCACAGAACCCCCAAAATATCTGAACTACTTCTTTAACATGGTACATCCCAAAACTTATCATTTACTGTTTATGACCATGTATTTAAAGTTTATAAAATACATTGTTTGTGAAAAATGAAGTGTTTAATTATGTTTGAATTAGCAATTATTTATGTCAGTGTGTACTGAATGCTATAAAATTTTATAAATAAATAAAATGTGGAGATTCTGGGCACTTTGTGCCTTACCTGGCTACTGCTGCTCCTGAGTGGCTGGGCGGAGCCAACCCCATCACACCTGTTCCTGAGTCCAAGGCAATGCAACAAACTCGGTCTTATAAACCACACCTTCTCCTGCTGGACCAACCAGTTTGATGGTGACAGACAAAACTAGTTGTTCACAAGCAAAGGGAGGAACATCTGCCTAACAATTGATTATTAGTGCCTGGACGGCCGTTTGCCATTCACAGCAGGCTGAGTAATACTTCCAATAACAGCACTGTAAGAGAGTGACAGTTGAACATGGAGGCTTCCACCCCATTTAACAATGGACAAATTATTTTCACAAAGATGGCTTTCATTACTCCTCTCTCAAACCAACATCCCTCTCTATCATGGATGTACACATCTTTGTCCCTGAAAGAGTGACCCCTGGCCTGAAAATGCATGTAGAGTCCTGACCTGATTATGTTGCTCTTCTGTGCTGGAACATCCTTTTGGCCAATGGCTGTTTAGTTTCCTCTGTCTATAAGGGATCACAGCCCTCCTCCTGGCACTGAACAGTATAGACAATATTACTCTGTTTGTGCTGGGGGACTGGATCTTTGGGATGAACCAGCCTTTGAGTTAATGCAGTTTTGGGTTTGAAAGCCACTGGGAAGTCATGTTTAGAAAATGAACATCTCAGTTCCTCTGAAGCTCGTGCAACATACAGAATGACCACTGGTCTGGGTCTGGGTTCCTCTTTTTCACCTGATGGCTGGCTGGAGTTCTGTTTGGGTTTCTTCTCTGCTTTCAGGAATGCCCAGTTAGGATATCCACAGTGCTCCAGGCTGAGTATGCATCAAGATTTACTGAAGAACCATTGTCTTCTGGCATAATTCGCCCATCAATGTCTTCTGTGGGTTCCTTCATTTTTCTTTATATCTGAGAAGGATAAGACATTATTGATTTCAGCAGTTTAAACTAGATTACCATTAACAACAAGTACACATTGCCCCTGTTTGATTCTGTTTATGAACATTTATATATCACTGGATCTCCACAACACTTACCACTTAGTACACATAAGAGAAGGTGACAAAGGGAAGACTCCTTTTAGAACCCTCCCCCTGGACACTTTGAACTGTACTTGGTCATGCTCGTCTCACTAATGCCCTCAAGGTCCTGTGAATGACGTATTACTTTTTTTTTTTTATTCCTTTGTTTTAATCTACCTGGATGATATCTTAATTTTCTCCTGTGACCTTCAGACACACACACACATGTTCAAGCCATCTTACAATGCCTACTAGGGAATCAGCTTTTCATTAAAGCAGAGAAGTGTGACTTTCATCATTTTATATCATCTATATCATTATTAGGACTGAGAGTGGGCAGGTTTGGATGGACCCTGAGAAAGTCAAAGCTGTGGCAGAGTGGCCAGTCCCTGAGACCAGTAAACAGCTGCAATGCTTCCTGGGTTTTGTCAATTTTTACTGGCGGTTCATGGGATTACAACAAGGTGACTGCTCCTCTCACCAGACACATCCACCCTGTATTCATTCCCCTGTATCCCATAGTGGGCATCACATTCTCTGTGTTAAAATGTTTGTTTACCTCTTCACACATCTTACATCACCCTGACCCATATCTACAGTTCATCCTGGAGATGGATGCCTCTGACATTGGAGCTGGGGCAGTTGTCCCAGAAATCCAAGAAGGACGAAAAACTTCGCCCCTGCACCTATTTTTCTCAATGCTTCTCCCAGACTGAGCAAAATTATGATGTAGGCAACTGAGAAATCCTAGCCATTCAGTTAGCTCTGGATGAGTGGTAGCATTGGTTAGAGGGTGCTAACACCCTTTTCATTATCTGAACCAATCATAAAATCTGGCTTATCTTCAGCAGGCTAAGAAACTCAACAGGCTCATTGGTCCCTCTTCTTTGCCAGGTTCAATTTCACCATCACATATTGCCCAATATCAAAAAATGTTAAACTAGGTGCATTGTCTCGCCAGTTCTTTGTGATCAGAACAAGATGGTTGCGAGTCGAGTCCCCACTTGTACTGTGGGATGACATGACATGGGAGACTGAAAGCGAGACTGAACAAGCCCAACAAGGAGAACCTCATCCTGGTAGTAGCCCCCCAAGAAGACTATTCATTCCCCAAATCATAAAGCACATCATGATCTGGGTTCACAATTCAAAGTTTTCCTGCTATCCTGGGACTAATATAATTGTTTGTGTTTGCTGACAATTCTGGTGGCTTACGTATGTCAAATATTATTTAAATTGTTGCAGCTTGTCCTACATAGGCTCACAACAGTCATTAACCTCCCACTGGACTTTTATGACCACTTTTATGACCACTACCAAGACGTCCATAGCCACACCTTGCTCTGGATTTTGTCACTGGTCTTCCTGTCCCTGAAGGTATGTTATATTGATTATTATTGATAGATTTTCCAAGTCTGCCCATGTTGTTCCTCTGCCCAAGTTACATTCAGTGCTATAGACTTCTTAATTAATGGCTCATGGTTTTGATTCCATGGTGTACTCTCTGATACTGTCTCCAATCAAGGCCATTAGTTTATATCTCAGGTGTGGAGAGCTTTTTGTCAGGTTTTGGGAGCATCAGTCAGTCTCTCCTCAGGTTACCCCCCTAAGTTTAACGACCAGTCAGAATTGTAACCAGGAGATGGAAGCCAACATCAGATGTGTAATTAACAACAGCCCTTCTACATGGCACTAGCACTTACCATGAGTGGCGTATGCACACAAATCACACACCTCTTCTACTACGGGCTTATCCCCTTTTGGAGCTTCATTGGGTTATCTTCCTCCTCTGCTCCCCAGCCAAGAGACTGATACTGTATCTTTGTTCCATCCATTCATCACTATCTCAGCAGATGTCTGAGGAAATGGCGACAGAAAAGAAGGGCTCTTGTACGTACGGCAGTGCAAAATAAGAGACTGGCCAAGAGACGCAGGACTCCCTTCCCTCCTTACCAAATGGGCCAAAAGATATGGTTGTCCACTAAAGACATTACCCTCAAGGACCACCCCTCCAGGTTGCACCAGGTTTGTCAGACCTTTCCCCATTGTGAAAATTATTAATCCCACAGCTGTTAAATTACAACTACCAACCTACCATGAGAATGCACACAAAATTCCATGACTCTCACGTTAAACCTTTCATTGAGAGCCCCTTAAACCCACCTACCAACTTCCCTTCACCCTCACTGTTCATCAATACCTATCTTTCACCATCCAGTCTATCCTAGATATCCACTGCAGACGCTAAGGATACCAGTACCTGATGGACTGGGAGGGTTATGGACCAGAGGAGAAGTCGTGGATCCCCAGATCCTTTATCCTGGTCTCATCACTTCCTTTATTAAGGACCTCTCTGAGAAGTGCATGAGATTCTTGAGAGGAGGCACTGTGGTGATTCTAGCCACTTTGTGCCTTACCTGGCTTTTGCAGCTCTGAGTGGCTGGATGGAGCCAACCCCACCACACCTGTTCCTGATCCTTCTCTAATGGAGGACTGCTGTACTTAAGCTCCTGTGGGACAGCAGTCTGACGTTGGATCATTGAAGCCCTTTGGTACATTGTGA
>JAVCKU010000073.1:6860224-6870747 GCA_032273985.1 Hypsolebias coamazonicus
TATATAATGTAGTTTCGAATAGTTCAGGGCATTTTAATTACACACCACAGACTGTCGATGCAATTTCCTTTTAGAAGTAGAAAAGAAAGGAGTATGTCAGCTTTCCCACCGTCTCCTCTCAATATATCTGCCACCCTCCAATTGTGACTTAAGTCCTTGCTGGACCCTTTCCAATGTGTTAACTCCAGCTAAATCAATGGATTAACAATTCTGTCCCACCCCAGCACACATGCAGACCGTCAACACCAGCAGCAATAGTCTTAGGAGCTGACCTCAGCCAACAAATGACCAAACACACAAAACAAAGAGGAGCCCCACCACTGACAATGTTGTCATTCCTTGCTTCTGTTCTTAGAGGGTCTCATATTGAAGCAGCCAACTGCACTTGCTGAAATCTTGGTGACAGACCCCCAAGTAGCTCTCTGTTAAACCAAACTCTGCTCCCCTTCAGGATTCAATTTAGCAGGCAAATGCTGGTCACAAAAACAGCGAGGGTGGGAATCGGGCTAAAGCAAACTGTTTCGCATTTGTAGACAGGATTACGATCCCCTTAGCTTATATTCCCACACCGAATTTGTCACTAACGTTGCCACCATAGATGTGGTGAGTGAATCTATGAGTTGCCTTTTTCATGGAGCTCTCTCTGTATTCCTGTGACATTTGCATTTACTCATAAGCAACAGCGGTGGTTTCTCTGCCACCGCTTAATAGGTGGCACTGGTTGTGACCCATGAGATCAGCGTTACTTTTGAACCCGTGCCACACTGTCTGGTACAGTCAAGCGGGGCAATGCGCAGCTGTGCAAAACTCGAGGCTGGAGCAACACACGCATCATGTTGTCACACTGTTTGCCGTTCCACATGTCATCCTCCCAGGCCAGCGAGAAAACATTTCGCTGAGAGAACGCATGAGGAAACGTGCAGCCTCTTCCTGTGTTAACATCACTGTTTCCCATATTTTAGAGGCTTTCTGAGCTGTCCATGTTGCAACCCATTATGAATGTGAGCTACTTTTGTTTTAATTTAAGTACTGAAAGCATTCTGAAGGCAGGATCAGGGCACAGTTTTATTGCATTGCTGTGTTACTGACTATAGATATTCCTATTTAATAAATAAATGTGTGATTAATCAAAATTTACACTAGAGTCAGTTAGATACGTAAAAATTAAATTATATTGAAATGATACAAGCAGTTAATAACTTACCTGCTGTAGATAGCAATTTACATTTTTTTTGGACTATAAGGCGCCTTTAATTTTATCAAAAATCGACAGTGAGCCTTATGTATTAATTCTGGTCGTGCTTACTGACCTCAAATTGATTTTATGTGATACAGTTGAACAATGTTGAGAGTTATTGTGAATGAGTTGAATAAAGTTTGACTTATCTGACTGTTTTGTGTGCCTTATAATCCGCCGCACCTTATATCTGTAGTCTGAAAAATATGGTACATAAACTCGTTTAAGAGAAACAAATTTTAGTTTTGATAAAAATGAATGAGATAATGGTTGATTGGAGCCAGGTCAAGACCACAATGGAT
Organism: Hypsolebias coamazonicus; assembly: GCA_032273985.1. NCBI lineage: Eukaryota > Metazoa > Chordata > Actinopteri > Cyprinodontiformes > Rivulidae > Hypsolebias > Hypsolebias coamazonicus. The sequence continues at coordinate 6,861,764 of JAVCKU010000073.1, forward strand.
TGGTGCAATATCAAAACAACTTAAATTCTAAAGATTTAGCTTGTTATTTAAACAAACACTCTTTTAAAAACCTTTACACTGACATTTATTTTGCAATATGTGATGATTCTTGCAAGAAACATCAGGATAATCATGTATGAAATGCCTCAAAACTGGAAAAAAAAATAAATAAATAAATAAATAAAAGGTGCTGGCTGCTGCACCTGCTTTTTGAGCTTGCAAATAACTGCTTCAATAATTTATTTAAAAAGAGCATGAACATTTGGAGATTTTAATAAACTTTAGTTTAAAAGGACAATATATATTTTTTTAATTTTATTACTTTTTGCGAAGTATTTATTTATTTTTTTACCTTTTCACAACATTCTCAGAGTCATGTGGATAAATATCTGTGAATGAGACCAACAAAAAAGGTAAAGCCACGAGCATCTACAGAGTCACTGTATGTCATAACAACTATAAGACTGGCTTCAAGGCATGCATTTTGACTAATTCTATTTCCTGTCTGTAGCTGTGCACCAATACAGTGTCTACCAGAAAAAAAATGGGAGCAACAGGCAGATTTGGCCTCTCGCATCTTTCACAAACAGGTTTATTCTTGGGTGTTCCTGGCCCCCACAGCATCTCCCATCCATCCTTTTTCCTCCCTTTTCATGTCATCTTACATTCTCCGGGTCAGAGGCGCCTGGTCTAGCCATGGTGCCGTGTATCCTGATCGCATAAGCACACAGGATAATCCTTGGGACAGCTGGGGAATCTTTACTGCACAATTGAAGCATGAGCTGGACAGCAGCTTCATGGACCATCTCTGTAAACCCCCACGCTTTCATCAGCTCACCATTGTAGCCCTCCTCCGGCAACGCACACACAGTCACCACAGCTACGGCTGATTTCCCACTCATCACCCTCACACACAGACACAAATGACTGGTAGTAGGTCAGCACAGCTGCTGATAGAAACTTCCAGTTCTTCCTTCCACTCACAGTTGTACAGCGTTCCCTTATGGGGACAGATACTATTAACATTTTGGGGAAAAAGATCCATAACTTGTCCTTTCTGTCATTTTTTTTCATACATCCTTGATACAGGAAACAGGTGGTGGCCTGGTTGGTGTAAACTCCTCAATTGTAAAATGCTTTTCTACTCCTGACGTTTTGTTGTGTAGCTATTGCATTGGATGTGCACTCAGTGGTCTCCAAAGTCCTTATTGTCATGGAAAATTGATGGGCTGAGGAGAATATGTCCATTGCACATGTGCTACTGCCTTTGGCGATCCATCAGAACGCTTGTCTCGGATATCTAAAAAGATGAACTGTTTTCCTGAAACTCGTTTCTGCTAGACGACTCACAGCATCCATCTCCTCTGCGATTTTGGTGAATAATTGAGTATTAGAAGGAATTTCCCCAAGAACAAAATATTTCTAACCCTGCACCTCTCCTGGCAGGTGATCCAATACCTCTGGTGAAATTGCAAGCGCAGAAGTGTAGACCAAAAAAAAAAACCAGGCGTCTATGCAGAACTGTATTTATCCCATCTTTCCCACAAAAAAAAAAAAAAAACACCCATGGGATCTCTGGGGTTTTCACTGAGCTTCAACTATGTGTGCCTATGAACAAAACACGTGTCTGATATTATTTATTTGACAATTTGTTTATCTATTATTCTATTTTTCCAGAAGGAGAGTTTTTAGCTCAGCTGCGCTCAAGAGTTTGCACAATTTATGAGCCACATTGTATTATTCATTTTTACTGGAGCAGAAGAGCAGCATGTTAAAACACAGGAGGAGGTTTTGAAAAATGAGCTTTGTCATGTCAGGCTGACGTTTTTATGATTGTGAGCAAGTGCTGAAAACCTCCCGAGTCAGTTATCATCATTATCCATCTCGCTCTGCAGACAGGCCTCAGTCATGCTCAATGAGCCCAAGTCCCTGAAGTCGCATGTCAAATGTGCAGGGACCTCAAGTATGGAGTGTTTCGCCAGAGGAAAAGCACTGATAGTTTTCACAGTGGATGGTACCTTGAGACACATTTGAGATATATTACAGTGCAGAACTCATCTTTGTGTTTAATGATTTAAACATCTTGTTCTGTGATTTTTTTTTTTCCTCAGTGAATTAATGTTTCGCTCAACTTAAGTTTAAATGTGAGGACCACAAACAGCTGCATGCGCTCTTATTCTGAGACGGTTAGTTTAATGAAAAAGTGGGATTCTCTTTGCTTGCTTTGAGAAAAGCTCACATTTTTTCAAGCCCGAGGTTCAAGTTTTGACAGGTACTTAACAACCATCAAAAACAACTTTTAAACAGGGTAATTTTATGGGCAGGGCGCAGGAAGTAGGCAAGGAAGGAGCGCACTCTTAAGACTTCTATCACACTTTCCAAAGAGGAACTCGCTTTTTCCTAAACACCCAGGGAAAAAAATGAATACAAAAAGCTACACTGACCTGTGGCATCGGGTTTTAAGAACGCACAGCGCAAACATTTCAAAAACGTGGTTTTGAGGAGCTAATACTTGGATTTGTTAAAAACATGCTTTGCTGTAAAACTCAATTAAAAGTAACATTGTGCTACATTTAGCATTCTAATTTTCCATATAAAAAGTATGAATCATACGAATCAGGAAACAAACTAGCAAAAACAGCATTGAACTAGAAAACTAAAACTAAAGGATGGGGATTTTAACAAAACTAGATGGAGCCACAAACTCCAAAATTATTGAAAGAAAGGTCATCAGACACCCAAAAGCATAAAAACCCTTAAATCACAACATTAATTCATAGAATGTGTTGTGTTCTATGTATAGAAGTCCTTGGCTACTTCCCGGTTTGACTTTCGTGGACTCGCTCCATCATTGTTTGTGGACGTAAAGCCCATAATATTGTACCCCTCCAAAAAAGTTGTCCAGGACACATGACTGTCAACTTTAATATTACTCATGTGATTGGGACAATACTGAATACAATAGTAAAAAATTAACGAAAAAAAATTTCAAACAGGCACCTCCATTTTATAGTTGTCTCAGTAAAATTCCACTGTATTCCTTCTCATAATGACTACATTTCCCAGAAGGCAACAGGGCCATGCCCAGAAGCCCCATTTCCTTCTGCTGAATAAAACCAGAGGTAAAGTTTTGATCTTATCGGCACCCAGCGGATTCAGAGAAGCCACCGAACTGGACCAGAACTGGAGCAGAACCAGACCTCCAGACGAATCTTGAGAGCTGGTAGCCCGCCCACGTGGACCTCCAAGCAGACGAGCGCGGCCGACTGTCAGGTGATCTATCTGAAGTCTAACTGGACTTTTTTCCACCTCTTTCAACCGGCCGATGACAAAGATCTCCGAGCAAGGACACGCTGGTAAGTAGAATCTAGTAGCAACATATAAGTATGTTGTTAAAATTGGTAGGTTGAAGAGTTTAGAACATTGATTGTGAATTTCAGTGCTGCAGGGTACATCTGCAGAAACAAAACAGAGTCGGACCGGAAACGAACCGAGCCGCTGCTGTTCTGCAGAGCCCGGGAAGTAAAATTTAGTAACTACACATACAGTCCTGTATTTAGGTTGTTTAAATGACATAGGTATAAGAGTTTAGAACATTTCAAGAGTGTGGGAGGGGTTTCTAAAGCCTTAAAATACATATAAATACTAAATATATTGTCCCTACTTCACGGTTTTTCACTTATTGCAGGAACTGGGGGGCTGGAACCTAACACCTGTGATAAAAAAAAGGGACTGTACGCAAGATGCGATGTTTGTTGTTTTTTTTATGTTAAAGACAGATAAAATCGTACTTTACTGTCATTTGTGACCAAAAAATATGTTACAGTGAGAATAAGTATTGGTATAAATTAACTATTTTATTTTTAATTGTCACAAAATAGTTGGGCATTTATTGCTTCAGCATAATAATCAGAATAAAGTGGTGCTGATGATGCAGAGACTTTTATTTTGGAGGCACGAACAAACAGAAGTACTGTAACTCTGAAGACTGGACTGTGAGTATTATTAACACAAAGAGTTATACTTTACTTTGTTTAGCCTGTATAAATAAAGGTTGAATGAATGAATATTTCTGGGTATGCTTTAATTCTCCAACATGAAATGTGTAGGAAAACAAGATATATTTTGATTTGGATATTATTGTACCTACGTGCATCTCGCACGTTTGCACCGGTTCAGTTCTCTGTGGATCAGTGCTCATTTCACAGACATTGTATGGACACGATAAGTCAGGATGAGGTGTACATGTTCTATCTACACATGCTTTCTTCATGGAAGCAGCTGTCAAAATGTTGTCAGATTACATTTCATCGCAGGGCTACAGCTCAAATTAGAGGCTGGCACAGAGCAGGATGTCAGGAGGAGTCCATTGTGCTATGGGCGTTAAACCCCTTTAGTTTCTCCTGGAACAGCAGCAAGGACCCAGGGGACACAAAGCTAACATCAACAAGGTGCTGCTCATGCACTTTTAATTTACACATGTGTTGAGTTTATCAAATAGGCTTTTCCACTAGTGTAGGTATTAGAACAGATAGGCTCAGAACTGGGTTTTGTTTTCCCAACTGGATATGAAGCTGCCATTCACAGCCTAGAATAACAAATCTCATTTTGTTTTGGATTAATGGAGCTTTAAGGCTTTCATCATGAGGCCTCAAGCTTGTTGAAAGAGAAAATTCTGATATCTTCTAATCCTCCTGCGCTCAGGGGATACAGTTTGTTGAAATGTTACGTGTCTGAAAGCTATAAATCCAAAATGTTTTATTTTGCTTTGATAGGAGACTGTTTGACACTGACGTAAAAATGTCTTTGCTTGGGTAATGATGTAACATGACATATATTTCGATATCATTTTATACTAAATCAAAATAAATAAATTTTAAAAATGTCTAAGCAAAGTGAGAATGACTTGAAGACACAACAAAGTCCGGATCAGTTTCCTGTCGACAGCTGTCTTTATGTAGCAAAGCACGCCTTCTTCATTTGCGCACTACTTTTCAGTTCAGTTCAATTCAATTCATTTTATTTATATAGCGCCAAGTCACAACAGAAGTCATCTCAGGGCGCTGAACAGATACATTCATATACTGTAATGTTGTGCAATTTCATAACCAAACAATCTTTGTATACTATTATTTGTTGCAAAGTCTGTTATAACAGGTTTTCATACAATTACCTTATAATTTCTTAGCATTACAAAAAAGACCATTTGGGGTTTATCATCAAATTTTATCCAATGAAATTAAAAGATGGATGACATTGGTTGGCCTTGTCGCTGTTTTAAGTGCTCTATAAATAAAATGGTATGGTATGGTATGGAAACAAACTTTATTCTAGGACAGGGCAATATGGACCAAAATGAATACCTCAGTTTTTTTTTTTTTTTTTTTAAAGCTAAATCGCAATATAAGATAAATATCTCAATATTTATTTATTTTTTCTTTCCATTAAGCAACAACAAAAATATATTTCCCAGTCAAAGCTCTGTCCCTATTGTCACACAGGCACATCCATCAACAAAAGGTCGGTCTCAGACATTTTTTTCCAAACCGACATTTTAAATGTTGACTTTTTGGTCACTCCTGATACCCTTGAAATTTTTTTGGACAGTTTATTGTAAGCACACAATAAAATCATTTGGGATGGTGGTCTTAGTAAATAGAACTGGGTGCTCATATTATAGTTAACATTTGTGTTTCATGTCAAAACCTGTTTTTAATTCAAGTTAAACAGAACTCGGACACAACCAGTGAGCATAAACAGTAGAAACCATTTAAGAACTCCTCTCTAAGGACACTTTTATTAAACTGAATGTTAAACAAATGATGATGGGTGTGTTGTCACCCTGTAAGAAAAATGTCACATTTGACTTTCCAACACCCAAATATTTTTATGTCTCTTTTATTGTGATGAATGCTGTTTCAGAAGATTCTTCTTAACATCTAATGATTTGAACGCATTCTAAAAGGTAAGTTGTGTGCACATGTGTGTGGGTAGCTGTGTCTGTCAGTGTGTTTATGTAGAAAGTTGTCTTGAAATTGTTGCAAGAAGCATCTTTCTGTCCTCTTAGACAATTAAAACGATTGCCGATTATTAAATTGGGTCTGCAAAATCTCAGATTAGTTTTGATTAAAACGAATCATTCAGCCTCATCAAAATATGACAAAAGTCTTACAAACATTTATCATTTACTTTGTAATAGCTGCTCAGCTCAGTCAGGAAAAGCAAAAAAAGTTCAGTTTTATATACATGGTAGATTAATTAAACATACAATATAGCCTATAAAATGATTATCCTGTAAATTATTTTTGCTTGTGTTGTTATATATGTACTTTGTAGAAAATCAAACAAATATAGTTTTGTTTTTACTTTGTTTTATATAGCATTTTGATTTGGCTGTTTTTATGACTACTGTGCTTTTATTTGATTTTAATTGCTTTTTTGATGAATTATTCTTGTGTACTTTATATGTTTTCTGTCTAAACTGGTCTCTCTTGAAAATGAGTCCTTGCGCCTTGATGAGACTAACCTGTAAAGGTTGAACCAATTAACTTTTCCTTGTTTTTATCCCTTAACATCTTAATATAACCAATATTTATGTATTAATCAGTTTATAATCAGTGTATGTAATAGTTTAAATATACTGCATGTTTAATTTATTAATAATTGTATCTATACTTTAGAAATATAGTCTGATTATTTCACATTAATGGCTATTCAGTTGGTGGCCCAGGGGCCGTAACGGTGGTCGGTGGTTAAGCTCTGTCCGGCCCACTGATATGTTAATTTAAAATTAAACTGGATACTACATTGGGGATTTCCATCCATCCATCCATCCATCCATCCATCCATCCATCCATCCATCCATCCATTATCTTTACCCACTTCTTCCTTTTCAGGTCATGGGGGTCACTGGTGCCCATATCCGGCAGTCATTGTGCGAGAGGCGGGGGACACCTGGACAAGTCTCCAGTCCATCACAGGGACACATAGACACAAACAACTATTCACTCTGTCACTCACACCTAGAGACAATTTAGAGTTACCAATCAGTCTAACATGCATGTTTTTGTCCTGTGGGAGGAAACCGGAGTATACCTGGAGAAAACCCATACATGCACGGAGAGAACATGCAAATTCCACCCAGAACAATCTCTGGCTGGGATTTGATCTGGTGACCTTCTTGGTGAAAGGCAATAGCGCTACCAACTGCACCACCATGCAACCCGATTCAAACTATCAGAAAGGAAAAATATTTTGGTCAGAGAGGTGATCCTAGTATATAGACAATTTATAAACTCTGTCCATCTGCTAAAGAGTTCATTTAAACTAAAACTAGATTTTAAATTGTGAATTAAACTCATGTAATAACATTACCTGTTGTCCTTGACAATACTTGCTCCTTTGTGTGTAGCTTACATGCATATTGTGTCAAATGCAGAGAACAAATTTCACTGTATGGGCACATGCAGTGATGACAACACATAAATCTTTTTTCTAAATGTTGGATGTCCAGCCCCTAAGCTGTTAGCAGTTGGTATTTGTGAACAACTATGCTCTAGAAAGCATTTGTTTTCAATGTTATACTTTTTTTTATGCTTCTAAATGTGTCAAATGACTCAAATAATAAAATAACACAAGGGGAAAAAATTAAAAATTCATTTATTATTTCTGATTTTTTTTTCCGCCTTTGTTATACAAAGATGTTAAATAACTTAAATACATTCTTACCAGTCATCTGCCATCTGTTTATACCTACAAGCTATACACATGAGGTAGAGGAAAATAATTTAGAGTTCCCATAAGACATGAATGGGTGAACATGAACAAATTTCTGCTGGTGTAATATCACAAAACAAAATACATATTTTGCTTGTTTTGTCTCCATTTTACAAGCACAAAATAAATCCTAACAAAATGTACAATTTATAGGTGAGTATAAATCAGTAAATATTGCCAAAACCCATACGCCAGAATTACTAGAATTACAACGTAAGGACTCTTCACAATATATAGTTGCTTATAAACACATATAAGGTCATTTAAAATGTTTTGATGGTTGTGATTTACAAAAAACAGCATGAAGGGAATCGATTGGAAATTTGTTAGGATGTAAAAGTGCTCTGATAAAAAATTGTTTATGTAAAATGATACGTGTTTATAATACACATTGCTTTATGAAGCCTCCACCAGAAACAGGAACAAACACCAAAAAGAAAAAGAAAATGTAAAATACAAAGGGGAAAAAAAATATTTTTTGACCTTATTTACACTCAGCGTAAGTTCATAATACATTTTATAATAATTTATCTTTCATCATTTTCAACAAAATAGATTTTGTTTTTACATAATTCACTGGCAGCTTCGTGATGCAGTGTTTTGTTTTTTGAGAATAAAGATGACGGTGAGGTTTAAATATTGATTGTTTTGCTGCATCATGAGACATTTATGGACTTTGTACAATATCAAAACATAAAAATACACACTGCATGCATTTGGTATCCCTGTCGTGCCCATTGCAAACATATTCAACAGCACAGAAACGCACTGTGTTTGGGCCGAGAAGTATGTGAAGTTTAGAAAACAACCACCAGAAGTTGTGGAGAGCAGGCATTTATGCTCAGAGTCTCTGCATAGTTATTATGGTTTCCACCTAGCGTGCAAAGTTCTATGAATATGTTTTGACCAGTCTTTGCTTGGCAAAACCATCTCGTGTGAAAATGTTTGGAATGCAACCCATCAGGATAAATAAACTAAATGAAGGTCCCCGCCTACCATTAAAACTACAGGATTTATTTGTGGTTATCATGATGGCCATTTCCAACTGTGCTACAGTTACTGTATGATTTGAAGTGCAGTATTGATAATGATAATCTTCAACTATTAGGTTTATTTAAAATGCTTTACTCTTATGTTCAGGGTGATTTAAATGCTTGTGAGATATGAACATGTGCCTCAATGTTTTTTTTTGTTTGTTTGTTTTATAT
>JAVCKU010000073.1:6954207-6964446 GCA_032273985.1 Hypsolebias coamazonicus
TGTGCATATTTTTAGTTTGTGGGAGGAAACTGGAGTACTGGAGAAAACGTGCACGGAGAGAACATGCAAACTCCACCCAGAAAAACCAGGAAGCAAACCTGTGACCGTCACGCTGTGAGGTGACAGCTCTAACAACTGGGCCACGGTGCTACCCATTATTTAACATGTTTATATTCTATACTGCATAGATAGAAGACTTGATGAAAATAAATTTACTTAAAGAAAAAAAGTACAGTAGTCCCTCGTTTATCATGGGGTTTAAGGGACCACGCCCCCCGCGACAAGTGAAAAACCGTGAAATACGGCTACAGTAGTCCAAGTTCAAGTTTCACTCCCAATCTCCCTCCTTCTGTGTAAATAAACAATTTAAATTTAAATACTGTAATAGTTTAAATGAACAATTGTTTATTTAAAATTTACAGTATTTAAATTGTAGAGAAGAAAAGCACAGCAGGACAGCAAAAGGTTAATCCTTCACACAGCAGCATGGAGCAGAAATGAACTTGATCAATTACACTGAAACAACTGAACATAAAAGTTATAAAATAATTAAACATAAGTTTTAACACTTTGTTATTTTGTGATTATGACGATTATACGTTGTGACATTTTGAGCTTCCAAGTTGGAAGACAAAAAGTCGATCAGTGCATCTGGACAGCAAAGAGTTAACCCTTCACGAAGCTGCAGCAGCACGGAGCATGAATGTGGGGGTGGCAGAGCAATCGTGACAGGCTGCAGAGGGAGCACCCTGCACCTGTGGGCTGCACGCAGGTGCAGCATGTGCTAAATATTTTAAATAAACAACCCATGCCGTTCATGTGACCCATCCATCAATCAGCCAATTCTGTGTCAAGTAAAACCATAGAATTTAAGCAACGTCTTAACAGCCATTCCTCTGGGCTGGTATTACTATTTATAATTTGTCATTTTAATACGTGGAGTCCTCTGATTTGACAAGTTTTTTAAACAAGTCCATTGTCTAATAGTAAGTATGTTACATGTTGAACCTTCAATAAAAAGGTAAAGCATAACATTGCTTCATAAGGAAAAAGAGAATAAACAGATTATGGTGCGTTTTTGCTGTACATTTATTTAAATCAACACTTTGTTTTCAACCTTGTTTTGTCCAAAACTACACATGTACAGTACAAGCTATTGCAATCTGTCCGTGCTTTATTAATACATAACATATCCCCTGTTAAATGCACCTTTCAATACAAACTCCACACATCTTTAAAGGACATTAAACCACTCGCTTTGTTCACTGCATTTAGAAAGACATGGGTCCTGTGAGCTCTGGTGCTTTGCACACATTTCTACTTAATGCAACAGGATAACAACTGGTTACTCTTAAACACATCTGCTTTAAACAGCACATACATGCAGGTACTCCTAAATATGTCCCCGACACATGAAGACACCCCTGTAAAAGCCTGTGAGTTGTCAGGTAACTGCAGTGCATCAACAGACTCCAAATATCTGAAACAGCTTGGTAAAAATGAAAGGTGGAAACAATGTTTTACGCTTACATGTTTTTGTAAAACAGGATGTTCGTAACCACTTACCAACTGATCTGATTAAAGTGATATTTGTATAACTCGAAAATGAATCAAACGCCAACAAAATCTTATTCTATAATCTGTTGATTTTTTTTTTTTTACAGCAAACATTAAAGAAAGTCAAATGTGAAGTCAACATCTTAAATAATTGCCATTTCTTGTTCCAGCAAATCCAAAGTACAGTAAAATGAAACATTTCTGTATAATACAAAATCAAAACTCTAAAACTGTGGCACCAAAACGCATTAAATAACATCTTGATTGTGACTATAGTAGAAGAGTCTCTTAAGGATAGTGCCTGTATCAGTTAATATAGGTAAGATCATGTTTTAATGAATATTTATGTGATAAAAACGATGTCAAACCATGACTTCTTATCTTTTCTCACACAGTTCGTACCGCATGTAAAGAAGCAGTTAAATTAACAGAATGAAACCTGCTTGCAGACAAAACTTTGCAGTTTTTAACTTCCCTATTCTAAAGAAACCCCGCCTCCAACTGGGTTTTCCGCAAAATTAGTTCCGAGAATTGACAAGTTCCTGATTGGCTGCTCCACAGTGGAATGGTTTGTCAAACGCAGCAGGTATCTTAAATCATGTGAGTAGAAATAGATCTATTTAAGACTAAGACTGAAATTTATTTTACTGGTTTTCATAAAGGTTTTCTTTAATTTGTAGAGTGACTGGGTTGCCAACTGATGCGTAACCATAAGTTTGAGTAGAAACTTTGGTTTTAAAGCTTTGCTGCTTGCCTTCATCTCTCTGCACTGCTGAGCAGTATGAAGGCTTCACCTCCACCTTGGCATGGCTCACTCGGATGGGAACTTGCCTCTCCACCCTGGGCCGAGCTTCAGCAGCTTGTGGAAAGGATGATGAGAAAAGGTTGTTGGAGAGATGCTCCCTGAAGCGACCGAAGAAGCTGCTCCTTTGCCTTGGTACAATGTCAGGCCGCCCCACATTGAGAAGCACTGGTTGTCCCACTTGGGACCCACCGATCTCTCTCTGGAGAACGGAGATCTCGCAGGGTTTTTCGTCTGAGGCGCAGCGGACATTGGAGGAGCCGTAAGTCTCTCCTTGCTCTGGGACGTAATCCTCCAGGTCTTCAAGATTTAAAACACGATCTCCTTGTTTCAGTTTCACAGGCTCTTGTCTTTTTAATTGATCGCATTCATCATCTTCGTCGTCTGGTTCAAAGATGACAGTTTGTTGATCGTCCTGGTCATCGTCAATGTCTTCTCCAGCAGATGTAAGGGCAGATGAGAGTTCGCATGGTTCTCCAGGAGCAGAGCCAGAGGCAACATGATCATCTTCCTCCCAGGAGAGGGGCTGGCTGCTGATCTCCCCCTGCCGATGGGCCTGTGTTTGCTCCACTAGCTTGTTGTTGGAATTGTTAACATTTGGGTTTTCCAAGGTAGACCTCTTGGGTCTTGAAGGGGTGGCGGCACGTTCAGACCCTGCAGGTGAGACGCCTCTTCTCCTCGACAGCCTGGGAGACTTATTGACCTTGTACTCAATGACCTCTTCCACCTCAACCCACCTGGGCTTGCTCTCCATTGCCCTGGCTCCAGCCCCCTCAGGCTCAGTAACATAAAGCGCTGGGATGGTTGTCTTCCTTGGAGTGGGCATCCTTCTTGGCCTGGCTGCAAGGGGTTCAGGTGTGGAAGTCTCAGAGCGGTGGGCACCAACAATAGCCAAGCCAGGGGATCGGTGTCTCCTCAAACGTGGGTTCTTCACCACAGTGGTTATGGTTTCCTCTCTGGAATAAATGAAGGATTGCATGACTAGAACTACAGACAAAAGAGGTACAACAACACTTTGCTGAATGCAGACTTCACACTGATGGTTGTAGATGAACAAATGACTCAGTAATGCAATTAATGGGAAAATATGGCTCCCAAATTATCTGATGGAAGTGTCTGACAAAGAACAATAAATTAAGTTTTATAGTCTGCAAGTTACATACGATCTGCCCAAGTTCTTAAATTTGTTATTTTGATCAGTTCTTTACATTTAATAACCTCAACTTTGTTCATTCTGAATTTTTTTTTCTCTAGTTTTACCTAATATTACTTCATCCTGAGATTTTACTTGAACAGTCTACAAAAAAAACTTCACCTGACACCTTGCATTAAATATTAAAGTTGTGTGGTGAGAAGCAGCTATGGCACTGTCAGTTTAAAGCAGCATCTGGATGGTAACAGCCCCTCCTTTTATCATCCTTATGATAGAATCCCTTAGCATTAAAGTGTTAAATAGTACACAATGCATAGACACACACACACATAGGAAAGTACTCTAAATTCAGCTCATGTTGGCTTTTAGAAATTAAGTATTACAGTTACATGTAACCTATTACTGCCGAATAATCTGTTCTGAACAAATTCACTTTTTAAGCTGATCAGTTTTTTAAAAGCTTTAAAATGCCAGAAAAAAAATATTCAAATGGAAGGTCACCTACTCTTGGCAAATGATCTAAACAAAGTAATCAAACAGATTTTATGCATAAATGTTGAAGACCAATCACACTTACATGATGATGGTTTTCTTTGGTAATTTAGTTTCTTGCTCGGTCACTACAACAAAAAATAAACACAATTTAGCATAAAATTTGCAATAAATGTGCATTAAATACAAGCATGAATCTCAAAAAGAAAATAAGCGTTGTGCAGAAATTGAAAATGACGACCAGAGACATGGAAGGAAAGAGATAAAAGTTCCTACCTTCTATGGTGATGGCCTGCTCACCAGTGCGAGCCACAGCAGAGGGGAGGACTAAATCAGCAGCACACTTGGCTTTGCCCAGGCGATTTGACAGCTGGCAACAGCAGGGATATATTTTTAGAGTCCTAAATATGACTTTCCGCTGCTAATTGATATTAACTATCCTCAAATCAATATGAAGGTGCAAAAACAATTACAAGGCCACAATCAAATCTACCCTCAGTGACCTACAATGACAAAGGGACTTCAAAAATACATCTAGGATTATTATAGAACCGAAAAGTCCAGACAAACCTCACACTCGTACTGTCCAAGGTCTCTCTCTGTCGGGTTTTTTATGACCAGTACCAGAACTCCACTACGAAGCTCACTGTAGGTCTGGTACTTGCCCTGGTCGGTCAACAGCCTGCCCTCCTTAAACCACCTTGAACACATAGATGAAGATTACTGCTCAAAGTGACTATCCAAAGAAGGAAAGAATCAACAGTTACACATAAGATAGGTGTACCTTATTTTGGGTATAGGGGCACTTTGTATAACGCAAGTGAACTGTGCATCTTCATCAGGAACGAATACGGCATTCTTCATTTTGTTTACAAAACGAGGAGGCACTGCAGCAATCACACAGAAACGCATTACAGTTGAATTACTATCAATGTGTTTTTGATAACTCATTAAAACAGCAAGGTAAGTTTAGTAGATCTGGTAGGTCACGTACCCTGAACAGTGACTTTCCCGAGAGTACTTGCATTTCCAGCTGGGCTTGTGGCAAAACATATGTACTGGCCAGAATCTTCTGCAGTCATATTATCCAAGATCAGCGTACAGGAACCATCAGGGTCCTCGATAATGATATGATGAGGATCTGCCTCCACTGAGCGTCCATCTACAACCAACAAGTAACCAAATAAATCACTTGACAAAACAGGCCCTGTTGTGGATATGCTGTAAAGCAGGGTGGATGAGTAAATCTATAGCTTACCCTTGTACCAGGTGACTACAGGTTTGGGCACCCCTGTGACTTTGCAGGCCAATTTAACAGTCTGGCCCAATTCTGCTGTGCAGTTTGCCAGAATTTCTTCAAAATCAGGAGGGCCTAACAAAGGAAACCACAAAAAGTAGTGTTTAGATCATGAGAACAAATTAAATATTAAAAGAGACCGTGTTTATGTTGCACTTACTCCATGCAGCCATGATGTAGCGCTGCTGTAGTTCTCTGAGATCTCTCAGCCATGAGTTCTTGACGGTAACAGTTCGAGCCTGTAAAGTGTATTTTCTCACAGAGTCCTCCCGTTCGTGCCAGATCTCAAAGGCACGATCATCGCTTTCCACTGTTTCATTCACATCAATGTTATTCAACTGTATGAAACAGAGAATGCAGAAAACGTAGGGTATTAGAGCTGATGTCTATGAAAAGGAAGATACTAGTCATAAAACAAGTGATTGTATCAAATCGGTTACCTTCATCATGTTCTTAAAAACATATGTTTGTGTATCGGTGTGGATATCTCTTTTGGGTTTGCAGATGATGCAGTAGTTCTTGAAGAGGAAAGCATGGCGGTGATGACCTCTAGAGGATGTTCTAACTCCAGGAGCACCCTCCCACACTTGGAAAGGTCCCTGGTGCAGAAGGAATCCAACAGAGACACAATTAGACAACCAATAAAGTGCCTCACTTTTCTATTGCTAAATGTTACACAGATGCTTTGAGTCACGTTACCTGTCTAATAGGTTCTCCAAGAACTTCCAGGGTAGCAGGATAGTTCTCGATCAATGAGACATGGTGGGTGTTCTCAGAACGCTGCGGAAGTGCAGACACCATTGCGTACGCTTCTTCCAGCAGGCAACAGTTCTGACCATTTTTAGCCTTGTTTCGAATGAGCTCCTGGAAACAGGGCAGAAATTCTACAAAACTGCAGCGACGGTGATACAGACCTAACAGCTAACACTTGAAGTCATGTACTGTACAATTTATAGTGAATCTAAAAAAATTAAACTAACAAGACTCCACATATTTGCTCGCAAATCTGTCACCTTGAGGGTGGCCTTGTACTTCTGAATCCTCTCCAGTGGCTGTTGGAGGTAGGCGTTGATGCTTCGAACGGGAGGATCTGTAGCTTTTGTGTTAGTCTGTTCTTTCTCGGTGTACTCCTATGAAATTATTTTAGGAGTTAGAGAGATTTTATTATTAAATAAATTTATTTACAGTCACTTAAATGATTATACGAAGCAATAACTACACAGATGTTTGGTCTGAACTCGACAGTGAATTTGATTGAATGACAAACAGTACAGTGATATTACCTTAAAGAAGTGATGGACAGTCTTGTCACTGACAGCAGCTTCAGCCTGGCTCTGGCCTACAAGGTACTGAAGATATTGTTCAAAGCCGTCTTTATTTTTCAGGAAACACATGGCGATGTCATCATCTGTGTCGCAGTCATGCAACTTTGGGAGGAATGTCCTACGAAGAAAGTGTGGATTATTGATTATAATAAATTTCCAGCCTACTAAATCTGCTAAGATTTGAAATACATTTAACAACTATCTTTTACAAAATATTTAGCAACAATTAGTGATAACAAAGAGGTGAGCTCACTTGCTATGGAAGGATTTGATGTCGCTGATATTTCTGAAAATGGTCTCTTTCTGGTTGGAGACATCAGGAGGTGCATCAGAAGCTTCAGCATGCTTCAGGTGGTGGGAGGTGAAGAAGTCCACCTCCGTCACAAACTCAGATTCTCCATTTATCAAGTCCTGTACCAGTTGGCTAAAAACATTCAATTTAAGTTAGATACAGTGAGTCTTTTAACAAAGTTCAATTTGTGACTCATCAATTAGGCTTTACTCACAATAACCTTCTCTTGTACTCTCCCTCGGTCACCTCTTCACTTGTTTCTGGAATCTCACCCGCATCAGCTGAGAGCTACAAAACATTTTTATTTAACAGATGTAAAAATAACTACTGTTAAAGACTTAAAATAAACCACATCCAGATGTGATCATCTGAAGACATACTTTGAGTTTTTTGTCCAGGTATGCAGGTGACACCCAGCCTTGTCGTGATGGAGTTGTTTTGGTGGGTTTGGTCTGGACTAACCACTTGAGTGGATGAGCTGAGTCCAAAACCTCAACATACTGTCCTTCCTTCAGAGAAATAGAATCTTTGCTCGCAATGGTGGGGTTGTAGTCAGCTGACACCACGTAGATGTCAAACATCTAAAACAAATTTTGCACAATATTAACATCATGCATGCAATTTTATATTAGCGATAAATCAGAATGTCAGACATTATCAACTCAAACAGTTCAGTTTCCATTTCTTCTTAACTTCTTCCAAATTAAGGAAGCTAAATCAATCCTTGTATTTAAGAAATTGGTTAAAGACAAATTGTTAAACAAATATAAATGAATGTATTTAATGAGTAATATGTGTGAATTGAAAATTGAATGTTATTTACTTATTTTGTTTTTGTCAAACTTTTGTTTGAATAGTTATTAGAAAAAAAGGAGCAGATCTTATAAGATATTTTCTTCATCTGCTACCTTTCATTTTATATTATATATATATATTTTTTTTAATTTGTTTCTTATTATACATGATGTATCTCATTGTTATAAAATGAATAAAAAAATTAAAAAAAATATGGAAAAGGGTCATTAGTGAGCCGAACGTAACGTCGTATGTCACCAGCCTCTTAGCAAATCAGAGCACGTCCCATCAAAGCGTAATGATGTTGTGGTCCTCTCGACCAATCACAGCTTAATGACATGTCACTTTTAGCAGTAGCTAGCTTTTAGCCTTCTACAAATCTTCCTCTCTTAACTCATAGAAACGCTTAAAAATATTACAATGATTCTTAAAGTATGTCGGACACATTCAACCAGGTACACACTGAGTCTTCGCTCAGTTTAAAACAATTTAATGTCGAAACTAAGACTCGTCCAGAACCGAGTCCAACAGAACCGGGTCTAGTAGAATCATGCAGCTGATACACAGTTTCAGACATAAAAATGCTTCTTTTCTCCGCTTAAAATGTAAAACCACACACAGCAATCTTGCAAATGTAATAATAGCTTTCAAGGCAGACTTTTGACACGGCGGTCAAAACATGAATTGCTCACAGCTGTGACACGTCATCAGAACGGAGCCCAGAACTCCCACCCAGAGACGATTCTCACACAGCAGCTTCAAAACAGATGTTTCAAGAGTTGATTTAATGATAATTCATAGCTTCAAATGACATCGACACAGTTCTGTATTGTTCTGAACACTTTTCAACCATTAACTTTCACTTTTTGAGAGTTAAACTTGGATATTTCAATATGTCAATATGAAGATTCATATTCATAAATCACACAGATATTTATCTGAATAATCCTTTTTAAGAAGACACTTACGGGCCACCAAAATGTAAGATGTCAGGGACAGGTTAGCTGTGACATCCCCAATTAATTATTCAAGACTAGTTCAAGTCCAAAGAATATTAATTGTTTGTTTAACACGATTCTCTTCTTTTTGGATTAATCAAATTTCTAGCATGACCGAGATGAATATATAGTGACAAAAGACATTATTTTATATTTGAACCATTAAAACGAATGAGGTCATTTATTTAACAGAATCATTAAAATAACATCATCACATATACAGTATACATGAATGGCTGATCAATTTCCTATAAATTGAACATCAACAGGTGAAAAACCACGCGTCCGCAATTTCACAAACTGACAAGCATTTCAGGAACAACAGAATAAGTCATATGGTTGTGGATAACTTAACTGAAGGTACTTTAACTTATTGTTACTGGCAAGATAGGTTTAAGAAGAAATAGGAAAGAAGGAAGGGAAGTTTGATTAGGCATCTTGGAAACTGAGTGAGTTTTAACCAGGATGGCCCTTCCCAGCTGATCTCGGCTGAACGCCGGTCCACATCGGCAGAAACATTAACGACTCGTTACCTGGCGACGGTCGATCAAGAATGGAAACTTTCCTTGACTTCCGAAGAGGAAGTTAGTCCAGTTTCACCTTGCAGTGACTCAAGTGTCCGCATCCATCGGAGCGAGATAGTGAGTGACCAGCTCTGGTTTGTTTCCAAAACAAATTTACTCCTTTGTTGGAGTTTCATTAAAAGGCTTGGAGCTTTAAGCTAGGGTTGAGTTTACAGACGGCATGCTGTAAACTTCGCTTGCTGAACGAGGCCTTTAGCATCTGGCCATGCCTTCAACAGCTAAAAGAGAAAGTTGATTGAGTCATCAGCTCTCCAGCAAGAATCAGGGTCCCGCAAGACTGAAGAGTTCCAGGAAGTCAGGAACTTTTAAAGAGAGGTTAACATCAACGTATTTACTCCTTCTCATTGGTTCTTGACCATGAGAGGGGAGGAGTTAATGTGATGTCAGAGATTACAGAAATCAGAGAAGAGTGATGAGGAGAACTTAGATTAGAAAGATTTGTTCCAGATTCAGAACAGACCAGAAGGCATCAGTTTCAGATATACTGATTAAACTTGTCCTAAACTTCTAAACAACTTCTGAAGAATCAATTTGACACATCCTTGATGGAACAGTGTCTAACACCTATTCATCACATAATCTGAAATGGAGCATTAGAATTACTTTCATGTAAAACATTATGACTTTTGCATGATGAGGTTTAAAATCATTAATACTGTTTCACAGTTACCTCAGGTGAGTGATTACTTCGACATTGGAAATGATGTGAAATAACACCATTAAAATAAAATAAAAGAGACACAATTAAATTGTTGTTTCTTTTTCTTAATTATTCAAAGTGTCATGAAAGTGTCCTCATTATGACCTTGATAAGAGTCTTTGATTATCAAAATATGAAAATAATGATAATAAAAATAAAAGAAGGTTGATGAGCTGTTGCTGACATCTCGGTAAAAAACTGTGCGTGAGTATTATGATAAAACTTTGGTAAGTCCATATTTATT
>JAVCKU010000073.1:6986117-7004924 GCA_032273985.1 Hypsolebias coamazonicus
TGAAAAAAACGTGTTTAAAAAGCCGTTTACCGTTCTTTTTTCGACTTACGGCCAAAATCCGGACTTACGTTCGCCACTTGTAATGAGTTCCGACTTAAGTTCAATTCGAGTTAAGTTTGGCCCATAGGAACGGAACTCGAACGTAAGTCGAGGACTACCTGTATATACGTTGTCAAATAAATAAAACAAAAAAAAGTTTTATTAAATGTACACGTAATATAAAAATAAGCAAACCAACATGTAACATAAAACAAGACAAACACTGATGTTTTTGCAACCTTTGATAAAATGCAGATGTTGCAACATAAAGGCATAAAGTGAATTTGAAAAGTCTTTTAAACAAATGTAAAAAAAAAAAAAAAAGTAAATAAATAAAAAAAAACTACAGTAATCTCCTCCTACCCTTTACGTTTAAGCTGGCTGTGGTCTTGTGCTCTCCACACACACAGCTGTAGTCTCCACTGTCTTCTGGCACCACTTTAATAACATGGAGCTCATTCACAGAGGCCTTCTGCTTCATCTGGTACTTCTCACTGGATTTCAGGACTTGTGTTCCCTTCTTCCACTCCACTGGAACTCCAGGTTTGGAGAGCTCACAGCTCAGAGTAATGTTGGCGCCCTCTTCAGCCTCCTGACTTACCAGTTTTTGTTTGAAAGTCACTGGTTGGGCTGAGTGTTAAAAAGTTGCTAATCAGTGAATTGCATTTAGTATGAAAGCAAACAACAAAAACAACACAACTGAAGACAAGACAGCATGTATTCTTATAGCCAAACAGTTCAACATAAAGTCTTAAAAATGTCCTTACAATAAAAAACAACAGAAAATGTATGTATTACTTGTAAAATCCCCCTCCTACCCTTTACGTTTAAGCTGGCTGTGGTCTTCTGCTCTCCACACACACAGCTGTAGTCTCCACTGTCTTCTGGCATCACTTTACTAATATGGAGCTCATTCACAGAGGCCTTCTGCTTCATCTGGTACTTCTCACTGGACTTCAAGGTCTGTGTTCCTTTCTTCCACTCCACATGGACTCCAGGTTTGGAGAGCTCACAGCTCAGTACAATGCTTGCTCCCTCTTCAGCGTCCTGGTTCTTCAGCTTTTGTCCAAAAGTTGGTGGCAATGCTGCATCAACAAGTTTATTTTTATTACTTGCCAAAGTTAGCCAAAAATAAAAGATTTTTCAAAAATCTTTCAAGTTAAATAATCCAAGTCATAGTCTTGTAGAAAATGCAATGGGATTATTTTGGAAACTTGGATAAAAATGACGATACTGAGCCATACCATTAACTTTCAAGGTAGCCGATGTCTTCTGGTCCCCACACATACAAGAATATTCTCCACCATCTTCAACGTTCAGATTTAAAATTTGAAGTGTACAGGAAGTGTGTTTTTGTTCCATGACATATTTGTCTCCTGGTTGGAGATTCTCGAAGCCTTTCATCCACTGGACTTGGGCTGCAGGTCTTGAAACTTCACAGCAAAGTGTCACTGACTCCCCTTCATTTCTGCTCTGGTTTTTGAGCTTTTCACTGAAGCTGGCTGGCAGGACTAAAGTCAAATAAACATTGGCTTGGTTATATTAAGCAAGTTGTTGAATTTGTCTTGTTGCAAATATAAAAATGATAAATTAGCAATGATAGTGATGAGTGAATTAACATGTTCCAGTTGTACGGCAGTAGCTTTGGAAACCCAAATATACAGTAACCCCAGTTTGGGTGACTTTCTTCTTGATAACAGTTTCTCTCAAACAGGTCATCTTGTCTCTTTGGTTACTGTACCACACAGAGAAACGCGTTTTCAAATATGCAAAGAAAATGCATGTGGATGCAGACCATTGAAACCTTACATTGCACAAATGGTTGTTCACAGTTTTTGCTTGCACAAACACCAATTCAAACATATCCAAAGACAAACGGAATGCACTGAGCAAAACAACAAATAATTTAAAAAAAAAAACACAAAACAAGCACAAAAAAAGGCAAAATGCACACGTATAGATAAAAGTAAACTTGTAATTTTCAGTTTCATCCTCACAAATGCTTAATTTCTCACCTTTAATGGTCACCTTCGCCATGCTTTTGGCAGTACCTACATCACATGTGTAGATATCAGTATCTTTCTCCTCCAGGTGTTTGATGGTAAGAGTTAAGACCCTTCCCTTCTGGGATAGCTCATAACGTCCTCCAGCCTTGAGCTCTGTGTGGCCTTTCAGCCATGCCACTGTGGATGGGGTTTGTTCTGTTTCACATTGTAAGGTCACAGAGCTCTTCTCATCTGCTTGAACATCCTCAAGCTCTTTGGAAAATTTATGGATTGGTTCTGACAGAAAGACAATCAAGATCACGTTACATCATACACAGGTCTACTACGACACAGACTCAAGGTAGACATAACCAGTAACGTTCTGTCTGTCCCCAAAACAATCGTGTTTATCTGAATTCGGCTCCCTGACTGGCCTTGACAGGGCGTCCACCTTCTCTTAATTTGCCTGGACGCTCTGTAAACCTTGATGCTCTGCAGTGCTTCTGTGAGTTGTCTCTGGACATGCTCGCGGCACTTGCATCCACCCCAGCGTCATTATGTACTTGTGTGCAGATTTCTTGCTTTTCATTTTCAGGCTATTAATCTTCAGCCAAAGCTTAAGAGCATAGTAGGATTTTTTTGTTTTTGTTTTGTCTCCAAAAACCTATGTTGTCACTTTCACCACTTTATTGTCTGTCTAAACGGGTCTCACTTGTAAATGAGTCTTCGAGGCTCAGTGTGATTTATCTGTTTAAATACAGGTTGAATGAATGAACTAGATGCTGCATTGAACTTTTTTTTTATTAGATGCTTGAAGGTTGTCAAAAATTCAAGTTGCAGATAAATGGAAGTACATTTTCAATGACTGTTCTTACCTTTTATTTCTAGCCTGGCTTTAGTGGTTGCACCTCCAATAACCTCACAACTGTACTCTCCAGAGTCTTCAGCAGACACATTATGAACACTCAGCTTCATGACCTTGTCTTGCTGACTGATCTCATACTTCTGGCTTTTCTTGATTGCTTTGCCATCCTTGGCCCACTTCACAGTAGATCTAGACTGTGTCACCTCACAGGTGAAAACAGCATCTTCACCTTGAACTGCAGAAGTATTTTGAAGTCCTTTTGATAACGATGAAGCTTTTCCTAAGAGAAAGGAAAATCAAACATTTAATTGCAGACTTTTGTTTTTGACCTCAAGGCCACTTTAATACTGGGGACCAGTGGGAGACATCACATCCACACTTTGTCTCTCAGCATTAAGAGTATCTAGAAAAAAAGGACTTCCACACACAGCAAAGAAAAACTCAAGCTACAAACTCAGACTTATAATACATAAAATCACAGGACAACATAAATTAGCAATGCAGCAAGAAGCAAAAAAAATTATATGTTAGGATAATTTAATATTATCCTTGTAATAGCTCTTTAAATAAATATGCCACACAGGAGAGGTAGATAATTTTCTTAATCCCAGATTTAACCTTGCAAGATGGAACAGAGGTTGAAATACAAGCAGGCAAGATGTTTGACGCTTCGTCTCCAAGTCTGTTCACCGAGAGCCTAAAAGAGTGTCTTTTAATAATCAATATCAAAGGCAAGGTCAGACGACTCTTGCAGCTTCCTTGCTTATTTGGGTGAAAGGGTCCATGCCTATGCAGCACTTTGATCCAGATAAAAAACCAACTCTTTAACACACACACATACACACACACACACACACACACACACACACACACACACACACACACACACACACACACACACACACACACACACACACGGTAATGAGTTATAACATTTGACTTTAGTAAATGAAAACCATCTGTGACCTTTCACATCTCTATCATTATACAGTGCTGAATAATGTATAAATGTAAGAAATCAGTGTCAGAAAAATTTCAGATCCTTTTACGCCAGATATTCAGATCTCAAGTCTCTCTTGTAAATGAGTCCCCGAGGCTCAATGGGATTAACCTATAAAAATACAGGTTGAATGAATATTAGCAATATACATACTGCAGTTTATAGCCCAGTCATTTGTGTTTGTTTTAAAGAGCTTAAACTAAATGCTCAATTTTTAATTTAGTTCAATTCACCATGTGAATTGTTTTATATATGCAAGGTTGTGTGTCAGAATAAAAGTAAATCTAAAATTAATAACAGTGATACTGCATCTATTCAATAAGTTGAATTTAAATGTAATTTGTTGAAAAAGCCCTGATGTCCAGTTGAACCAACAGTGTATTACTTACAAAACAAATAGAAGAGAATGACATTCACAAATGCACAAGACATTCAAATGTTTATCTATGTGGCATACCTTCAACTTTTAATGTTGTTTTGGAGCACAGATCTTTAAGGCTGAAGACCACCTCCCCTGCATCAGCCGGGGTGACATCCTTTATTGTCAGCAAGTACTTTCGTCCTTGACTTGAGATCTTAATGCGGCCCCCATTTCTAATAATTTGGCCATTTACAGTCCATGAGCACTCATCTGTGCTCTCACGAGATAGAATGCACTCGAAGGTGCATGTGTCTCCTTCATTAACTTCAGCGGATTTTAGCCATTTTGTGATAGCAATACCAATTTCTGAAACAAAAATCAAGAGAATTGTTGATCTGTGTGTATAACAATCCACTTTTTTATTATTATGTAAAAATACATACCTCTTACAGTGACCTTTGACTTTGACATTTCTGTGCCAAGATCACAGCTGTACTCGCCAGCATCCTCTTTGGTGACATCCTTGATGATCAGTCCCAAAGACTTGCCGGTATGCAGGAGTTCATACTTTGTTCCAGCTTTTAGGACTTTACCATCTTTTCTCCAAATCGGAGACACCCTTGGCTTGGATGCCTCACATGCCAAAGTTATCATGCCCTTCTCCTCTCCAATGACATCATCAAGTGACTTGAGGAACACTGCACGTTTCTCTGCAAGACAGTTGAGAAAGGTAAGGTTGACTGAGCATGATGACATATTCTTACCTGTGAATTAAGCTTAAACAAAAACATTTATGTTCAAACTAAAAATATGATTGGGTGTGGCTTTTAGCAGCAAATTATTTCAACCATAGATATTTACAGTAGTTCCATCATCAAATTAAAAGCATATCAATAGGCCTGTCATGATAACAAATTTTGCTGGGCAATTAATTGTCTCAGAAATTATAGCGATAAACGATAACATTGTTTGAAATTTGACAATAATTAGTAAGTATTGTCAAATTTAAGAAGAAATTTTGGTTAATTTTGTGTGTAGTACCTTTTATGACCACTGAATGGCAGTATAAGACTGTTTGAAGTGAAGGATGAATAGTGAGGGAGCGAGCAGTGTGTTTCTTTAAAAAAAATGGGAGGGAGGCCCCTTGACGTGATATGGGCTGTCTCGCATTCCTGTTTTTCAGTTCTCAAAATGGCGGACGCTCGGTGTGGTTCGAGTTCTTTAGCATAGCATTTGTCACAGAAAGCTTTTAATAAAAAATAAAAAAAAAGCCTACATACCAGCAAGCAGTGAATATCATCCCTCACCTTTAACCTTGAGTGTAGCAGTCTCTTTTACTTTGCGAACTTGAAACTTGATGGTTCCCCCATCTTGAGGAGCTAGATTTTTCAGAGTGAGCTTGTGGACCTTTCCTTCATGTGTTATGGTGTTAACTTCGTTTGTGAAGAGCACCTTGTCATTCAGAAGCCACTGTGCCTCTTCATCTGCATAGTTAACCTCACATGTGAAGATTGCATCGCTGTCTTCATCAACTTCCGTGTCAACAAGGTGCTTGGTGATCTTAATTTCACGAACTAAGTAGAAACAATGCAGTCATGTTCATTTGAAGATAATTTATAAGATGCTGACTTAGGTGATGGTTTATTCTTACATTGTTATAATGTGTTTGCATTTATTGGTAATAAAAACTACACACGGTACCTTCAACAGTAAGGGTGCCTTTGGTCTCAGCTGGTCCTGACTGACAGCAATATTCTCCACTGTCCTCCTCAGTCAACTTCTGAATTGTAATCTGGGCCTTTGTAGCATCTTGCTTCATGCTGTACTTATCCGATGCTTTCAGAAGTGCCTGACCTTTGAACCAATTAACCTCTTTGGGTGCTGCAGAAAATTTGCAGGTGAGTATTGCAGAGCTCTTCTCCTTTGCTTTAACATCTTTGATAGGCTCTGCAATCTCAAGTGGACGCTCTAAATATACAGAAGAGTATATGATTAAGCGCAGTGGCATTACACAATGAACTCCATTATAAAACTATTCTTTCACGTAAACATGCAGTTTAGAGACATTCACCTTTAACAGTGAGCTGAGCTAAGGATTTGCTCTTCCCAGCAGTAAATTGCACAGGTCCTGTCATTGAAGCTTTGGTCTTTTTGAAAGTGAGACGATGCAGGGTGCCTTCTTTCTCCATCTCAACATCAGCACCTTCTTGCACAGCAACTCCATTTAAAGTCCACACAGGAGGTTTTACCAGTTCCATACTGATTTCAACTTCAAACACAGCTGCGAAGGGCTCTGTCACCTCTAGTGAAGCGAGTTCTCGAACAATGCTTATGGACTGCTCTGTAGGGACCATAAAATAATCCAAGTTTACTGGAGGTCAACATCAAGATTTCATAATAAAAGCAATAATTATTAAATTATTAGTTTAACATTTAAAACACAAACCAAATTGCAAAAAGTACTCAATATTTTATTGATGTTTTATGTGTACTGGCAAGAAAATTTTTTTTATGAAAAAATGTTTGTGAGTGAGCATCCTTGTGTTTTTACTATATTAGATATTAATTTTAAAAAAGTACGAGTTAAATACATATTATTAGTTTTAAAAACTATTACTTCACTTACAGGAGCAATTTAGCTTTAGTGTTTAGTATTTGAGACAAAAACTTTGATTTATTTTAGTAATTTAGCTCGTTACAAAGAGACCATGAAACAAATCATTACGTTTCAAAATATCCCGTTAGTAAATTTGTTTTTCACATCAAAAACCAAACAAGTGCTTCATTGATTAGCAGTCTGATGGCTCGTTGTAAAACACTGTAATTATTTACATGAACACGGGGGATTATGACCGTCATCTTCCATTGTATTACCTTCCACAAGGAGTTTACATGATGTCTTGTCATCAGTAGCGTCGCAGGTATATGTGTCTTCATCTCCACCGTCCACATCATTGATGGTGAGCTTTCGGTACACATCTTCACTTTTAATCTCGTATTTTTTACTTGGTTTGATCTCCATCTTGTTTTTGAACCATTTCACATTTGCGCTGGCACGTGAAACTTGGCATTCAAGATGAGCACGGTGCTTGTACATTGCTATCTTATCCCTGAGTTTCTTCACAAACTTGACAGGCAGCTCTACAGTAACAACAACACTGAGTGAATAAAAACCCCAAAAAATTCTGCAAATAATAACAATAAGATCTACTAATGCAGCATATGCCAGGCTTTGTCTATTTTGCAAATTCACCATAGATCCCAAGCAAATAAAGCTAAAATGATGTGAAACTATATGTTCCAACTTAAAATTCAAGATAAATGAGCACGATCCTTAACTCTAAGTTTTCTTGTCTTTAAGATGTGATTAATCTGCCATCAGGCTTCAATGAGAAGCAATGTCACAGCAAGGCAATTAGGTTTTCGATCATATCATATCTAATGGAGTCAGAAAAATGTAAAATTGTAAAAATATATAAAATTAAATTCCAGTGTAAGACCAAATTTAAAATGTCCAGGTTACGTTGACTATTTGCAACATTTCATATCCTGATGCATGCTCAATCATTTGCAACATTCTAATGGATTTCATGCTAATCCATGTGCAAATCCCTTCAACGTTAGAACATGATAGTTACTAATCCCACTACATGCAGCAAAGCATAAAGTATAAACGTGATGTAATTTTCAGAACATGGTAGAAAAACTGCTCACCTTTCACTTTAAGTTTTGCAGTTGAAGAAGCTCTCTCTGCTGTAAATTTAATCTCACCCATATCTTCAGGAGTAACAGATTTAAACAGCAGTACAAATGTTCTGCCTGAAATATCATAAAGTTTGCAAAGAAAAAATAAAGACTTGCAAATCAAAACAAAAAGCTATAACAGTGTCCCTTCAACCAAGAGTCTTACCCTCCTGTCTCATCTTGACGTTCTCATTGACTTTAAGTTTAGTACTTCCTTTGTACCAGTGACAATCCACGTCGTCATGTGAGATTTCACAAACAAATGAAGCACTCTCCTTCTCCATCACCTCGACATCCTCCAGCTTCTTAATGATCTTGATATCTCTGGCTGCAGCAACAACGTTAAGACATTTGATTTTTAACAGCTTCGTGGACGGACACTGACTTCTTTGTTTTGTTTGTAACAGAGTAATTACCTTGAACAATGAGCTTAGCCGAGGTGTTATCATCAGTAGTGCGACAGACGTATGTGCCTCCGTCTTCAGGTGTGCATTTATGAATAACTAAAGTCCGCTTACGGCCCAAGGAATGAACGCCAAAGTTTTTTCCTGGCTTCAGTTCAACATCACCCTGCAGGGTATTTTAAAATGTTATGCATGTACTATACATTTTTCATTATAGTTTGCTGGTTTTGATTAAAACAGTACGTTTTTACCTTGAACCATTTCACTTCTGCATTGGTTCTAGACACCTCACATTCTAAAGTAACCTTCTCCTTTTCAGGAACACTGATGTCCATCATGGGTTTGGAGATCATAGCGGGAGGTTCTGTAAAAGCAACACATTTTACTCCAAATGTGACTGATTGTGACCAGTCAAGACCCCCAAAGGACAAAGAAGCAGCAGAATGTACCTGTTACTATCAGTTTGGCTGACGTATGGACTCCCTCTGCTTGGAAAGAAATCAATCCTGCCTCTTCCTTCTTGAGATTTGACAGTGTCAGGTTGTGCTTCTTTCCCAGGGTTGTGATGCGGCAGTTTGACCCGGACTTCAACTTGGCCCCATCTCTGGTCCATGAGCCTTCAACATCCACCTGACTGAGCTCTACCTCAAAGGTAACCGTTTCTGTTTCGTGTGCTTTGGTTTCTGTTAGGCCTTTTATCAGCTGGATCTTTTTCACTAAAAAGGAGATTAAAAAGTTTGAAATTGCCACGCAAGAGAAAAATGAAAGTGCTATGACCTACGCTATAAAACAATCCACACATATATTTCTGTAGCTGACTGGTATGTTCTAACTACTAAAATGCACCTTTTATGATGCGTTTAAAAAATTAGAAATGTATGTAGTCTTACTCTCAACAGTGAGCTTGGCCTGTGTCTTGTCATCCAGAGTCTCACAAGAATATATTCCACGATCAGCATAAGTTACTCTCTTGAACACCAGAGTTTGCTTTGCTCCATCCACTCGTATTTCTATGTCGCCTGCAGGCTGCAGCACCACGCTGTTTTTCATCCACTTGACTTCATTTGAAGCCTTACTGAGCTCCACTTGCAGTTTCACCTCACTGTTCTCCTCAACTGTCAGGTTTTCCAGCTTCTTCTTAAAAATCACAGGCACGCCTAAAAGGGATGCACAGAATTTATAACAACATTTTGGGACACTGCAGCTTTAACAGATATTTCAACTTTTTTACTTATTATTCTTACATTGAACTTGCAGGGTAGCTTTGCAGCTTTTGCCTTCCGCATCAACACTTATCTCTCCAGCATCTTTCTGTGTGACCGAGGTGATTGTAAGCGAGAAACTTCCACCTCCGTGCTCGGTTTTGTACTTGGGCCCAACGGTGATGGGTATACTGTTGTGGAACCACTTTACGCTGACGTCAGCTGGGGTGACAGCACACTTGAAAATGGCGTCTTTACCTTCCATTGCAGCTACATTGTTTAGTTTGGTGGTCAACCGTACAAGTCTTGGTGCTGAAAGAAACAAAAGTTTATATTGAAGTGAATTTAATGTGTTCAACTATCCTTTTTTTAACTTTCAATTAGTCAATTACCTTTTGTGGTTAGTTTAGCAGATGTCTTGTCATTTTTACAAACACAGCTGTATTCTCCTTCATCTTCCTTTGTCACTCCTGTTACAGTAAGAACACGCTTAGCACCATCTGCTTTGGCACAGTGTCTGTTTCCAGGTTTAATCTCACGCCCGTCACGATGCCACACAACATCCCCCGAGGCCTGATTTAGCTCACAAATCAGGCAGAGTGTTCCTCCCAGCTCCACTGTGGCTGATTTCAAAGGAACAACAAACTTCAAAGCTGACTCTGAAATGACAAAATGAGTTCCACGTCAAAACCAAATCAAACATTCTCAAAAGTTCGTGCAAAAATAAAATGCATTGGCTACCTTTAACTTGAACTTTGAACTCCATTTTGTCATCAGGAGTTTGACAGGAGTATGTTCCACCGTCCTTGGTCTCTGCAGATTTCACTATCAGAGTATGAGAAAGGCCATCTGTTTTCATTTCATACTTGCTGCTTTCCTTCAGCTCAACACTGTCTCTCCACCACTTCACATTACCACTCTTTGTGGTCAGCTCACTGGTTAGAACTATGTTTTCACTTGCTTCAACAATAAATGTGTCCTTGACAGTCTTCTTCTTGAACTTAATGGCTACATCTTCAGAGAGGGATTTTTATTAACTGCCTTGTACAAAAAAATTATAATTCCACTTAAAAATCAAACATATTAAAATACAATTTTACCTGTTGGCTGCGGTTTAGTGGCTAGTTTCTCGCTTCCATCTTCACAAGTGTATTCTCCAGCAACCCTCTTCTCCATTTTCTCTATCACCACTTCATGAACCTTGCCCGTGGACTCCATTTGGGCTGCCTTACTGGAAGTAAGAAGCTTTTCATCTTTGTATGACTTCACCTCTGTTTTTGCTTCTGAAACCTCAGAACTGGTGGCTTTCTGAGATTGAGAAGCTTTCCCTTCCTTCTGGACTGATTCCTTGTTAGAGAGGCTAGAGAGAGATTCTGAAAAACAGATTTAAAAAGATGGCAAAACATTTCAGTAAAACATGAAAAAATGGATCATAGCAAAGTGACCAGATTTCTTAGTTAAACTCAAATAATGGAATATACGAGAAAAATAACAGTACAACACAATAGTTTCAGTGTATTTGTATACTGTGGAAAATAAAAGCAGTATCTTCTCCTTCCTACCTTCCACCTGTATCTTAAAGGCCAGCTTCTCAGACTCAGCCTCACAGATGTATTCTCCTGCATCTTTCTTTTCCACACTCTCTATCAGCAGCTGGCGGCTCTTGTCCTTTGACTCTGTATAAATTGCCTTGCTGGATGTCAGCAGCTTGCCATCCTTGTACCATTTCACCCCTGTCTTTGCATCAGCAACCTCACAACTCAAGATGGCTTTCTGGGACAGATAGGCTTTTACGTCTGTGTGAATAGACTCTTTGTTGTGGAAGGCTGACTTGAGCTGGATCTCTGCAGACGTAAAGAAAGAACAGTTAAGGAAACTATTTCACCATTTTAGAAGAAAATAGCATTTAAAATGTACCACATATCATGTGATTTGTTTGAACTTTTCCATATTAAAATTTGATGCTAAATGGAATCACCAATGGGAGTTATTGTAAATGTTTTTGGTTTAACAGATAGCATATTCCCCTTTACCTTCAACGTGTAACTTAAAGGCCAGCTTCTCAGATCCAGTCTCACAGATGTACTGTCCAGCATCCTTCTTCTCAACACACTCTATCACCAGTTGGCGACTCTTGCCTTTAGAATCGGTGTGGACTGATTTGCTGGGTGTCAGCAGCTTGCCATCTTTGTACCATTTCACCACTGTCTTGGCATCAGCAACCTCGCAGCTCAGAGTAGCTTTCTGGGATAGTGAGGCTTTCACCTCCCTTTGAACCGACTCCTTTTTGACGAAGGCAGACTGAATTTGTGTGTCTGTATGAATAAATGACAAATGATTTTTAATGCCAGCACAGTCCCAGCTGAGTGAACCATTCAAGAGAAAAATAAACAGACCAATTTAATCATTGATCCTACCTGACACCTGAAGTTTGAAGCTCAGCTTGTCAGTCCCAGCCTCACAAGTATATTCTCCCGCATCCTTCTTCTCCAGATTATCTATCACCAGCTGCCGACTTCTACCAATTGATTCTGCGTGTATTGTTTTACCGTGCGTGAGGAGCTTGCCATCTTTGTACCATTTCACCTCTGTCTTGGAATCAGAAACCTCACAGCTAAGAGTGGCCTTCTGGGACACAGTGGCTTTCACCTCGTTCTGAACAGTCTCTTTGTTGGAGAAGATTGACTGGGCCTCTGATGAATGAGTCATAACAGAGAACATTTCAGACACTTCTTATATAAAGTAGGGATGCAGGATATTGGATGTTTGGCTGATATCCAATATGCCAATATATTAAAACTTATTTGGACGATAACCGATACCAATGCTGATATTGTCCTAGACCTACTTGCAGATGCCAAAAAGGGGGCTGAAATGATGTAACACTTCAACTTGGATAAATTTATTCTCTCTAACACAATGACAATACTCGAACAGTGCAACTTTGGAAATTTTCATGAATCTAAACTCAACCTGTTTACAAGCGACTAGTGAAAAGTGCATAAGTAGTAGTGCATTAATAGATATATTTGACATTTTCTTAAATTGAAAATTAACTTAAAACATGGGCCTTTAATATCAGTGAGTTATTTTGATGGAATGGTTGATGTCCGATATTTAATTTATCGCTAATATCAGCCGATACTGATACCATGCCTGTAATATTGTGCATCACTAATATAAAGTTAAAAATATCAAATAATAAAACACAACACTCTTACCTGCCACGTGGATTTTAAAAGCCAGCTTCTCAGATCCGGCCTCGCAGGTGTAATCCCCGACATCTTTCCTCTCCACACTTTCAATCACCAGCTGGCGACTCTTGCCTTTTGATTCAGCATGGATTGTTTTGCTGGATGCCAGAAGCTTGCCGTCCTTGTACCATTTTGTCTCAGTCTTGGTGTCGGCTACCTCACAGCTTAAGACTGCTTTCTGGGAGAGAGTAGCTTTCACTTCCCTCTGAACTAACTCTTTGTTGCAGAAAACTGACTGAGCCTCTGAAAGAAAAGTCAGTGACAAATACACAACTGGTTTGATCACTGTCTCAAATCCGTGATGACCACCAGACAGATAATATGATCATAACTCTAAAGGTATTCAGGAGTTGGCAAGAAAAAAAATTGTGTAAATACTATGTTGTTTTCTCCCAATCATCTAGAGCAGGGGTCTGCAACCTTTATGATCAAAAGAGCCATTTTTGTGCCTTCATTCACTAAATTAAATGTATCCACAGTCACAACAACCTGCTACAACTGTGATTATCAAGTGGTGGCACATGGACCACTTTAGATTTATTGGAGGGGGCTTTTGTGGCCAGTAGGGGCCACATATTACAAAGCTAAAAATGTCTAATAATTTTTAACATTTATTGATGTTTTTACAATTTAAAACAAAAGAAAAGACCAGATTCTTGTAAAGGAGGAATAAATAAAATATTATTTTAACCATTTTTTATTTATTTAAACAAACTATGAACTATGCAGACCTGTGTGATTTTTTTTTAATTGCTGAAAAAATAAGTATAGAAATAAAGCATAAAGTTAAAGTGAGTATTTTATTTCTTGTATTAGTTCTAGTAATGGCATATTTGCAAACTAAATGACCACAAAGCTGAAAAATTAAAACAGCTACAATTAGCTTTATTTGTGTTTATAACAACCAATAAAATAAAATTGTATGTTAGTTTTGGTCAAAGCTTGAAAGAGCTGCATGTGGCTCCAGAGCCGCAGGTTGCAGACCCCATCTGGGTTAAAGGATTTCTCTTCATATTTACATTTTACACTTTGTTACAACCCTTTTCTGAACAGAGTTGTAAAAGTCCAAATATGTTTGAGAATATTATCTGCACTTTTACTACTATTACAAGCAGACATAAAATTTTAAATTAACCAATCAAGCAGTCTTACCGGACACAAATATCTTGAAGAGCAGCTTGTCTCCTCCAGCCTCACATGTGTACTCTCCAGCATCACTCTTCTCCACCTTTTCAATCACCAGCTGACGAGTAGTGCCCTTTGCCTCTGAGTATATCGTCCTACTGGACTCCAACAACCTCCCATCTTTATACCACTTCACCTCCGTTTTGCTGTCAGATACATCACAGCTTAGACATGCTTTATGGGAAAGGATGGCTTTGACCTCTTTCTGAACTGACTCTTTGTTGGAGAAGGCAGCAACTGCTTGGGTTTCTAAAAAAAAATTAGTGGTCAAAGTTGTTTTTAATTCTATAACAGCTATGTAGGAATTTAACTTCTATTGTCTGCTAAACATTCCCATATAGTCTTACCTTTTATCTTGACATGGAATGTGACTTTATCACCTGCTGTCTCACAGGAATAATGTCCTTCATCGCTTTTCTTGGCACTCTTTATGATGAGTTTCCTTTGAGTCCCTTTGGAGATAATAGTAGTTCTTTGGTCCTCATTGATCTCCACTTTATCTTTTTTCCACACGACGACAGCGCTCGCTAGAGACACCTCACTGCTCAGCTCAAGATCTCCTTTAAGAGACAATGATAATCCCATAGGACCTCTGGCTTTATTTAAAAATTTGGCAGGTTCATCTAAAGAAAAAAGAAGAAAGAAAAAAAAGGAAGATCAGTATTTTTTTTTATTATCTGTGAAAGAAAAATACTGTACAGCAATTTAGCTTAGGATGAAATGGTGTTGAAAAGCAGTAACCTCCGCTCCACACTCAAATTCAATTGTGAAACAATACCAGTAATTGTAATTTTGAAGCATATACCTTTAAGTGCAAGCTGAATGGACAGTTTGTCATCAGCTAAAGCACACTCATAAATGCCCACATCTTCCTCCGTAACATTGTGTACCACCAGGATCCTCTTACGATCTTGTAACACATATTCATACTTCTTGCCCATTTTCAGCTCCCGCCCATTCTTCATCCAAATCACCTGGAAAAATAAAGAAATACATTTTAAATGAGATATAAATGACAATGTGATTAACTGAAATTATGTCCCTTGTGGTGTCTAAGAGTAAAAAACACAATTTAATAACAATCCAGCCATATACTGTAAATAAGGTCTTAAGTCCATGTTATGCAAAATCATGTAACAAATTGTGGTAAAAGTGTAAAACATAGTACAAGCCTTGGATAATCTTTAGTTAACAAGCAGTTATATAGTGCAATTAAAAAAATGCTTAATAAATATTGTAATAACTATTAAAGCCGCCATGACAACAGTCAAATGTTTGTGATTAGTTGTTTTAAACCTCCATGTTTAATATTTTTCCACCATATCTGTCCAGGTAAGTGGTGGATAGGAACCATATGTAGACAGACTCAGAGGAGCTCGAGTAAAATCCGCAAAACTTATTAAAAAATATTTCGTCTGCTTTCTTCCTCAGGGGTTGCCACAACGCGCTATCTCGCACAAAGACTTGACAATTGTTTTTATGGCAGATGCCCTACCTGACGCTACCACAGCCCTCTGTGTGGAGCAGAGAGCTGCTATCTAGGGCATATGGGGGAGCAGATGGTGGGGGTTAAGGGCCTTGCTCAAGGGCCCAGATTGGGGCAAATAAGGGTGGAGACAGGTGTGGGTGCTTCACCTTTCCCACCCACATTTTGATGTTGTCCGTACGAGGAGTCGTACAGGCCCGCCTTCTCTAACCTCTGTGCCACCACTCCCCCCTACAAAACTTATTTAAATAACAAAACAAAATGCTGACGGGGTGGCAAACCTACAAAGAAAATAATATGGGACAGTGAGGAAACACAGGACTGGGACATAAGGATAAGCAAACACAATGAGCGACTGGAGAGGAGGTGACTGGTAACACCTGAGCAGATTGCTAATTAGGAACAGATGAGAGGGCAGACTAACTGAAACAAACACTGAGAGCTGACAGAGAGTTAATGGAAACTGGCACAAGAAACACTGGGAAAAACTAGACTTAAACCAGAATACTAAAAATGAACCCTAAGAAATACAAATAAAAAAAAAAAAAATCTAAACTGAACAGGAGAAACACAAAAGAACACAAATGACAAAAAAAAAAAAAAAAAAGAACCACAAAGGAAATAATAATACAAACTAAAGGACTGAATAAAATCACAGACGGCACCCAGAAAGCTGAACTCTTCAAAGTTTGACAAGGCAAAGCTGACAAGTGTATTTAAAAGTTAAATGATAAAATGCATATGTCATAGACTAAAAAATAAAAATAAATTGTTAAAAAAAAAAAAAAGGCTAAAAATGTTTTCTCCAGGTGCTCTGGTTTCCTCCCACAGACCAAAAACATGCATGTTAGACTGATTGGTAACTCTAAATTGTCCCTAGGTGTGAGTGAGAAAATGAATGGTTGTTTGTCTGTACGCGTCCCTGTGATGGACTGGAGACATGTCCAGGGTGTCCCCTGCCTCTCGCATAGTGATTGCTGGATATGGACACCAGTGATCCCCGTGACCCAAAAAAGAAAATGCAGGTAAAGACAGTGGATGGGTGAATGGATGTTTTGGAGTCATTCCTTGGCTTCTGTAATACTGCAATTTAAGGAACTTCCTCAAAAATATCATACATGACAAGTGACACTTAAAGTTCAGATATGTTAACAAAATTTGAATAGAAAACAATGAAAAAGAAATATGATTCTGTCACAAACCTGTGCATCAGACTCTGACACCTCAACAGTCAGCTGAGCGGAGTCTTGGGCACTGCAGGTCACAACCTCTGCATGATCTGACTTGTTGATGAATCCAATAAAAGCAGCTAAAAAATATATCATATTTTTGCTCAGATGCAATAATTTGTTGGTCTCGCAGAAAATTAAACAAAAACACTGGCAACACAGAAAACATGATAAAAAAATAATTGAGACTATACCCTTCACAGATAGGGTGCAGCTGCTCTGTGAACCTCCACCAACAAATTTGATTTCAGCGCCATTCATTTCCATGGTCACAGCACGGATGAGCAGTGTGTGTACGGTCTTAGACCTGGTGATGAGGTAGTCGGCTCCACTACGCAGCAGGCGCCCATTGAGGGACCAGAAACCAGAGCAAACAGCAGACAGCTCCAAGGAGATGGAGAATTCTTCACCGACTACTGCAGCACTGTTTATTAGGCCTTTTTTGATTTCTGCAGTGGGTTCTAAAAAAAAATAATAATAAAAATTAAAAATGGACCAACCAAAGACAATATCTGAATAAAAACGTCTGTCTTACCAAGGTAAAAGCTTCCAGGGACATCCAGATAGGGACTCTGGCCAAAGTCATTCATGGCAAAGATTCGGAACTGGTAGCTAGCTTCCTCAGCAAAGTTACAGATGGTGATCTCTGTTGAAACAAGGGATTCCCCAGCATTGCACCTCTGCCACATAGAAGCACCAACCTTCCTTCTCTCCACGATGTACCCTTTGACGGGCACAGGACGATCACTGTCAGGAGGAGACCACTGAATGGTGATAGACGAGTCTGTCTTGTTCTGCACCACAGCATCGACTGGGGGATCGGGCGGATGCTTCCGTGCAGCTGGAGTGGAAAAAGTGACAGTGAAAACATCCATTTTGAGTGGGAGTTACATATTTTTTTGTTTTACCATATACGATTTTCCTCTTGTTCCTTTCTTTTATTATTTGTATTGACAAGGTAAGAATAAAGGAAACTTTGTAACCACATGACAAAAATTAGGTTGACTCCATTCGTTTTTTTTAAATGACCTGACTAACCAGTGACGGTGAATCTTGTGGAAGTCTTGCAGTCGCCAGCCACAAAGGCTACTTCTCCTGAATCATCTGCCTGGCAGTTTTTAATTGTGAGAGTGTATTGTCTGAGCACACAGGCGATGGAAATACGAGAATCTTCCTTTAACTTCTCGCCATTTCGGGTCCAGTAGGCATCCAAACAAGGCTGTTCCAGCTCGACACAGAAGATGACAGTGTCACTGACAGGGACTACTGTCCTTCGAGGAAGTTTCTTGGTGATATTGCCTGGGAAATTGGGATAAATAAACTTTAAGTAGCAATGTTTTATAGCACAGAACACAATATTTCTGGCATTGGATAATAAAAACTATGTAATTTTAGTAAAAGCTAAATTAGAACTATGTCACAAAGTTTACAATAATAATTACAGTGTGAAACCGCTCAGTGAAAAATGCTTAAATTTTCAACCACAAACAAGACGCATTAAAAAAAGTTTATACCTAGGACTGTGAGCTCAGCCACGGTGCGACTGCCCTCTTTCAGCTCGCAGATGTAAACACCATCATCATTGGTGGTGACGTTGTGTATGGTCAGACTACGCAGGGTGCCGTCCTCCTCCATGCGGTATTTGCTATTTTGCTCCAGACGTGTTTCCTCCATGAACCAGTTGGCCTGCGTGGCGCTATACGGCACCTCACACATGAGCAAGGCTGAGGACTTCTCTTGGACCTCCACATCCTGAAGCTTCCTCTTGAAAGGCAATTTAGGCTCTGACACAGGAAAAACATATATAATGTTCAAATAACAACAGTTTGAATTATTTAATAGTTAAATAAATGTGTTAATTAATCTACTGTAAACTGCAGCACCTGCATGACACTTCAAAGTAATCCAGCAGTAACAAGGAAGAATGGTGAAAGGTAGATTTGTACATTGGATAGCAGGAAAAAAAGTTTATTTTTTTTTCTGCTATCCAAAGTACAAATATTAATAATAATATAATAATAATACTTACCGTACTATGTATTTAAAAGCCATA
>JAVCKU010000073.1:7029139-7041571 GCA_032273985.1 Hypsolebias coamazonicus
AGATCCTCAAACTCTGAAATGTGAAGCACAGAACATTGTGTTGTTGTTGCTACTTAAACCGAGCTATAAACAAAAAAAAAACAAAAAAAATCAGGATGACAAGCTAACCCACATCTGCAAGACATGAATCATTTATGACAACTTGTATATGATAAATGTCTGTTATTTTCAAACCAGGCAGTTTAATCTTCTGTAAGTGAACCTGGGGAACTTGTTGAACTTTATGCCATGAGGTTCCTTGTTTCGTAATCTGTCAGTGGTAAACATTATGCAATTCAGTATTAAAACAAACTGTGAACACTAGCACTTGTGCTGGAAAGATTAAATACAAAAGGATATTCTTGTAAAGAAGTTATCCAAGTTCTTGATGTGATGCCATGAGTCTGTAAATAAAAAAAATATGCACCATTACAAATCCCCAGTGATGACACTTCTGCACACCAAACACATTCAAATGACTGTCTAGCAGTATTTACAAAGTCAGAAACGTCTAAAGTACACAAACACATTTAATCTGCTTTATGATAAACATGTTTACCTTTTAGACTTTCAGGTACATGCAGCAGTAAATCTTCCTCTCCTGGAGGGGAGTCTTCCTCGAAGTCCTCAATCCTCTGATACTCCTGATAGGCTTCAAGATTAGCCATTGTGCTTCATATTCTTCATTCGCTCCGAACAGACAAGATTCTTGTAGTAAAGACTATACAAAATAACTAAAGGAAAGGACGACCTCCGCTACATTCTATAAACACTTTGCACCTGAAACAGCTAAAAAAAGATCGAGATAGCTAGCATTAGATGCTAACCAGCTAGTCTGACGGACAGCGTTTGCGTAACCTTACATGATACGACGTAAAATACTCCAACGAAGTAAAAATTCAGTCCACTGAGCTTCGGTAGGTTTACTGGTGAAGGACGGTCACATTTATAAAAGATGACAATCAAAGCCGAGAGTCTGGAAGCCGGTTAGCATGTGGATGATTCAGCCTCTGTAGTCAGGGTGACACGGTTTGTTTTGTTCCCGACTTGCTCTCTCCCGAAGATCTTCACTCTTCTTTGATTTGAGTCCTCAGCAGAACTCGTTTAACGCTTTCTGGATTGTTTTACCAACGACACGGGATTCTGCCGTCGGTCAGTTCGTTGATTTCCAAAAATATAAACCACACCATAAGCGTGGCTACTGTTTTTGTCTTTCACAAACAAATGTCAACAAAACGTCGTCGCCGCGTCACTTCCGTCTTGCGTCATTTCCGAGTACAGTTGTAGTTTTTCCATAGCATTTCTGTTAGAAGTACTACAAAGGCAAACGAAACACCTAAAAATATCAGTACATTCAATATTATTTTATAGAGCAGTATTTTGCTCTCACAAATTACATTTCAAAATAAATATCTTCTTCACTAACGTCATTCGGCGTGAATGTAAATATTTTACTCAGCTAAGCGAAACCTTCCTTTTATACGACCGTAGATAAAATACAAAAAAAAAAAAGTTGAAGATGAAGTGGATTCCATACATATGCGTCTGTGCTGGATTCATGAAGAAAAACGGCTACAAAATTGATTTTTTTTTACGAACTGAGGGCGGCAGCAACACGCCACAGCTGTGTCTAGTCTGCCGGAAATAAACCAACGAAGAAGAATTGAGTCGCTTCAATATGGCAGCCTGCTTAGTACAGCTAGGTCAATAAATAGCTTAACGATTATCTTAACTTAATGAAGTGTTTGTCGCTGAAAGAAGTATAAATCATGTTTCGGGTGCTTTATTGTAGATTGGGCACCACTGTTCCTTCACGGTCACTGTCGTTTTACTCGCTTTGCAATAAAACAGGAGTTAAATTAAATCTCTCACGGTAGGTTAATTTGGACTAGTAGCTAGTTTAGCAATGCCTGGAGATTTGTTATTAGTGTAAGCTGGATGTTAGATAATACAGAGAAAACTTAACCGGCTTTTATATTGCAGACAGAAGTGGAGAGTACTGACTAGTTTTCAGTTATATAATCTATCTCATTGAGTATAGTTTAGAAAAATTATTAGTAATAAATATTTATCAGTATAAGCCATACATTCAATTTTATTTGTATAGTGTCCATTCAAATACATATGATCCAAATAAAGGAATTTAAAACATTTAATTACATGAGTTGTTCAGTTCATGTCAAATGTAATTAATTTGCAATCTATACACCAAATAAATTGTTTCAAGTCAGATTGTTTTAATTCAGGCCAAATAAATGAGCACCACTTCAAATTCAATTTAAATCCACACAGTCTAGGTTAGCGTTTGAAATTTTTGTTGTATTTTGTTTAGAAAAACAAAATATGTTGCATCAAATCTGCATTAATTCAGTCCCCGATAAATTCCTGTTGGCAGGATAGGTAGACTTGTAGTTGCAGACTTAGGAAAGGCTTCTGTCTAAAATCATTCAATTAGCCTTTCAAAAATAATATTCATGGTTGATAATTTTTAGCTTTTAAAACCCCTACATGTTTCAGTTCAGTAACAATTACCGGTACAGCTTGTGGTTCAGTATATTCAGCTTTGAACTATATTAATTTTCTGTTTTTTATCCAGGTGGTATACATCTCCAGGATCTCATACTTCCTCGCAGCAGCCTGGCAGCACTGTGCGTCACATTTGGAGTCTTACTCAGAGAGCCATTCGCCAGTCTTCTACTCGATCAGCTAAAGCGTCTAAATCCCCAAATTTGAAATTCATCCTTGGACCTGCAGTGCTTACAGTCTCTGCACGCCTATTTTTCTGCATAGCACACTGTGAGGCAGATGAGAATAACAACACCTTAGTGGAAGTTGCATCCAAACACCCAGGGCCTGAGTTCAAATGGCATATTTTGTGGGAATTTGTCAAACCTCAGTGGTATGCTCTTATTGGTGCTGTCATGGTAAGCATCAAATATGTTGTCAATCTTACAAAATATTTACTGCAAGTAAATTAAATGTGTTTATCTTTTTAGCTTGCTTTTGGTGCTGCTATTTTAAATATTCAAATCCCACTGATGCTTGGGAACCTGGTGAATGTTGTTGCACAGTATCTCAGAGAACATACAGGGAATTATATGACTGAGATAAAAGGACCTGCCCTGAAACTGCTTGGACTGTATGGCATTCAAGTAAGTACAAAATAAATGTATCAATATATGGCACAGTTGTTTCTATTATAAAATTTGTAGACTTTTTTTTAATTATTCCATCTAATAACCTGGTAAGTGCATGCAGATATCTCTGTAGCAATTGTGCAGTCTCCTTTACTTGCTGTCATTCAGATGAAATAATCATGCCGATATAGAAATGTCACAACTGTAAAATAAATGTTTTATTGTTCTGGTCATTTATCATCTCCTTTGTGCAGGGCCTGTTAACAAGTGGCTACATCATCCTCCTTTCAAGAGTAGGAGAAAGAGTGGCAGCAGACATGAGAAAGACCCTGTTTGCATCC
Source organism: Hypsolebias coamazonicus (assembly GCA_032273985.1). Classification (NCBI taxonomy): domain Eukaryota; kingdom Metazoa; phylum Chordata; class Actinopteri; order Cyprinodontiformes; family Rivulidae; genus Hypsolebias; species Hypsolebias coamazonicus. The sequence continues at coordinate 7,032,597 of JAVCKU010000073.1, forward strand.
TTGCTGAGGTATTGTATAAGTTTTACTTAAAGATACATATTTATGTAAAAAAAAAACCAAAAAAAAAACAAGCGGGTTCAGTGTTAGTATGCTTCCATTCAAACCTTCATCCCAATAGTTTATAATTTTTTTTTTTTCAGGCAAGATGTGGCTTTTTTTGATGCCAATAAAACCGGGCAGCTGGTAAATCGTTTGACTGCCGATATTCAGGAGTTTAAGTCATCCTTTAAATTGGTTATTTCTCAGGTATTACTAAAAATATGACTCAGTATTTTAATGTAAATTTGTTAAAAACAAGTCTCCTAATTTTCTCCCTTTTTTAAAATTTCCTCTATATTTTAGGGTCTGCGGAGTATCACACAGACAGTCGGATGTTTTGTGTCCATATATATCATCTCCCCAAAACTCACAGGTTTGACTTTGGTTGTCCTCCCGTGTCTAGTGGGAGCAGGGGCTCTTATTGGCTCATTCCTGCGCAAATTGTCTCGTATGGCTCAAGAACAGGTGACACCAAGCGTTGTCGTTTAAGTTAAATTTAGTTTTTTTTGTAGATTTATGTAAATGCACTGCTGAAAATCAACAATAAAAACAAAAAGACAAGAGTTGCTGCTACTTGTTTTTTAATCCTCAAAATGTGTTTTGTTTGCTGTCTGACTGGATGTTGAAATCAAGGTGGCGAAAGCTACAGGAGTGGCAGACGAGGCTCTGGGTAATGTACGCACAGTGAAAGCTTTTGCCATGGAGGAACGAGAGCTCCAGTAAGTTCAAGTACATTTAGTAAAAGTTGTAATCATTTATAAATATATTTTAATGATTGTGGTTGTTTTCCTTAGATTGTATGAGTATGAAGTTGACAAATCATGTGAAATGAATGAAAATCTTGGTACTGGGATTGCCATTTTTCAAGGCCTGTCAAACGTCGCCCTGAACTGTAAGTGCATTTACATTAGTCTTGCTGTTGGACACAATGTACTGTATGTAGTTCAGACTGTCTGTAATGTTGATGTGCTGCATGCCATTCAAACAGGCATTGTTCTTGGAACTATTTTTGCTGGAGGGACTTTAATTTCCAACAATGAAATGTCTCCTGGAGATCTCATGTCCTTTTTGGTGGCGTCTCAGACTGTTCAAAGGTATAAGATGTCCCGCAGTGATTTTTATTCTACATTATTTATAAATAAATGCATTTGTTGAGAAGTAACTCATTTCAATGTTTTCATGCTCAGGTCCTTGGCAAGTATCTCCATCCTCTTTGGACAGGTAAGAAAAAAAATAGTTTATACATTATTTTAATTGTATCATCATTGTTTTATCTGAAATGACTTAGTTTGGAATTAAGCTGTTACTCTTACATTTATTATAGGTGGTGAGAGGAATAAGCTCTGGCGCTCGGGTCTTTGAGTACCTTTCTGTGCAGCCCACCATCCTTCTCTCTGGGGGAAGCCGTATCCCCTATCATTCTATGATGGGAAGAGTCGACTTCATGAACATTTCATTTAGGTTTAAATCCTATTAAGTTCAACTACAATTACATCTAAATACATTTGTAGACTTTAGCTGAACAAAGTCATAAGAAGATAATAAACATGTGATCCTTTTTTTTTATATATATGTATAGTTATCCGACAAGACCTGGCCACGAGGTCCTAAAGAATTTCACCCTAACGCTGCCACCTGGAAAAACTATTGCTGTTGTTGGTGAATCTGGAGGAGGTAATTTTAGATAACTAGAAAGTTTCTGGAGAAACTTTGACAGGGACTGCCAGGCTGCTGCCAATCTAAAAGTTTGATTTGACTGTACTATGCGTTGTGGTTCGCTCTCAGCTATCGCTACCAAGTTGCAGCTGAATAGTTCTAAAAGTGGCTGAGTTATTGTATTTTTTTTCCTTTTAAGCTAAGGTAGCCATCTTGGATTTTTGATTTGGATTCTCTGTGTGATGGGGAACATGCTCAGATGTAGCCTCACCAAATTTCTGCTCTATATGTATAAAAATAGCTGAGTTAAAGCCATTTAAATGTAGCTCAGGCAGCCATCTTGGTTTTAGATTTTCAATACATGTAATTTCGGTCTCTGCTACGACCAGAGCAAATTTCTGCTCAGTATCTCAAAGAATGACTGAGTTATAGCAGTTAGAAGCTTTTGACTTCCATTAGGCATTTTGAATGAGAAATATGGCATCTTTGTTAGTAAATTACGTCGCCATAGTAACTCAAAACGCCAGTAAAAGTAATGGCACGCATCACGGCGCTGAGCCGGTCGTTTTGATATAACATTTGTGGGAGTGCAGTTTGTGGTTCAGGCCGCATTAAAGTTGACGGAAGAGTTAAGATATAAATAAATAAAGTTAAGAAACCCAAGTTGGGTGGAAAATAATAAGTGTCTGCATATACAGTGCAGTCCCCAATTACTCATTCTTAGGTTGGTGACATGGAAACGCTTTAATTGGTGTGTTCATAAACGTTAAACCCTGCAGGAAAGTCTACAGTGGCTGCCTTGCTGGAACGTTTCTATGACCCGACCAGCGGTGTGATCATGTTGGATGGGCTCGATATTCGAACGTTGGACCTGGCTTGGCTCAGAGGCCAAGTCATTGGGTTCATTAACCAGGTAAAGGCTGTTCATTACTGATACATTTTTAGAATTTTTACTTCTGTGTTGAGATCTCACTGCTGTTTCAATTTGTTGTTTAAAGGAGCCGGTTTTGTTTGGATCTTCTATCATGGAGAACATTCGCTTCGGGAAGCCTGAAGCCACAGATGCTGAGGTTGTGAATGCAGCAAAGCAGGCCAATGCTCACCGCTTTATCACAAGTTTCCCAGATGGTTATAACACCATGGTTGGTATGTAGTTTCATTTAAGCTTTATCAATTGTTTAGAAATTGTATCGCTTGCAAATTCTGAATTTAGGGTTTCTAAACACAGGGGAGCGAGGCGTGACGTTGTCAGGTGGTCAGAAACAGCGCATCGCCATCGCCCGTGCCCTGATCAAGAACCCAAGCATACTGGTGCTGGATGAAGCCACCAGTGCTTTGGATGCAGAATCTGAGCGAGTGGTGCAGGAAGCTCTGGACAGAGCCACAAAGGGTCGCACCGTGCTCATCATCGCCCACAGACTGAGCACCATTCAAGGGGCCGACTTCATCTGCGTAATGAACAACGGCCGCATTGTGGAGGTGAGGAGGTGCTTTTGTCTCTGGCTAAATGCCTTGGCTAATTTATGAAAACAGCTCGCAAGTTCAAAGAAGCACAGAAAAATTATTATTATTATTATGTATCAGTGTTTAGACATTTGTGCTGGGAAAACTGGTAATTCCCATCTACTGGGAATGACTGTGCAATATTATTTTTCATTTGCTCTGACAGTCTTTTATTTTTCTTATTCCAGGCTGGGACACATTTGCAACTGCTGAGCAAAGGAGGACTTTATTCGGATCTGATCCGCAGACAAAGAGCCGAAGAGCAAAAATAAAAACAAACAAACAAACGTATTCCAAATAGATCAACAATAAATACCAGAGTTTATTAAATGAATTATATCAAATATGTTATATATCTACCAGTTCTTTGTTAAGTTGTACAGAAAAATTACAACGTTGAGAACAATTATATATTTATTAACAGACCAACTAAATAAAGCTGTGATGATTTTAAAATTCACTACTGTACAGATTGGAACTACAGTAAACAGAAAATGTTGTCTTTGAGTTTCATTTTATCTTGTATAGAGTTATAAATTCTCATTTGAAATTAAATAAGATGTGACTGAGATGTCAGTTTTCCAATTTTTATTTTGTAGATATGTTTATGAAGAATTTATTCTTGTAAATATGGTTGTCTGTGAGATAACTGGCTTGGCCACCATCAGTGTTGTTCTTGCTATTGCTGAGTTATTAGGTAGCTTAACCCTTTTGATTTCACAAGAAATTCAATATCGTGTTTTTAATGTGTAGTAATAAAAAAAAATAAAAGCCTTTTATTCATCTTGTATAGTTGTGCAGCCTGTGTTCATCTAAAATCTAGAAATATCATGGTACTATTAGTAAACTGGATTATAGGCTTGTTAGCAGAACTGAAGAATAAAGAGCTGAAACATACCTGACTTTGAAATGGAATTTATACAGTTAAACAGATAAATTAGTGCATGGGGCAAATATAATTGCCATAACGTTCAGTCTGATGGCTTCCAAGAACACATTTACAGATAGAGATTCAATTTTTAATGATCATCTTACATGAGGAGAAGATGCCTGAGAGTGTTCAGACACCAGGACTAAAGCAGCTTCAAGCATGTAGAGCTGAAGATTTTTAAATGGAGGTTTTTATTTTGTTTTTTTGTTCGTGGTCTTGTTTATTTTATATGATTGTACAAACATTTTGAAATTCACTTGGCTGTCCTTCCTTCCTCCCTCCCTCTCTTTGGTATGTGTCAGTCAAAGAGACAAATCACATATTTCCCTTATACAGTATTTCAGTTTATTATTAATCCATACTTTTACCTCTATTCTTTTTATTAAGTCGACTTCAGTATTCACTAAAGTACGTATTTATTGCCTTTCAGTAAGTTACTTATTATTCAAACAAAACTACAGTAATTCTCCCCTGGAACTATGCTATTTCATTTATTTTTATGTTGTGTGAATTTGTGCCTTGAACCAGTTCCTGCCTCTGCCTGCAGTTCACCAGTTGGCCTCTAGATGGCGAAACAGAGCAGATCCGCTTCTGGAGGATTGAGGCTAAGCGTCTGTAGCTATTAGCTACTTTCTAGCTTATCTACCCCAGTTTGGGGTTTTACAGATCATTAGTTAGCTAGCCTTCCCCAAGGCTAATTTTACCAGGCAAACATGCAGAAATATGAAAAGCTGGAAAAAATCGGAGAGGGTAAGTTTTCTGAATTTTAATAAAGTCGATGCAAGCTAGCTGAAACATGCTAACATTCATGTCATCAGTTTGTGCTGGGTAAGAAGCTAGCACAGCGTTGCTTTCCCATTCATCGGGAACATTAATTTGGTTAAACTAAGCATTGGTCTTTTTCGTAGGTACTTATGGGACCGTTTTCAAGGCTAAAAACAGAGAAACCCACGAAATTGTGGCTCTGAAACGGGTCAGGCTGGACGACGACGACGAGGTATTCAATCTGTTGACAGTAGCGTCCAGGCTAGCAGGCTAGTGCTAAATCAAAATATATTTCATTTGTTTCAGGGGGTGCCGAGTTCTGCTTTGAGAGAAATCTGTCTTCTGAAGGAATTAAAGCATAAAAACATTGTCAGGTTAGCCTGCTACTCCTTTTGAAAAAATTACGTATTCTGTTGATGAATGCCAGTATCTGTTGTCAGATAAGTTAAATGCCAATCATTGTGCTTTTAAACTTGATGTTAACTCACAGAAGATTGTTTTGTCTTTTCCAGACTGCACGATGTACTGCACAGTGACAAGAAGTTAACCTTGGTTTTTGAATATTGTGATCAGGTGAATTACTCTTACCTTAATTTGAACATATTTCATACTGGAATGAGTTGCCACTGAGTGTCAGGCAGGCTCCCACACTCACAGTCTTTAAGTCTTGCTTGAAAACCCACTTCTATTCTCTTGCCTTCAACACGGTGTGATTTGTTTTGATCCTCTCTATACTATACAGTGTTGGCCATTTTAGTTAGTTTCTGTTGCTATTTGTTTCTATATTTTTATTTTATGGTTTCCTGTCCGCTGTGCTTGTTTGTTTCTATTGTATAGCACTTTGGTTGGCCTTGTTGCTGTTTAAGTGCTCTATAAATAAATTGGTATGGTATGGTAATTGATATATATGATTGGATTTATGTCAACTGGTTTCCTACTTTTTGGATTTGGCTAGTTCCTGGTTTATCAACATTCAAGAAAATTGTTGGCAACAAATTTGGACCTGGTCATGCTGCTTGCATTATGATGGCTTGGTTCATGCCTCAAGCACCCAGACTCAAATGCTTTTGGCAGGATGGATTAGATCCCGGGGATTATTCTCAGGCACGGTCCATTATTGTGGCCATGTAATCTGGATGTTTTAGAACCGAATGGACTGACACAGACTCAAGGTATATGTCATTAAAATTCTGCCTGTCCCGAAAACAATCATGTTTATCTGAATTCAGCCCCCTGACTGGCTTTGACAGGTCATCTTATCTTAATTTGTCTGGAAGTTTTGTAAACCTTTGATGCTCTGCCCCTCCTCCCCTCCTCCTTTCCATTATCATGCTGTTAACCTTCAGCCAAAGATTAAGAGCATGTTAGGAATAGTTTGTCTCCAAACCCTATGTACCATTTTCACCACTTTTTATTGTCTGTCCAAACATGTCTCACTTGTAACTGAGTCTTTGAGGCTCATTGTGATTAATCAGTTTAAATAAAGTTTGAATGAATGAATGACTAATCAAGAAGTACATTTCTGCTCCATGCTGCTGCTACATGAAGAGTTAACCCGTTGATGTTCCGCTGCACTTTTCTTCTCTACAATTTAAATACTGTAACATTTTAATTAAACAATCCATGCTGCATGGATTGTTTAGTTAAAATTGTTATGACTCACAGTTGGCAGCAAGAGTTTAAATGGGGAGGTAAGTGCTGAGGTACCCATTAGTATATCCCTCTTTACTGGTGGGCATTCTCGTTTCCCTGAAATGGGCAGTGAGGCAGATAATGCCCGGGGTTACCACAAAAGATGCAAACATTAGCACTTTTACAACAATGTCTCTCCTCAGGAGACAGTTGTATGCACCCGAACTGCACTGGTTCAGGCTCAGGTAAAGCAAGGGGGTGTGCTATCGAAACCAATGGTGAAACTGCAAAACTAGGACCCGGGGAAGATTGGGACTTGTAGTTCTCTTTGATCTGTTTGTAGGAGTGTGGCTCACCTGGTGAGGTAGCAAACCCAGAAGTGGAAGATCTTTGGTAGTTGTAGTCCCGTTCCCTTCTTCTTTCCCAAAAGCGGTCGGCGATGGCGATAGCCAGGTAAATTAGTTGGTCAAACCCCTCAGGTGTGTCTCGAGCAGCAATTTGGTCCTTGAGGTGGTCAGACAAAGAGATTAGAAAAGCACCTTGTAGTGCTAGTTCGTTCCAGCCGGTCTGAGCGGCAAGGATCCGGAACTCCAAAGCGTACTCTGAAACAGCACATCGGCCCTGATGTAGGCTTAGCAGATGCTTTACAGCATTCAGCGCCTACAGAGGGTGATCAAAAATCATGCGAAACTCCTTTAAAAGTTGTTTGCAGGGGACAGAGGAATTATCATGGAACTGTAGAAAAGAGTTGGCCCACCAGAGGGCATTACCTTTGAGGTGGCTGATGAAATAGGTGATCTTAGCTGCATCAGTGGCATAAAGAGATGGAGCCCCTTCGACAGCGAGTCTTCACTCGAGTAGGAGACCTCCACATTGATCAGGGTCTCCTGCGAAGAGCTCGGAAGGCTTTATGATTAACTGTTGAGCAGGGGAAGCCGGTCCAGGAGATCCACAAGTGGAACTGGGGGTCGACTGGGTGGTAGATGGTGGAGGAGAGGGCGGTAGGAGTTGTTGTTTAATAGAAAAGACCATACTGCCATGTTCCTGCAGGTTGGAATGAGCGGAGCGTTGTTGGGTCAGAACCTGCTGCAGCATTCCTTCTAATTTCTTGATTAGCTCCACCTGAGAGGTAGCGAGGGCCTGCTCACTCCTGGTCTCATTCTGGGCCTTAGTTGACTGGAGCATTTCTGTTATGACTCGGGGAACCCAGAGTTGTATGAGACCCAGACAAAACAGACACAGGTAGGTACAAAAGTAACTGTTTATAATTTACAGTAGATAATAGACAGTTGCTTCGCTGTAGCTCCTGGAAGGGGAAGGAGATGGTCAGAGGAGGCTGGCAGGATGAACAGGCAATATTATTGTGATGTTGCTCTCTTACAGGTTTGAAGATGTCTTTGGGTCCAACTCCAAATCCATGGAAGAGCTCCAGAGGTAGATAAGGCCAAGGGTCCAACAGGACAAGGGAGGCTGGCAACTGGTGGCAGGCAAGGCACAAGGAGAACCAAGGCAAGACATGAGGAGAACCAGGACTAGGTACAAGGAGAACCAAGGCAAGGCACGAGGAGAACCAGGACTAGGCATGAGGAGCACCAGGACAAGGCATTAGGAGGACCAGGGCAGGACCAAGGGAACCAGGACAGGACCAAGGGAACCAGAACAAATACCACTGATGGTCAATGCTCCAACAAAGAGTAACACTGGACTGTAGCCTTAAGCCCTTAGTATACTCCCGCGTCCTGTGAACCGCTCGGAACCTGTGTGCACTGTTCGCAGAGAGTTGAGACTTCATTTTCAAGCATCCACCCTGAACGGCTGCAGAGCAGCTCCACAGACAAGGGGAGTTTACCTTTGGGACACACTGAGGTCGCCAATTGGTCATTGGCTGACACGCCTACTGGATTGATTGACAGGTCAGAAAAAAAGTGAGAGCTGGCGGCCCCAGCCGCAGCAGTGTTCTGTGTTTATTTGTTGAAAATAAAAAGAGCTAAAAATAATTTAAAAATAAAAATAAAAAAAACAGGGAGCGCTGGTCCTGCAGCCCACAAATCAGAGCGTCCCACCAGGAAATCTCAACTTCCTCCAGCAACCACGCTTTTATTACTGAATATCATGTAATTAGTTTAAAAAAACAGTCATTAGGAAGCACAAGCCAGTGTAGCTCTTGTGCCGGTCCCAAGCCCGGGTAAATGGTGAGGGTTGTGTCAGGAATGGCATTCGATATACAACACTTTTGCCAAAAACCATAATGCAAGTTCATCAAAGTGAAACCATACCGGATCGGTCGAGGCCCGGGTTAACAACGACTGCCACCAGTGCTGTTGACAAACAGGGTGCCGGCGGAAATTGTGCTACTGTTAGTCGAAGACCATGAGGAGGGAAACGTGTCAGGAGACAGAGGGAGAGGAGGAAAGTGAAGAATGTAGGACTGAGGGTTGCAACTCTAAAT
>JAVCKU010000073.1:7101449-7112247 GCA_032273985.1 Hypsolebias coamazonicus
ATAGAATAACATTACTCCAAACAGCAGCACGAACATGAGTTTGTATGAGCAGATGAACACAGCAACATGAAATAGATTTTTGTCGGCAGAAACATGAAACAGATCAGCAGCAACATGAAACAGATCAGCAGCAACATGATGTAATATTTATGGAAGATATACTCACAGGATTCTGTCAGTTTGGACTGAAAGGATTTAGTTTTTATGTTTCAGTCATCTGACTTTTTAAATATGCCTTCTAAAATAAAAAGGTAATGATTTATTTTACTATTAAACATAGTAATGAATAAGATAAGATAAGAGATAAGATAGAACTTTATTCATCCTGCAGGAAATTGTTGGGCCAGAGTCTCAGTACAAAGGAACATACACAACACACAAGATATAAAAAATAAAAAATATAAAAATACCAACAATATGTTCTAAACAGCTCAGGTGCAGACAGAAACATTAAAGAGTTTATTTACTGGTTTAAATAAGTAGCTATTTAGCATTGTGATAGATGGTAACTCAAATAAACTAATGAAATCACAGAGCAATGGTTATTGAATCCTAAATTTGTTACAGTTATGCTGTGTGTCACATGTTGAGCTCTGAAGAATGAGACAAACGTGTGGCCGTTTGTTAGAGTTCCAACAAAGCAATATTTCTCTGGCAGCACATTAAATGTGTAAACAGGGCTGCCAACTAATGATTTCTGTGTTGACATCAATACCAAATGCATGTGAACGTATTTTAAGCACTCTTCACGGGTGAATATCATAAATAAAACCGGCAAAAAAAAAAAAAAAATCTGCTGACAAGCAGAAAACAAGCGGTCGCCATCGGGCTGCATGCTCACAAACAGATGATATATTGTAGAACTACTCTTCATATTTACACATGGGTTCACACGCTGCACTAAATATGGGAAATCTGTCTGAGCAAACGCTGCAGTGAGTCTGGCCTGATTGATATGAACACCTATATTACAACATTTGGGTTCTCACTCTCAAAACTCTTTAAAAAATGTGCAAGGAGCAGAGCATGTGTGAATAAAGCTTTAAATTACTGAGCACCAGCCTCACTGACCATCTCCACTCGCTGTTAATTAATAGTCACCTTTGTTTCAAGATGTTTTTGAGTCTACCTCCTCTCTGTGTACATGTATGTGCAATAGTCTGAAATAGGGACTTTTTACAAGAACTGAGTAATAGGCTTTATACAAAGTATTACTTTCCTTTTACAACACAACACTGAATGAAAAGAAAGCCCAACAGACCATCACTGCATGTTACATAAAAACATGCTTTTAGTTGATATTTTTCTGTGTACAGTGATATTATAGATCCATACTTTTTTTTTTTTTGCCTGGATGGTTTACTGTTGATGCATCAGCAGTGAATAATTTAATGCTTTAGGATTGATTATTAGGAAACGACAGTTGTGATATTGGTTTATCATGACAAAGTACAATAACGACAAGAAAAGCGAGAGAAACGCTGATGGAACGGATGACTACAGCATTCCAGTGCACAAACATCAAACATACAAACAGATACTGGCCCAGATTCTGCAGAGTCATCAAAGCAGCTGCCAGAAACACACACACACACACACACACACACACACACACACACACACACAGAGCCATAAAGGTGGTATTTTTAAATCTTACCCTCCATAGGCTCCAAAAGTGAAACTCCTCTTTCTCTGCGGCATGCTGGCTGACAGACAGCAGTGAGCCCGTCAACACTGCTGAGTGCAGCCAGCACTTGTTTCACTTACGCTGACTGAGCGTGTTTGTGTGTGTGAGTCTCTGTGTGTGTGTGTTTGCTACCCAGCTTCCACTCCCCGAGCCTGACATGCCCTGCCTCTTCCCTGCTCACACGCCTCCAGCATGGAAGAAACAGCAAGAAGATGGGAGGTGGGGGGCTGCTGACCATGCCAGTCACCCAGGGAACCAGAGAGGATTGACAGTCGCTTTCTGCTGCACATCAAGATCACAGAAAGCACCGTTTCAAGTACTCTTTAATAACTTTAATTTGAGATAACATACCACGGATGCAAGTGAGATGAGTCACATGGAAACACATCCTAACGCTGCCAGAGGTAAATATCTTTTAGGCCATGTGCGTTTGTTTGTGTTAAGACCAGTAAGATCAATACTTTCCTCAGCTGGTCAAACGAGCTGGGGGCACTGGTTCCTCACCAATGTCCCAATCACAGAGTGAGCAGCTCCACTCCTTCTTACTATAACTTCTCAATCTACTCAATCATTCACCTCCTATTGGGATGTAAACATCTGGTAGGAACAAAGAGGAACGTTAAATGCAGCGCGGAGTTATCCCTGAGTTGCTTTTACCCAAACAGCACTGATTAAAGGGAATGTCTGCACATGGAGACTGAGTCTGATCAACGCGAGACATTAACGCTGCCTTGGGCTTTGGATGAAGACAGACTGCAGTCTGAAGGATCAGATACCTGACAGAAGCTCTCCTATGAAGCATCTGCAACATGTTGAGTGAAACCAGACTCCTGTTCTGACAAACATTAGTTTTTACAGGGAAAAGTTGTGTTTTTGGTTGGCTCGTTTGGCCTCAAATCATGAAATGATAAAACTGTCCCTAACTCCAGACTTTAATCTCTCAGTGATGATGTCTCCATCACATTAACTGCAGAGTAAATAGAGCAGCACAATTCATCAATGGGCTTACAAAATCATCACAATCAAGCAGATAGACGATTAAATCATCTCTCTACGATGAGATCAGCTCTTTTCTCTTTGAAAATAAAAACATCCTGTTTCTTGGCTGACTGTGTTGGTGATGTACTCCACCTTGTGGTAATTGAACAGGACAGACTGCTGGCTCGTGGAGACGTCACTGATGGTCTGATTGTATTTGTAATCATTGATTGGATTAGAACTGGTTTTCAGCCAACAAAAAGGCTCAAGTGATGGTAGGTCGTCAGCAAAATCGTGGTGACACTGTAGATTAATGTAGGATCAGAGCTGAGTTTATATATTTATCTGCTTTAACAAACAGTTCATGTTAATTATTACATGCCTATTACTATGAATCAGTTATTTAACCAGTATGAGCATTAGGTTTGTACAGACTAAAATGATTTATACGAAGTATTTTCTTATGAGCCAAATTATTTTATCTTTGGTATTAATATTTTATTAAAGATGTGAAGGAAAAAAGACCTGCAAGATATATTTACTCATATTTTTATCCTTTTATTGACTAAATGCTGCCTTGATGTTAATTTAATGTTAGGCTGATGTTGTTACCTAATAAAGAACAAACAAAATGTGGTGTATGTTTTGTTCTGTGCACATTTTGCAACAAAGCCTTCTTGCAGATCATAAATTGTAGTCAAAAAGTGTGTCAGTGTAATTTCACCAAGTGGTTTGGGAAAGGATGTTTTAAATTCTTAATTTTGACATTTTTGGTGCCACATGTAAGAGTTGAGCTAAAGAATCAAACTTGAAACCAAACTAAATACACTGGTAAGATCCACAGTTTGCTTCATGATTTATATAAATTGATGTGAAAATGAGCAGTAACAAAGAGATCAGTAACAGATCTGGCCAAAAAGAGAAGTTCATATTTCACACACACAAAAAAAATCCATTTGAAATGGAAATCTATGAACCAGATGTTCTGCTTATGGAATTTACTGTGAATTCTGGCATTCATCTTTCATATTCAATTTTTACTATAGATCACAGTAAATTGTCTTGTTATGTTGACACATGAGAGAATTTTCTATGATTCCAGTCACAAAAATCAAGTCTTCTTTCATATTGCATGGTATTCAGGTTGAAAATTACTCTACAGTATATTGCTTTATTTCTAAAAGTGATAAAAATTAAATTACACCTCAGGAAGTGGCTTCCTGACATTGTGCTTTAAATACATTGTAATTATAGATTTTTAGTTGTCGTATTTTAAAAAAAAAAGGGGGAAACAATATAAAACTTGAAAAGAGGCTGAAATTTAGCTGAAATAAAAGTGGAAATTGTTCGACCCTGGCTTCAAAAGATACTTGTTCCAAATAACATTAAAGGAGAGTACCAGTGTATCTTTTTTTTTTTTTTTTTTTTCCGGTAGTTTATCTTCTTGTGGGATCTGACTACATGACAGGAAAACTGAACACAAGTAAAACAGACTCAGAGAAACAGTCCTGGCCTGTTTGGTGCCCTGATCAACTAAGACAAAGACAAACAGATCTACAAATATGTCCAATTTGTGAAATATTCAGAATAAGAGACAAATCAACACCTCCTCCAGATTATGGATATTTAACATGGTCCAAGCTTCCTCACAAGATCGTTGTAATTATAGCAGCCTAAGATTACTTCTCCATGTAGTAGTTTAGTTTTAGAAGAATTTCAATCTTCAAAACTGTAATATTTTCTGCTAAAAACCAAACATAATGTAAGCAGCTAAATGTAAACAGTTACTGTCTTATGTTTTTAATTAATACAAAGCCTATCCTGCAACAGAACATAACGCCTGTCATGCTCCAAGAGATGACCCAGCTGCATTCCTTTATCTTTTGCTTGTTTCTCCTCTTCTTCTTTTCTCGTTTTCCTAAACTGGGCACCTGATGGTTTGACCTATTACTGTCCATCTTCCATATGTGTAACTGGCACTGCCCCAACATGAGTCAAAATAACTTAAACCTGAAATATTTCACCTTCCTTCGTGTGCAGATTCATTTTTGTATCTTTTTTTTTTCAGCAATTTCACACAAATAAGCTGAGAACTACTGGCTACATTCACACTATTATGAATAAAATGTGCTTTGTATGGGAGCAATCAATGCTGTGATTTACTTAGTGAACTCCCTGACATGACACTCTGCCACGTGGAAACATAACCCAGGGTGAGCTAACCTACAACAAATAAACAAACACAATATCTGTAATGATGGCGGTAAAGCTCATGGCGTTACCAGAGGCATTTCTGCCGTATCAGCCGGCGAGAGAATCCTCCGCCCCTTCTCTCACAACCTTTGTGTCAGACCTCAGCAGAAGCTACACACCCTGCACCTGTCTGTGGCACCCACCCCCTGCAAGTGGGCAATAGGAAATCGATATGTAGGCTAGACAGGCCATAGAGACAGGCTATATGAAATAATGTGTTTTATTATTTTGAGTGGTGGTTGGGGGTGGGGGGTGGTGGCTGGTGCCACCCTAGAGGAGCTGTTGCCCTGGGCAGCTGCCCATATCACTCATATCAGAAACAGCCACTGCAGAGAAAACTAAATGCAATAATCACAAGAAGACAAAAACATCACAAAACACAAGGATCTTGGCAGATCCTGCCAGCTCCAAAACAACCAAAAATCAAGCTTTAATAACAACAGTTCACAAACAGATGGCATCACTGTTATATTTTGTTTTTAAATCTACACCTCCCCAGCCTTGGTTTATACAGTGGTGCTTGGAAGTTTGTGAACCCGTTAGAATTGTCTATATTTCTGCATAAATATCACCTGATTTACTATCGCCTGGGCCTGTGATCAGAAGATTGCCGGTTCAATTCCCGGTAACAACATCAAAACATAGGTGGGATAGGTGAAACATCCACACCTGTCTCCACCCTCATTTGCCCCACTCTGGGCCCTTGAGCAAGGCCCTTAACCCCACCATCTGCTCCTGCGCGTACTCTAGATAGCAGCTCTCTGCTCCACACAGAGGACTGTGGTCTCGGTGCTCTAAGGTTGTGTCAGGAAGGGCATCGGCAACCCCTGAAGAAAGGAGCAGCTGAAAGAAGAAAAAGAAAATACTATCACCTGTAGTTCTGAGTCAGATGAGACAACTTTAAAGATGTCACTAGATCCTGACAGGTTTGGACTGTTTTTGTCCCGTTGAGCTCTCTGAATTGTAAAAAATAATAGCTTCATCCAAACCATCCACGTCTGCTAGATCCCATCCCAGCCAGACTTTTTAAAGATGTATTTCCCTTCATTAATAATCACATCTTGGATCTGCTTAATTTGTCTCTATTAAATGGTTATGCACCACAGAGCTTTAAGATTATCGTAATTAAACCTTTACTTAAAAAACATAACTTTGACTCAGGAATCCTAGCCAATTATAGACCTATATCTAATCTAACTTTCATCTAAAAAATTCTAGAGTAAATAGGTCAGTTACATGATCATCTGCAAAGAAATAATCTGTTTGAAGAGTTTCAGTCCTGAATCTGCAATGGTGAAAGTTACTAATGATATTCTCATGGCCTCTGTCAATGGGCGTGTGTCTATACTGGTCCAGTTAGACCTCAGTGCTGCATTTGATACAGTTGATCATTAAATTTTATTACAGAGACTTGAATATGATATTGGAATTGCAGGAACGGCTCTGAATTGGTTTAAATCATTTCTATCTGACAGATTCCAATTTGTAAATGTAAATAATGAATCTTCATCATACACTAAAGTTAGTCATGAAGTTTCTCAGGGCTCAGTGCTTGGACCAATACTCTTTACCTTGTATATGCTTCCATTAGGTAATGTTATAAAACAGCATGGGATAATTTTTTATTGTTATACTGATGATACACAGTTATATTTGTCCATGAAACCCAATGAATCCAATCAGCTACTCAGACTACAAGCATCCAGGTCTCTCTTGTAAACGAGTCCTCGAGGCTCATTGGGATTAACCTGCCTAAATAAAGGTTGAATTAAAGTTTATTTTGGCAGCATTACCTGGATTTACCTGAGGTGAGAAATAAAGCATAAACATATTTGGGATTGAAAACAGGTGATGGATTATTACAACAAAAGATAACTAGTGCGACATGGCTGCTTCTCATTATTCATTTATTAATGCATCAACTTTTGTGTATGTGTGTGGTTTGTGAAAGAATGAAAACTGTTGGCTAAAGCAAGAAGAAAATAAAGTTTATTGCTATTTTTCTGTATTATTATTCTGCAAAAGACAAAAGTAAGGTTAGTTTCTATTCATGCAAAATAATTTAAAAAAAAATCACTCAGAACAATCTCCGATTTTCAGCTGATTCTGTCCACCGTGCGCTTTGCTTCTAAATCTAGATTTTTTTAAAAACGAGTCATGAACATCTGGGACCTGAGTGAATGTAAACTGCAGCTGGCTGCTCTTAAAGCGAGCAGGAAATGGGCAACAACTAATGAGGAAATTCCAATATTATTCTCAGTGTTGACCCTAACACACGAGAATCTTCAATAAAATCTTATCAGGAGAAGAGGAGAGGAAATAGCTGGTGTTTGCTTCACCGTAAGCATACGAGACAACAATCTTTGTTCTTCATGGTAATAACCGAAATTCTCTGGAATTTGAATAAATGCCTATAATTCCATAGTGACAATTATTCATCTGGCTCAAGCAAAGGACTTCATACAGCTGCCAACGTAATTGCTCTCAGCACAAAAGGCAGAAAAGCTTCACTATGAGTACTTCAAAGACCTTTCAAAAATTAATTTCTGTTCCTCTAAGACAGCAATTAGCTGTAAGTACAGTTAGATGGAATGAAAGGTGACTTTCCTTCCGCCCATTTAAGAGAACTGTTTGCAATCAACACTCTGGAGAAGGAACTCTGAAGATGACGTTCACGTTTTTTTCTCCAGAGCTGCTGAGCTCTTTCACTATTTAAAATGTGAGCTAAGTTCTGTCAGAGGATGTCGGGAGGTTTGCTGAAGTATCTATTCTGTAAAATGAGCAAATATTTTGACTCGGAGTTTGATTTTACCAGTCAAAAGCATGCATGAATTTGTTGTGAGGACATTATCAGACACATTGTTAGGTAAGTGATCCCACCGAATTGATTTCAACATTAAAATATCAGCCTTTAAATTGAAAAATAATGATTTATTGTAATATGTTAACTTCTGATACAGTTCTGTTTCTTGAACTATCATAGTAACGAAAATTGCTTGAATTTGTTGGGTGGAGTTTGTGTTGCATTTACTCCTAAATTAGTTGAGCCCTAACACACACGGCAGCATTCTGAACCGAAGCTCCTGTCGCCTGGAAATCTCAGTATCATCGACCTGCGTCATTGCAGCTCCTGCTTTCTGACCCACTGAACACTGCAGGAATTTACAGGAAGCTTCACTTGATCACATCTCACATAAGAGTCTATGTTCTTGTTCATATCATGTGGCGAAATATAGTAACGTTAGCAAACCAAGGGTACACACCCACTTTAATGACAGTATTGAAATATCTTATGAATGGCATTTTTTAAAAACACTTTTTAAAAATCTTAAAACGTCCCTCTGGTGTTTGTGTGTAGACGGCCTGAACGCCTCCTTTTGAAAACGAGGATTTTAGCTAGCCCGCCTCTGGACCTGTGACCTGAGCATGGTCACTTATTTGAGTTGTGTTGATGTTTTGCACCACCGTATAAGTTTTACGCGTCCCACTTTCTTTTGCAGTTTTTGGTGCATCTTAATGTCGGTGTTACACACGGACCAGGTATAGATAATGTAGGGTTTTGGGTCGTTTTCTGAGTTCACATGTGGATGAAGATGTTTCTAGCAATGGTGCCATGTTTGTGAGAAAACTTTTAGAAACAACGAATAAAAATATAATTTTGGGACAACTGTTTCTGGGTGGACACGGCCAGATTCACAAGTAGCTAGACAGAGCGAGAGACTGACTGACAGATCCAAACCTCAGAAGGTGTTGCTCCGGTCTGTTGGGGTGACGAAGAGCTGAAATGTGGAGCTTTTACTTTACTGGTCTTAACCTTACCTGATGCTAACATACGGATAATGACTAAAAGAACCAACTCCTGGATCCAAGTGGCTGAAATTAGCTTACTGTAGGTCTCAGCCTTAAATATATGGTTTCAGCTGCTTAGATACAGGATCTGGTTCTATAGGATCCATATCCATATTGTTGTCTGTACCTTATCTGTGGTTTGAAACAGGTCTCTCTTGAAAATGAGTCCTTGCAACTCAATGAGACTAACCTGTATAAATAAAGGTTGCATGAAAAAACAAAATGACAATCAGTAATGGCTTTTTAATATGGCCACTCATCAGATTGATTTAAAGCCCTCGTATGAAGCAGTTACCCTGATAAAGTTTATATTTGAAATAATTGTTTTTGCATACAGAACATATTATAAATTGAAATCAAAATCATGATTTGTGAGCTATATTTAGGAGAAAAATACAAAGCTGACACCCAGAATTTGATATAATTAGTTATTTGTGGTTACTGTAGAGCCAGTCTGCACACTACAACACAAACGTGCAGTATGTCCGTGCTTACAGAGCATTTAAAGGTATGGTGTAACAATGTAGAGCGGGATAATAAGGCAAAGTCGAGATCTTAGCTTTTTCTTTCTTGGTCTAGGTGTTGAGCACATAAAGGATTTCAATTGACATACTTTGTATATATTTCAGTTGTACAATTGTTTATCAGATATATTTATTTGTAATCAGAGTTATAGTTTATTAAATACAATTACATGAATACAACAATGTTCCGTCAGGTCATCTGGACAGTTTCTTTTTTTTTGCTAAGATGTTTCATCCTTCATCCAAAGGACTTCTTCAGTCTGAGGAGCAACCAAAAAAACTGACTTCCACAAAACAGCATACGCCACAGTGGAACAAAACAGTTTGATGGTGCTAAGATGGGTCCACCCTCTCCCCTGTCAACTCCTCTGAGACAGTCATGCCAAAGTGGTTCAAAACACCAAAGTTCCAGCAAACTTTTTTTTTTTTTCATTGTGGCATTTGCAGTTTTGTGGAAGTCAGTTTGTTTGGCGGCTCCTCAGATTGAAGAAGTCCTTTGGATGAAGGATGAAACATCTCAGCAATTAAAATAATAATAATTTTAAAAAAAAGTCCAGATGACCTGACTGAAACATTGCTGGAGTTTTACCTGGATTATTGAGCATGAACTTTGGAACTACATACATACACTTAAGGACATACTTGCACAGTGTTTTTTTTTTTTTTTGTCACAAATATCTTTAATTATCAGTTGGACATTCTAATTCCCATTGTCTATTTTCAGGTCTCTAGTCTAGGGTAAATGTCATTAAGTAAAATCAGAAAATAGATGGAAAACAACGTAAAAATGGTTAAGGAAACATCTAATTTCTGATTTGTTTAATCATAAAAGAATTCAAACGAAATAAGCTAGACTTTTCCTACAAGTAAAACAATCACTCTCCCTTTTCATTTAAATAGAAGTGGAGTTTGCATTGAGAAAGCCCGCCCACTTGTGACTCACTTCCACAGCCTTTAATTATAGTAGCTATAAATTCATTCAGACAAATTAATATATTCTGCTGCGGGAAGGATGATTGTTTTGATAGCTGTCTGCAAGATGTATGGGAACTGTAAGTGAGGAGGAAGGCAGAATGATTGTGAAGGGTGTGATGGCCGTGCAGTGGCTGCCTGGTGCTGTCTGCTCTTCTCCCTCAGGGAGACTGGCAGGACGTCCATCAGAAAGATGGTGGACACCTGTGCTGGCTAGATCCTCAGCTTTATAAGCTGATGGAGGCAGTCAGTCACACACTCCCATCCCCTTTTAGCTTCTGAACAGATTTGGACTTTCATTTCTTGCTCCTGTGCAGCACACCAAAGCTGCATCTCTCCTAAAGGAGAGTAACCTTTTGAACAATATGCTGGTAGCTAAGACACCAATAACCTTTTTGAAGATACAGGTAGTCCTCGGTTTACGAACGAGTTCCATGACAACGGACCGAACATAACCTGATTTGAACGTAAACCGGAGATCACACAAGCCGCCACTTATACACGCACATATACGGTACTGTACAGTTACCAAGCA
>JAVCKU010000073.1:7247048-7261583 GCA_032273985.1 Hypsolebias coamazonicus
AAGAGGAAGATGTGATACACCAGACCCAACAATTCAGAAGAGCTGAAGGCCACTATCAGAGCAACCTGGGCTCTCATGACACCTGAGCAGTGCCACAGACTGATGAACTCCATGCCATGCTGCATTCAGGGCTGGCCCAAGGCATAAGCAAACTAAGTGGCTGCTTAGGGCCCTGAAGCCACTAGGGGCCCCCTAAGTGGAATTGAAATAGTTATTTTGGTAATGATTTCTAGGATTTTATTACACACCATTTCATTATGAAGTTGTGATTTTGTTTTCACAATAATATTTTTTTAATAATAGCATGTGTCAAACTCAAGGCCGTGGGCCAAATCTGGCCCACCATAACCATTTCTGTAGCTCTCTACACCCTAGAGCAGGGATGTTCAACTACATTGCTCAGGTGCCGAGGGGGTCACGGTTACTGAAACTCAAGAGCCCAGGGGCCAGACATCCAGCAGTTAATGTCAGGTTGGTTTACAATTTAAGATCAAGTTTTATTTAAAATTGAACCCATTAGTGGGCTGAACTGGGCACACCTGTGGCCTGATTTGGCCCCTGGGCCTTCACCTGAATAGCCCTGCCCTAGAGGGCCACAGAAACAGAACTTCAATATACTGTAACAGTTTTGTGCTTCAACATTACTTTATCAGTCAAATCAAATCAGTTTTTAAGTTTATAATGCCAAATTACTCAAACATAAAATGTTTAATTTTTAGAAGTAGTCATAGCAGAGAAAGTTATATTTTACTAGTTTGTTAAGTCGTTTTATCAATACACTCTGCCATGTCCGGCCTTTTGAGGACATTCATGAGCTTGATGTGATCCAAAATGAACATGAGTTCGACACCCCTGCTAATGTGAACAGGGCCGTCAGAGTTGCAATAAGTTTGTTAGGTGGGTGAATGATCTGATCTGTTGACTGCAGTAAATCACATTATTAGCAGAAACAGAGGACCCCAAACCAAATTTCATTACGGCCTCATGGAGGCTTGGGCCGGCCCTGCCAACAAGGTTCAAGTCAGGTCCTCTGGATGGTTCCTTTGTTTCAGCACAAATAAAACATCCAGAGGACCTGACTTAACTTTATTAGATGTATTCCCTGGATTACTGAGCATAAAATCTGATGTAATCATGTATATCTCTTTATAATCTTTCTATAGAATTGTAACAGATTAATTTAATCGCAGAATGTAATTAATCTACAAGGTGGGAAGTAGGGGTGCAGAGGGTGCACCCCTCCTCTGCTAGAAGCACCAAAACATGCTCAGATTAATTAATTAATAACAATAAAAGCCCTCGTGCCGTCCCTCTTCATTCGAGACAAAATGTCTGCCGTGAAAAAGCCCGCTGACCATCAGACGCTCCGCATCCGATCAGAAACGTCTCGATTACGACCTTCAGCCGAACCCAGCAGAACCAGAATCCCACCGTTACAGCTGCATTTTAATTAGTTTATTCTAAAGCACGTTATGCAAAATATATTTATTGGATCAAACTGTTCTCTCTTTTCTTTCTCTCGTCCATCGTGGAGCAATGAAAACACAATAAAATCTTTATGACACAAGTTTGCTGGTATGAGCTTGTTGATTTTTGGTATTGCAGCCGAAGTCCGAATATTCCGACCCAAACGTTGTTCGGCTAACACGCCGAGTGCATCAGGGAAATAGTGTTCAAACATACGGTATAAAGACTTCGGGGACTGTTACAGGTGGAGCAAAAGGCGAGAGAAAATACTGCTGGCTGCAGGAGAGAGAGGCTGGAGGAGCCGACGAAATGAAGGATGCTGCTGGGATGTTAGTGAAAGGCTCAAGGCAACAGCGGCTGTGCACGCGCGTCAGCGGAGGTCGCTCTCGTCCTCCTGTATGTTCTTCTTGATGCGTAGCAGCATGGTGGTGAGCCACTGGTCCAACCGAGAAATGGTGTCGAACTCCTTCACCTGCAGCACAAAAAGACAGTTGTGCTCATGACGAGGCTTTGTTGTGACAGCCGGCCGTCTGTCTGGTTTGTTTTTAAAACGGACAAACCCGTTTGCATAAACAGACGTCAACCTTGCGGGAACGAGGAAGTAAAACCTACACATTCAGTTCTGTATTTGCTTTATTCAAACCCTCGTCCCAAGTCGCTTCAGAAAAGGTTTGCAGGATCAACCATCCAGGTAGATAACACTACGTATGGGACAGATCTGGTTGGCAGGCCGCAGACTGATGAAGTCCTCTGGATGGAAGACGAAACGTTTCTCCCTTAAAGAAACTGGTCCAGATGATGAAATGATTTAACCTTTTTTGTGTTATCTACCTGGATGATTGAGCCTACAAACACTCACTTTCCCTTTATGCATTATTTCTTCAAAGTAGGATACGTAATTTTTCTACTATAAAAATAAAAAAAATCACATAAGAATGCATAGTTTATTGTTTTAGTTTTTAGAAACTGGGCAAACCTATATTAGTTTTTCCTTCTTTACAAGAATCTTGTCTTTTATCTTAGAATGTAAAAATATCAATGTTAAAAAAAAACAGATATTTTTAGTTTTATAAAATCACCCCTACTGTCCAGAAAAACGTCCTCCAACAAAATTAAAGTGGTCCGTGGGCCACCAGTTGAGAATCCCAGTTGTAGCAGGTATTGTGGCTCCGGACACGTTTGATTTAGTGAACAAAGGGGCAGAAATGGCTCTTTGGATCGTAAAGGCTGCAGACCCCTGCCTCACTGATGAAGCCTTCGAGATGGAGGGCGAAACGTCTCGGCACAAAATAAGAAACTGTCCAGATGAACTGACTGAAAATTGTTGCAGCTTAATAATAGTTTTGGTTTTCCTGTAATTTATTTACAGTATGATAAATGGTAGGAGCATAAATTTACATCCCCAATGTTGTTGTTTATTTTTTTGTAAATAATAAATGTTTTTTTTTCCTTCCAATTTATTTATTTTTTTGAAGCGTCTTGAGTTCCTATGACGTCGTCAACTAGTCGACATCGACTATTATCATGTTAAGCACTTTGGTTGGCCTTGTCGCTGTTTTAAGTGCTCTATAAATAAAATGGTATGGTTTAAAAATATGTAGTCGTTCAACCCCTACTCTGTGGTGGTTTTATGTTTTGGTCGTGTGTCGAAATGTTTTGGCACTACAGGATTGGTGTTAGTCTGAAAAACAAACCAAAAAAAAGTCCACTCACCGCATCAGTGTAGGCTTCCACGTTCTGTTCTTCATACGCATCGAGGAGTTTCTGTTGTAAAAAGAGAATTAAATTAAACGTCCATGCATAAACACAGAAATACACGTTTGAGATGCTAACGCTAAAGAAAAGCCTAACGTTAATTCCAGGAATGCACATCGCCCGTCGCCTTTCACCGGAGAGTTTCAAACTAAGAACTTCTCGTGTTGAGACGGAGTTAAAGTCCAGGTCAAATCTGAAAAATGAAGTTGTGCGATATTGTGCAACGTTTAGCATTGAATTCGTCAATTTGGTTAATTTATAACAATTTTTGTTGAGTTTTAGACCAAGCTTTAGGTTGACTGATACTTCAATAGAAGTACTGAAACTGTGTCTCGCTGACTGTTCTAGTTCGAAGTGCAGCCTCGTCACAACTACTGTCTTGCAGGGTGTGCGCCAAGTTTTGTGCGAGTAGTCAGAACTTTGTCTGTTTATGCGGGAAAGTGTCTTCGCTTCAACTGCTCCGTGGAGGAGCAGCTGGCCGAGGCCGTTAGAAAAAAACAGCCATCTTTACAACTGCTCCAACAAAACTTCTAAAGTTAGTCAAATGAAACTTATAAAGATGGTACGGTGGAGACGGTACGTGGACGCAGGCGGCTCTCTGTGGTCGTGCACGCCAGGAGGAAGTGCGTACGCCTCGGCAGGACAGCAGGCGCTGGACTTTTCGTAACAGAGCTGCACATTAGTGCTTCTCCTCGGCTAACAAGAGAAATACCAGAACTTCCTCCTCCATCATCGACTGAAAATAAACACCCACTCTGACACCCTGTGTCGTTTCTGCTTGACCTGACGAGAGCTGCAGTGGGCGGGGCTTACCAGGACGTCCCCTCAGCAGTTTCCTTGAGTATAAAATGTCTCAATGACTGGATGGCTTACATCTTGTTCAGTATAAATCCACCTTTAGCCCAATTTTAGACATATATTCAAATCTTCACTTAAAACACAAACAGCCTACCTTCACAAGCTTGCACTCCCGAGAGTCAGAGAACGCTGGAAACATTTCTTCATACTTCTGCACAGCGAGCTGGGCGACGGACAGGAAGAATTTTAGAACATGCGTTACGACGTCTCTGCAGAAGATTTTGCTTGTTCTGCATCTTTTACCTTGGCGTTCAGCATGTCTACACAGAAATGACACAGCGCTGCTTTGAAGAAGTGATCCTTGGCGCTGTACTTCAGAAGCGTACTGTCCATCGCGTAGGTGCCAACCTAAACACGCACGAGAGCTTCTGTTAGTTTTGCTGCCTCTGAAGTGACAGACGGAGCGACGGGCGTCGTCTCACCTGTTCATAAATCTCTATGGCTTTGGGATACTGCTCCAGCTGAGCTGCGTAGGTCGCCACTTTCAGAAGGCACTTGTTCGCTGAGCTGAACACATAAAATCAAGAATCTCATCAGTCGACGCGCGAGTAAAGGCGTTCGTTGACAGAACGCATATCGTCCGCTGCTTCTCACGTCAGAGTTTTAGTCTTGAGTCAGCTCATCACGAGAAGGGACGGTGACTTTGGTCAAAATTTGTAAATGGTGCTCGGGTCGGTGCTGTAAAATGTGTTGGAGATTGTCAGCTACCACCACACCAGATTTTAACTCAAAATCAGTAAAACTGACTGAATTGAAGCCATTTTTGTGTTGAATACGTCTGATTAGCTGTGGTGGCCATCTTGAATTGGGTTGATTTCAAATGGTAATCAGCTGCCGATGGATGTTTTATAAACAAGAGCACCGCATACAGCACACGATACGTCCATCGACAAACTATTACACAGCAATCTATAGCAATGGCCTTATAGACCATATATATGTGTAGTGATCTAGATTTGATTAACAAATGATCGCATTATTTGGTGGATCAAATATAATTCAAGTCTCATGTCACATTCATGTTCATTCTAATGGTCACAAGGCAGAATATGTTTTAATCTGAAAAAGAAGAGAACCTGTGTATAACTCAATAATTATTATTTTGAGACTCGAACGAGTCTTGTATAATTATTGACAGGAATAAGGTATTAACAGCCCTTGTCTCCTACATTATTATTATTATTATTATTAATGTGCCCAGTTTCATTACTTTTTTGTTACTTTTTTGTCTGTCTAAGCAGATCTCACTTGTAAATGAGTCTTATAGGCTCAATTTATCTGTCTAAAAAAAGGTTGAATAAATATTGTAGCATTTATGAAGCGAGATGGAGGAAGAAGTTTATTTTCTCCACTCCACTCCACTTCTTTATTTATTTAGTACTTGTTAAATTAGGGCACCATCTCATCAGTATACTGACATGGTCACGGACACGGTCCTTAGCGGCTAACAAGACAGCTAACACTTTAGCCATTTTGTTCCACAGCTGAGACTGGGATCGTGTCTTTAATGATATGATAAGCTGCTAATTTATTCATGTTGCGGTGACACTTCTCACTTGTCCTCCATAAGGCGCAGCACGGCTAAATGAGTTTTGTACTGTGGTTTGTTTCAGGGAAGGAGGCTGAAGTCTGTCACATGCTTACTAACGTCATGAAGGTGGCTCAGCTCAAGAGGATTATTATTTTATATATAATATATATAAAAATATATAATATATACACATTTCTAAAAACTAACTTTAATATATGTAAATAGTTAAATTTTTAGACATTTATTTTGTAGTTACAGCTGTTGTTAATAAATGTGCCTGTGTGACAGCTGGGACAAAGCTTTGACTCAGAAATGTCTTTTTGTTGTTACTTTATGGAACCAAAAAAATCGAGATATATAGCGTGTACCATATTTTCCGCCCGATAAATCGCTCCGCCCTATAAGTCGCATTGTCCAATAATGTGGAAAAATCCATAAACGTGTCGCACCGCCGCATAAGTCGCATCTATTATGCATCACCGCTGACACATCGCGCATGTTACGCGTCACCGCTGACAACCCAGAAATGTGGGCGGTGTCTTACCAAAAAAGGATTGTAGCAGACGGCAGTGCACAGAAGGACTTTAACAAGATTAACATGGTAAAAAAAATTATTTGTTTGCTGAAAATTATAGCAAAGATGTGTCTTAGCTGAACTTTTTCTTAATAAATGAACGTAATTGTCAAAACAGCTGGATTAAAAAATTTATTTTGCTACATGCACCCGCACGGGTGAGAATGCTGCATTTCTTTAAAATTTAGCAAAATAAACATCTAAAAAATATATATTCGTTGGTTGACATTATAGCAAAAGTGTTTCTGAGCTTAACTTTACCTTAATAAATGAACGTAATTGTCAAATAAGCTGGATTTAAAAATTAGTTTCGCTACGTCGGATCAACAAAATGTGCACGCGCAGCGAAAGGAAACCGTGCATTTCTTTAAAATTTAGCAAAATAAACACCTAAAAAAATATATTTGTTGGCTGACATTATAGCAAAAGTGTTTATGAGCTGAACATTAACTTTAAAAATGTTCCAATCAGCTGAATTAAAATGCTTTCGCCACGCCGGCGACATGCACGCGGATGGATGACGTATATTAGTCGCTTCAGTGTATAAGTCGCAGAACTTGCAAATTTATGCAAAAAGGTGCAACTTATACAGTGAAAAATGTAGTGAATACAATGAGGAGAATTTTTATTACCAATATTTATATTGTTCTCTGTGTAAAGTTTCTCAAGAGAACTTAGTTTTTTTTTTTTTTTTTTAACAACTGAACCTTTAAATCTATTGAACTGGAATCCTGAACTGTACAACTATGACTTGAACAGAATGATGTCTCTGACCATTGTCACGGTTCCAACTGATCATGCATGTAGACAGAAAAACACACTGAAGCCTTAAAACTGTACCTACAACAGATCAGACCCCAAAAATAGTAGTCAGGCTAAGACCGCTGGTTATTAACAGAGTGGTAGTTTGTTCTCAGCAAAACAAGAAATTTTGTGCAGAAAAGGAGACGCTAAAACACTTTCCTGAATTCTCCACCTCCTCCTTGTGGAGAGGTACAGGATTGATTATATATGACTGGACCCATTAATAGTTAGATACAGTGTATCTGTCGCTGGTGACATGGCAGGACGCACGTTAACAGGGAGGATCATATTTAAAATGGTTCCGCTCAGCACCCAGCAAAAGAATTAAACTTGGCTGTTTGGCAAACTCATGAGCGCATGCGTTCTCACATTTACTCCATGTCTTCTCAACGTTTCCTCTTCATCTTCCCATCTCCCCCCCATCTACACGCCCCATCCTGCTCTGCGTCGCTATCCCTCTTCTCCCAGTGATTATAAAAGGTCTTTAGATCTAAGGAATGAATGAATTACCAAAGGCAAAGACAAGGCTTGTGATTTAGACACCGTGAATGAAAAATTACCCCTTTGTTCCCTTCATCAATTGCATGTCTAATGAAATCAAAAGCACGATTGCATAATCAGAAGAGGGTCCTCTACCCAGAGAGAGACCTGATGTGATTTGTAACCTTTCTTTTCCTAAGTGGAGATTAAGGCAAATCTCCCACATATTGTTTCGTAGTGCAAAAATGAATGGCAGCTGAAAATCTTGTGAATTTGTCACTAAAGAGTCTTTACAAGAACCAAATATAGTGGGGATAAAAAAAAAATGGAGATTAAAAAAGACACCGTTTTCCCCTTGTTTGTCTGTTTCTCCTGACTCCCTCCATCTTGTTCTCAAGGTTAGAAGTTTGTAGAGTTGTACAACCTTTAATGCCCCGTGTTCTGTAAACCCATACATCTTTCTGCTTTTGACTGATTATCTCATGAGCGATGGCAGCCTCTTGGTTGTATTTAACAGTAACCTGCCTGGTTAGTTCTAATGGTGTCCAACGACTGGTCACTGGCACTGAACCCTGTCTCAGTAGGAGCTTTGGCCAGAAAGATGGAAACGCTGCCTACTTCACAGTTGATAAGAGACCCTACAATCCTCTGGGAATCACTTGACTAATTAGTATTAATTACTCTTATTCCTTGCTCCAAGTCACTGGACTGCCAGACTCTTAGCAACCTCTGGTGTTACAGCTCAATTGGAGAGCAGTCCCATTTTTAATTTCAAATGTGGATAAACTGTGGCACATTGCTTTATTTGCAACCAACAATGACTTAAAAATATCTATGCAATGGTATACTTATTTAGACATGAGTAAAATGCTTAAATATGCTTTAATTCCCTGATCAGTAATCTAGAGAATTAGAAGGATTTGTCAGAAATGGTCATTAAGTCATCATTTTGTGCGAAGAAGCTAATTTGCATGAATGTAACTTATAAAATGTAGATAATTAATCTGTTGGGAGACATTTTTATGATTAATTACAAGCAGAATATAACATAAAATTAGTTCAGTAATAAAATACTAATTAGGTCATGATTACATAGTGCATGTGTAATTTGTTAATATTTTGAGGCAGGAACTGAAACATATTATTGACGCACCTTAATGTTTGTCTTCTACAGAGTTCGCCACAGTGAGTAAACTCACTTGAAAGATTTGGTAAATTGTTTTGAGCCGGATGCCTTTCCTGATGCAACCTGGGTTTGAATCCGCAGCCTCAAGATTATAAGACCTCAATTAGGTCAAACAATAAATCAATTAATCTTATGATAAATGAAAATTATCGACCTAATTTTCATTTATCAGCTTTATCGTTTCTCAGTGTCTCTCTCTTTCTACTGGACACTGGATGACAAAAGACAACTCTGGTGCTCTTCACTGACCCCTCCCTTTCTCTTTTGTCTTTAAAATCTGTTTTAACCATCCAAAATCGCATTTCTGGATCATTAAAAGAAGCTAAGCTGAGAAGCTAAGCTACAAGCTACGCTAGCAGGCCAACCTTGAGGAAAAAAAAAACACTCCATCTTGTTGAAATGCCAAAATTTACAGTTGAAACCTGTGCCTTCGACTAAAAAGTTGTTTTTCTCTGCAAAAGAAATTGAGAACTTGTTTACTGATTTTTTTTTTTATCTTAAAAGCTTTGTGCTATGCTAAAGAGCACAATCCACACTGAGCGTCCGCCATTTCGATAATCGAAGAGGGAGAGCCCATGCCACGTCAAGGGCCTCCCTCCCATTTTTCTTAAAGAGACGCTGCTCCCCTCACTAGGCATCCTTCCGTTCAAACAGTCATACTAATTTCCAGTGGTCAAAATAGGTACTACACACAAAATTAACCAACATTTCTTCTTAAATTTGACAATAATTACTAATTATTGTCAAATTTCAAACAATATTATTGTTTATCACAATAAATTCTGAGACAATTAATCTCCCAGTAAAATTTGTTATCGTGACAGGCCTAACCTCAATACTGACCACCAAGCTACCTCAGCCCCCATGGACACACCCTAACGTTATTTAAAATGTACCAATCTGTTAGTCAATCATTCACTGTGAGTGTGTAAAAATTCAAGGTGTTGGCACAATCATACGTTTAGTTGTGCTGATTTAGGTGAAAATAAAATGAACTGTTTTTATGACTTTGCCTATAACTGGCAAATGATCCTAAAGGTCAAGCTGACTCCATTAAAGGAAGTTCATGTACATCCTGTAATTTGTCATTTTTCCAATTTGAAAAATTGATCTTCTGCTGCTGTTATTGCAAAGCTTTGCAAAAACACCTTAAATGTCATATTTGATAAAGAGATGCTTTGCAGTCTGCCCTTTCACTGTGTGGTGAAAGTTCTTAAGGTCCAACGCATCTATTGTTTTGATTTAAAAAAACTCTTTGTTGAAGTTTTTTTTTTCCTTTCAAATTCAAGTTAACTTTAAACCAATTAGCATTTGACTGACAAATAACTTTATGCAGGTGTCATGAGGGTTTTAGGAAGCACCCCATTAAGTTGCCTTTTAATTGCATCAATTGTGACCGCCACATCTCATGAGCTTCCAAAAATAGTCAGCATTCCAAAGCTAAAAGAGGTACGGAACATACCTCTGCAATGTGGATGGAGAGCAGCACTTTGAATAAAACATTTCAGTTCTGTGACTAACTGCTTCCACAGACGGTAATACATTACTGGATCACACCTTTGGCCATCAATGGGGCCTTATCGTTAAATATTGAGCATTATGACTCGATCACCACCTCCCTTAGCAACAGTGGTGTAACAGCAATGGCCTGATCTCAACCCCAGTGCCGCCTTGTATCTTACATAAATCCCACTCAGACAGGAAGAAGGTGTCCATGCTTGAAAAGTGCAGTGTGAGAGGGGCATTTGATGAATGACATTGTTATGAGTGGTCTTTTTTAGGTTTGAGTGTATTTAGATTGCAAAAATCAGCTCTGGTATATAATCCCTAGCTTTTAGCTTGACTCTTCCATAAGAAATAATATGTTATTCTGCAAACTGATGACTGTGACGGCTGTCGACTTTTAGCAAATTACTGACTGTTGATAACTAGTCCACAGAACCACACTATAAAAACCCTGAACTATTCCTGGTGGCTATTTAATGAGTTTTGCTCGTCTGACTCCCAATAAAACAATGGTTGATGTTTCCTCTATTTATACACAACATTGCTGGTGTTCCACTGACCATCACAGAGCCATGCATGCAACATTTTTATTGGCTGGTCTGCAGATTCAAGTCGTATCAGCAGTCGCACTGCAAATTTGATCATCCTACACTTTTTGATGCTAGAAGAACTTTATCCCTGCCTGTTTTTGGCATACCATGACAAAGGCAATCTTTTAACCTGTCACAATATCTAAGGACCATTATCTTTTGGCTACAAATAGCCATGGTTCTTTTGAGTCAACTAGCTGTTTGCGATGTATTCTCTCCTATTTATTGTGGTACTTCACATACCACAATAAATCAATAACAATAACCCTAACCCTAACAACATGCACTGTTGTCCTTAAATTTTCTGAAAAGGTGGCATGTGCAAAAGATGCAACATTTGCTCTGGACTTCTTGAAGAAATGCTCCCAACTTTTTAATAAAATGTCTCGAGGAGCAGCAGCTGAGACAGTGTATGAACATAGGGGCAGATTTTCTAGCACATTCACAGCAAGTCAGCAAGTGCTGGCAAGAGTTGCTAGTTCAAACTCTTTTCTGCTGACCTGTAAGTTGTTTTTCACTTACTTGTCAATACTGTGGACACATTCAAATCATATGGCATTGGTATCAACACAAAAAAGTAATCAAGGAGCCTCATTTGCCATTAATGACCTGCATCATATCCTGTCTCTTTTGGCATAGATGCTTTCCTGCATCACTTTTCCTCATATTTCACTTTGTGAGGAAGCATCTTTTACCAAAGTTGCTCATACATTTTAATTAACATCTTGGTAAATCATGTCATACTATATTAAGCAGTATGAATGCTGTGCTTCTCTGCACCATAACAGACAGCTGTTTAATGTTTCAGCTCCTCAGACTGATGAAGTCTTTTGGATAAAATATGAACCATTTCAACAAGAAGAATCTGTCCAGAGGACCTGACTTAACCTTGTTAGATTATTCTACCTGAATTATTGAACATGCAACAGGATATTTGTTCTTTATTATTTTACTGTGTGCAGGACATTTTGTGGCTGCAGCAACTGAGCAATACCTGTGCATTTAGGCAACGGTAAGTGAAAGTGCACAGGTGGGAAAAACTATTAAAAGTAAACCAATTAACGTAGTTTATGCACTCACACACATTCCTGCACCATTTGTAACAAAAAAAAAATTCCTTAGAGGGTCTGTGGAGGTTCAGATGCATTTTTTGTTACCTGTATTTGGAATGCAAGAACTATGGAGTAGGCTAAATCACATTTTAATTCTGGGATTTTATTGCTTCTTTCTGCAACTATGTATATTTTCCTCTGGTATCCATTATTCAGTTGACTAAAAAAAGGTTTTGTTGAACTTCTCTGGTGGCAAGGTGCCCACACTATGTACTGTACCAAGGTACAGATTGGTTGTTATTTTTAGATCAATCTGAATAATCGTAAAGCTGTTTGTTTAAGGTCTACAAAGTGTAAAGTCATCAACACTAAAATTTGTTACATAATTAATTATCCCTAATCCATAGACAGCTATAAAAAAAAGATTAAGCTTTTTCAAAAGTTTTTGTTTGAAAACATAAAATATATTCAGTTAAATGCAAAAGAAATTACTGAACACAATTAAATTTTGTAATTGGTCTTAAGATTCTGAGTGCAGCAGAGATCCGTACCTGCGTTTCGGATGCCAAGCTGCAGGGTGCTGCGGTCTTTGGTCAACCCGTTGCTTTTGGGACTAGCACTGGGTGCTACAGTTGCCACAGCTCTGGGTGGTCGCTTCCCAGGAACTTTGACTGTTGTCCTCAACAAGTCAATCTCTTTTCCATGAACATTCTGCATGTAGTCCTGTGAGATGACAGGAATGAGCACTCAGCACAAATAACTTTGCAAATATATCCAACGATTTAGGCACTTGATTACATACAGTGGACCACCAACAAGAATCCAAGAATTATGTAGGAAAAACAAATTAAAAAGCTATTCAATTTCCATCCCCATTAGTCACAACCCACCTTAGACCTTCCACTATGTGTGATGGTGGAAAATGATTGTAAAGCCATTATACATCACCTGTGCCCACGTCAGCTCCCTAAATAGTAAGATGTTAGGCTTAATGAATGCAAACTGTCTCATTCTGTTTCAATTTGCCTGTTTGAATTGGTTTAAAGCGACTACCGCCCAAATGTGGGAAGCCAAGGTGAAAATCATTGGGCTCAGCAGAAAAAAAGACTCAGATAGAGGCGAGCTCGGCCCTTGCCATCCCCCCCAACGGCTCCTCTGCTTTATTACCGTGTCATAAAGCACTCATTTCTTTCCCAAGCCTCCTCACTAATTACCCAGTGAGCGCTCTCATTTCATTTTATTGCTGGAATTAACAGCCAGATCGAAGCGTGCAAAGCTATTAAGATGTGTGATTAAGCCACATTCAATTAGTTTCTACAAACAATTTAATTGATGTAGCAGATAGAATTAACAGAAGGTGATTGTGTAGATGGCTTGGCTGACTGCGAAATTAAAGGTTCCCCTCTTCCACTCTCTGGCTGCCTCCCTCCTTTTCCTTTCTCCTCCTTCTCTGCTCCAATGCTCCAAATGAGCTTGAGCTGTTACCCCGTTAATGTAACTGTCTGCCTTATTTCACCTTCTCTTGTAAGTCAACACATTCATAGATTCATAGATTGCCCCGATGACCTGTAATAGCTGTAATGATCAAGAGATAGCCTGTTCAGTCAATTACATACATCACCGTAGCCTGGCGCAGCTCCACTTTAACTGCCTGTAAATTAAACCACTAACACACTGTCAGAGGAGCAAGGCCACACACAAGGTCCGCGTAGAACGACTTGGACTGGTTTGTGAAGTTTGAGCCGTCTCATTAGATGCAGCATCTTTAATTTCATTTGGCAAAATGGCCCACACGTCTCAAAAACAAGAGTGGAGAAATCAAAGGGTGATGGAGGGAGATGCAGGGGCATCTTTGAGTGCGGCACCGGGGTTGCTAAGCTGTCTGCTGCCAGCCAGTCGAGTGTTTAAGAGGTATTAGCGGCCCAGCGGGATTCTGACAAGGATGGATGTGGGAGGCTGGTCAGGCTCGGCTGCCATGCAGTGAGAACCATTATAAATAAAAGCCAGCATGGAGTCCGCAGAAGTACCGCCATGTCTCCATTAGCTAGCAACATGGACAGACACCACAGTGAGATCAGTGATGACCATGAGGATGCTCTGTTTTTTAACGCTATGCTTAACATCAGAGGGTAAGCTAACATTTTCATTGTGGAAGGCTCTGTTTTAGAACATCACATAATGTGCTAAGAAGTCATGATAAAACATTCCCTGTCGCATCTCTTACCAAAACAGCAAAGTGACAAAACTTTGAAGCTCAAAGGAAAAAAGAAAAGGGAAAAGAAAGTAGGGGAGGAGCTGATACTCACATGTAAACTGGGGTGGTAAGTGAGGACGCCATTATCACACAGTGTGACATATTTCTTTTTCCACTCCTTGTTGAGGGATTTACCACTTCTCTTCAGAAGGATTCCCTGTGCGAGACAAAACACCACGGTGAGCATATGCTCTTTCAAAAAGCAGCATGGTTGATGACATTAACCATTATAGATGTTAAATACCATAAAACTGTGTTATTATGGCTGCCACAGTTTTGTTATGGCACAGATGTGGAGATTTTCCTCTCATGGTATATCACAAGTCAAGCTAACGTGAAATGACAATTACGGTACTGTAGTCCCTCGATAATTCACAGTTCGACATTCGTGGATTCAGTGTTTCGCAGGTTTTCACTGTAAGATTGTACAGTAGTCCCTCGTTTTTCGTGGGGATCCATACCCTGAAGACCCGCAATA
>JAVCKU010000073.1:7300495-7312010 GCA_032273985.1 Hypsolebias coamazonicus
AAACGCCGGTTACCGGGAACGCCGGATACCGGGGGTCACCTGTATATATATATATATATGACTGTTAAAATTGACCTAAGTCCTCAAATACAAATTGTCTTGTCACAGGTATTGATGAGCCTCTATTAACTGATTTCAACCTTCATTGTTCCATTGTTTAGACAAATTTCAACACCGTTCTAACCCGAGAAAAAGTGAAAAAGGAGCAGATTATCAAAGAGCTCACAGAGAAGTTTCAGGATGTTACGCAGCAGCAGGAAAAAGACAAAGGTGAGGCCTTTATTGCACATACAGTACAGTGTGGTTTGAGGGCAGTGTAATAATTTATTTTGTAAAGTAAGAAGTGTTTTTAAAGCCTGTTACTCATGTTAAAACACACTTTTTGGATTAAACAGTACTGAAAAAAGCAGCAATTTTAAACTTAACTAATTAATATTTACAAGTTCTCTGATTTTCTTTTGGTTAGAGTGATACTTCAGGAATGTAAATACAATTTTATTATGAACCACATATTAACACAAATCGTTGTTTATCTGTCACAGCTCTTATAGAAACTCTGTCTGAGGACCGGGCAAGTTTGATGCAGGAAAAGAAACAGTTGGAAGAAGAGCTTAACCGCCTGCGCAACACTTCACTAGTTACCTCCACCTTCTTTTCCCCCAACCCCTCAGTTCCAGATGCTTCTGAAGCTGGAGCAGCAGCTCGAGCTTTACCAGTTGCTGAGGTTTGTTTTTCTGAGGCCCTGCCTGAGATGGACAGACTGGCCTCTGTGGCAACCATTCGAGATGACGACCATGTCGATTCTGCAGTGGAAGCCAGCATGGTGGCCGTCCAGTAAGCAGCTACTCTTCAATAAGCACATTTAAATTTAAGATGGTTTTACAGAGTGTAACCAAATACTTTGTGATGCACTTTTTAAATTTACCATCCTTGTGAAACCAAATTGTCTTGGAGGACTTTGAGTAAGAAAACATATTTACATAAATCACCTCAACTTGGTCCAGGTCAAGCGGACTGGGTAGTTAGTACATTTCTTAATACAAACTTTAAAACTAAGATTGACAGTTTCTGTCCGTATTTAGGAAAGCTTTGTAATACACATTTAAAACCACAAAATATTTTAGTTAGCTCACATCTAAACAAAAATGTTCTCTGTGAAGCAGAATCATTATTCTGTGTGCAACACATATACCTCTGGAATAATAACTGGTTTGACTTTAGGTTTAAGTAGGAATGTAATTTAGTATAAACCTATTTTAAACACAAGGCAATCAAGAAGAGAACTGTTGCACCAGAGAACATTCAGAGAAGCTGGGGGGGGGTTGTCTGGTACAAAGACATGCATTTTGTTTTCTCAAGATGTTGATCCTAAATACAAGTATATTCACAGTAAATCAAGCCCGAAAACGTCAGTTTGAATTTTACCTGAGTCATTACAAACTTTATGTCAGTCATAGAAAGAAATGTTTGTGTTATCGGTGGAGTTCAAGCGTAAATAGCCAGAAAAGGATTGACAGTGGGACATTTGACAGCAGAAAGCAAGCTAGAATCAGTGTAAGTTACTTTTTCTTAGTATTAAGAAGCCACAAGATAAAAAAAAAGTGATGATGCTGTCTTTTTTTTTTTTTTTTGGTTTGTCCTTATATTTTTGCACACAGATGACATCTATTTATTTCTTTATTGTAGTGACAGTATGATGTCAGAGGAGAAACAACGGATAATCATACTCGAGAGGGTAAATACACAAAATGCGTCTTTGCCATTGTGATCACATGAAAATCTTTTTTTTTAATATCAGTAACTTTAATCTGCTTAATATATGTTGCAGACTTTGCACATGAAGGAAGAAGAAAACAAGCGTCTCAGTCAAAGACTGGTCAGTTAATCCTCTCCATTAGATGTTTACTAAATGTTTCCACTAGATGGCAGTAGTATCAAAGAATGAAATCCTGCTGTGAGGACAAAAATCCCCAAAAAGTTTTTGAAACTGCTTTACAATGTGAGAAGTAATAAACTATATTAAGGCATTAACTATGAATATAAATCTTAAATAGTTAATTTTTCTGTTTGAATTTTTTAAAATCACATTCAAAAACATTGTCCGCATGTACATAGATTTTAGTGTAGCACTTCATATGATAAATGTAAAAATATAAACCACAAAGTCTGGCTTTTTTTAACATGTAAAGATCAATGTTAGGAAAAGTTCTTTTGAAAGTCATTTAATATCAATATAGTACAGTAAAAGTAATGTTGACCTAATTAATTTCTTTGCAGATGTCTCAGAGCATGTCGTCCGTGTCATCACGGCATTCAGACAAAATCGCCATCAGAGAGTAAGTGAATAATAAAATCACACATGGCATTAGCATGTCCTCACCATTTTTAGTTTTAGCAATTTTGTTTTCAGCTGAAACTGACCATCATTACACACGGTATAATTATACACATTATTATATCATTACCACGACAGTGTTGTTTGCACTTTACACAACTTGGTGTCATCAGGCCTTTGTCTCTTTGTGCACCTTTTTGTGTTTCAGTTTCCAGGTTGGCGATTTAGTTCTAATCATCCTGGATGAAAGGCACGACAACTACGTGCTGTTCACAGTTGGTCCCACCCTCTACTTTCTCCACTCTGAGTCCCTCACTGCACTGGACCTTAAACCAGGTCAGCCATTTTCAAAACCCTTTAAAATCATCCTTGAAGCTGTACTTTGGAATTTATTTTATGATTTATATAAAAAAAAGAGAGATAAGTGACATAAAGAAATAGCACTCATATTAGGATTTATAAGAAAGGCATCAGTGCATGTAGATCTTAACCATTGTGAGTCTAAGTGTTTGATGTGTAACGTGAGTATTTTGTTTTTATGTAAAGCATCAGGGACCTCAAGACGCCCGTGGGTTCTTGGAAAGGTGATGGAGAAAGAATATTGCCAGGCAAAAAAGGTGCTTCGAACTTTTAAAATGTTCCCTGCTGATGTGTTGATTGTAAAAATGTCATTTACTTGGTCAGCTAGTTTCATTTTTTTAAACTAACTACATTCAGTATTAATTCTTCCTTACAAAGCTTTTTTCTTTTTCCTTGTTTCCTTTTCCTCTACAGGCCCAGAACAGGTTCAAGGTTCCTTTGGGAACCAAGTTCTACAGAGTTAAAGCCGTTTCCTGGAACAGAAAAGTATAATACCTAATTAATGAGCTACAGTGTATATTTATTTTGTTTAATTTCCAAACAGAAACTTCACATTTCCTACATTTTACTTCAAAACACCTTAATAATGGCAAGATAGAACATCATGTCATTTTTCAGTTCAAAAATATTCATTATTATTATTATCATCACGTTTTTGTTTTCTTCTAAACCCAGATTTGTTACTGTGGACCAAATGCAATTAACCCTCTCAGGGCGCTGCCCTCTACACTGTGGCATTCTGCCCTTTGATTTGTGTGTGGAACTGAACAAAATTTGGATGTTAAATATTAGTTCTCATTATCAGCATTTGTCCTTTTGTGGTAAATAATGTAATTATCAACATAAATAAATAAAAAAAAAACATTTATAATAAACATTAATGGAGGAATGTTCATGGCATGCATATTGGAGTTTTTAATTTACTTATCAGATAAATGTTGTAGTTGAAAATGTAGTTATGCTGTATGTTACTCACAATCAGTATGACTGTCAATACTGAAATGTACATTATGACTGACTGAAGGCAGCAGTCAGCTTTGCAATCCTTGAAATGCACTTTGAAAACAATGCTTTTATTAATTTGAAAAGGGAATTTAATTGAGCTGTCAGAACTAGGTAAATATATCAGAACAAACTTCTAATTATATAATATTGACATGTAGAAAGGAGAACATTGTGGCTGTGTGTCATGATCAGGAGACGTTGTATATTACTCATTAAAAAAACATGTAACAATAAATGACTGTAATGTAAAGGATAGAGTTTTGAAACAATAAAGGATTGATCCCCAATATTTTCTGTATTTGTTTCCTTGTGTGGTGTTAATATTAAGGGATTCTATGTCACAATATAACAAAAAATAAATAGTTTCTTAAAAAAAAACAACTATTTATTTATTAAACAGGCAAATCCTACTGAGATCACAGGTCTGTTTTGCAAGGGGGCCCTGAAGGCAGGAAACCGGAGAAAACCCACGCAAACGCCACATGAACCCATGTGCAAACCAGGGATTGAACCCAGGCCCTTCTTGCTGTGAGGCAACAGTGCTAGCCACTAATCCATCATGCTGGAAACAATGGTGAAATGTTCTTTTTGTTTGTGGATAAAGCTGGTTTAATTAAAAAAAAAAAAAAATTTTTCACTTGGAAGCAAATTTCTTTTTAGTTTTGAGAAAATTGCATTTTATTTAAGATGATTAACACCAAACGGGAAGAATTGCGCTGAAAGTCGATGTAAAATTGCGCAGAATATTGTGTTCATTTGATGTAGCGTTTTTTTTTTTTTTTTGCTTTTGTGGAAATCTAAATGTTGGCACTCCGCTGCAGGAAACAGACTTCAAAAAGGCTTCAAATCGGGGCCCAAGAATGATGCGGCCCTCATGGAGGAGGGAGCCCACCAACATCACTTTCCCAGTTCACAGCGGGGAGCATAGCAGCTCTCTGCCGAGCACTCTACCATGTGGGTCTAGGGGTGTTTTAACAATGTTTAGCTCTATTTTCTCCATTTAGCATAAGCCTGTTGTCACATTTGGATGGCTCCTTCATAAATTGATGGTGTGATTCCTACAATTTCGGGACAGGCCTGAATGACAAAATATGCAACACAACATTCGATACCGAGGTGGCTGGCAAGCACCAACCATGTGCACTGGACAGGCTCTTAGTGTAAATGTTTACAACCCCCCACTGAGCACAGTGCTGCTGGGAGTCAGTCTCATCAGGCTGAATGAGATTTAGCATTGCCATGTGTGGTCTGCTGCTACTTCCACTATTTAAACTGTGTTGGACTCCATGCCTGACTTCTCTTACATTTTACTACTTCTTTTCACAGTTGTTCAGCAGCACGCATGAACATTTGCAATGCTCTGTGTGCTTTTGTACTTTTTTTTTTCCTGTCATCCTAAGTAGGATAATATTTGTAACCAGTAAATGTTTCTGTTTCCTGCCAAAGACCATTAGAAGAATCAAATAAATCAACACTTAAAAAAAAAAATTCTACAGGGAGGGAAAAAGTAAACTGATTTAAAATAGGAATTAAAAAAAGACAATTTTAGGCATCTATTTTAATGCATGGTACCACTTTACAATAAGGCTCCCCTTATAGATGGCTAACAAATAGTTTAATTCCTCTGTAAACACTTTATAAATCATTAATAACTGCTTATTATGCATTAACAAAGGGTGACGGAGACAAAACTGATCAATTTCTCGCCAAATAGTGAGTCAAATCTGTTCACCTATATATTTCATCTAAAGTTATATTAAACATTTCAGACTAAGTTACTACCTTGTAAGCACAATAAGCATTTGCAAACCTATTTTTTAGGATATTAGTTGTATATACTTATAATGTAGTGATAAAGTACAATATTATATGCTAAAAAATAGGTTTACAAATGCTTATTGTGCTTACAAGGTAGTAACAGTCTGAAATGTTTAATGTAACAACTCTAGATGAAATGTACAGTATAGGTGAACAGATTTGGCAAGAAACTGGTCAGTTTTCTTTCTCTGTCAGCCTTAATTAATACATAATAAGCAGTTATTAATGATTTATAAAGTGTTTATAGATGAATTAACATATCTATAAACTATTTACTGAATTAGCCATCTATAAGAGGAGACTTATTGTAAAGTGGTATGCACATTTAGAAACTAAAAGCCTTAATTAGGACTTTATGCATATGTTTATTTAAAGTTTAAATAAATGCATGGTATACATTAATTCAACTTTCATTTAAACAGGTTAATCCCATTGAGCCTCAGGGACTCATTTACAAGAGATATCTGATTTCTTTAACAAATAAATACTCAAGAATACAATGAAACAAACAAATACTCCTAAAAAGTCTAAAAAATTACACAGTACCTCTGTGAAAACTTAATATGATCATTATAGTCCATTGTTGGAGTTTTTTTTCCTAATATTAGTTACAATTTCCATGAAGTTTTTAAGCTCTGAAGTTTAGATCTGTTAAATATCAGGATGAGTATAAACACCTTAAACTGACACACAAAGACACAGCTTTTCTTTGGATGTCAACACATGCTCACAGGACCAAATTAAGATTTAGACGAGTAAATGTGGAATATCTTAACCACTATTCCCAAAGAATGTCTTAAAGCCTGAGATCGTGCCCTTTGTTGCTGACATAATGTGTGTTTGAAGAAAACGCACAAGTTGCATTTGATCTGCCTAAAATCTCTGACAGCATCCTCGATGTAGATGGCGCCGCAAATAAACAAGCATTATTTGCAGCATGAATTTATGCAGGAACTTCAAATGATGGAATAAATAAAAATAAAGAGGGAAGCCTTAACGCAACATTTATATTTTTGAAATCTAAATGGGAGCGAGTGTGTTGAAGAGGAGCCAAGAGGCATTAAGGGCTGAAACTGCAAACCAAGGAGGAAATCGACTTAATGCCATCACATTTCCACCCTATTCATGCCAAAGAAAAGGGTTGGGGAAAGAGATTAGGTTATATATCTGCTGTCAGGGACTAAAGAGACCAAGTGGAGAACTTCACCTAAACAGAACGATGATCAAACAGACATGCTTTAACAGACATGCTTCATAATCTCATCCCGCATTGTCCCCTCTCTGCCTTGACTACAGGTTCGGCAGCAAATCGGAGACAGGGGCAGATTAAACGTGTGATGAAATGTCTGAGAAATATGTGAGAATGTGCAATATAAGAAAGGCTGATTTCCTACCCACATGGCAAACATAATCACTATTAGTAACACACATCTACATAAATATGATAATTCAAAATTTAAACACATTTATTGGGCTGATATTGGAAATCTGAACTATCTGATGGCATAGTTTTATGGATAATTACCGCCACGGAGATAATGCGGCGTGTGAAAGGAAAAGCTTTGAGGTATCGCCACTCTTTGGGAAGAGAGTGCGTAGGTTTTAGTGGTGCATCCGAGATGCACCCGAAAGGCAAATGGGTGGAAAGTTTGGTGACAAGCATCCAGGCGTGCAGTTAACAAGATTGCATCTGGTGAGCAGAAAGCAGGATGCAGGCTGTACGACTTGTTTGAAGGGAAAATTGTTTTCACAGTAAGTTCAATGGCGTCAGTAATCCATCCAAATATAGACAGAACTATTTCGTTTTCAGTAGAAAATAATTAGTCAAATACCCTATATTGCAAATCCCCTTAATTTAGTGCATGACAGATTTTTTTAATTCCTACTACAGAACAACACAACAACAAAAAAAATCCAGCAATCGTTAAAATCTGTTGTTTTATTTTGGTAATCTGGCTGCTCACTGACAAGAAAATGATCGATACAAAAGAGTTTGTGAAGTGTCTGAAAATAGATGGGGCGATTTAAACTGTAACTAACAGCCATGCATTGCTCAGCTGCAGTGCAGTGTTGAGGAAATGACACCGGCTTTGATGGGCTGTATAGCTTTTGAGATGAGCCTCTTTATGCCGCTTGCAGTTCCATTATGGCTTTGTTCGAAAGCTTGTTTACCTGCTGATAACATACACTGGTGGATTCAGGAGCACCGATCCAAAATCTGCTGCCAAAGTCACTCAAGTCTCATTGTACCGCGGGAAGGGAAGAATGAAATGTTTATGCGGAGGGGAATGCAAATGCTAAATGTGAAATCAAACTATGGGACCAATAAGGGATCAGAATAACTTTGCCAGGCTTTATTTTTAGCCCAGTTGCAATGCTGGCTTTGTGGAACACTTCACTTTAGCCTCTGTGCGCTGAGGTTTTACTCAGAGATGCTGTTCCAGTTAGACCAGGGGTCTGCAACCTTTACAATCAAAAGAGCCATTTCTGCCCCTTTGTTCACTAAAGTAAACATGTCCGGAGCCACAATACCTGCTACAACTGGGATTCTCAACTGGTGGCCCACGGACCCCTTTAAGTTTGTCAGAGGACAATTTTCTGACCAGTAGGGTAGTTTTTTGGCCATTGTAAAGCTGAAAATATCTAATGATTTGTTGATATTTTTACAGTTTAAGACTAAAAATGACAAGATTATCGTAAAGAAGGAAAAACAATGTGTTCTTTCCCAATTAAATAAATAAAATAACAATGAACTATGCAGGTCTAGGTAAATTATTTTAATTGTGGAAAAATTAAATATCCTACTTTGAATAAATAAATTGAAAGTGTTTTAGTATTCACAGTTACAAAGGAAATGACAGAAAAAACTGCTAAAATGAGCCCTTTTTGCTGTTATAAGAACAAATAAAATACAGTTTAAAGTTAGTTTTGACCAAAGCTTGAAAGAGGCACTGTTGAGGGACCAAAGAGCCGCATGTGGCTCCAGAGCCGCAGGTTGCAGACCCCTGGTTTAGCGTATATCCCAGCTGATATCTTAGATCCTTATGTACTGTTTCTTTTTACACTTTATATTTTTGCTCTTTTGGATGTAACTGGGACCCTGTGTACACAGTTTTGTTCCACCTCACGTACCACATGCGATGCGAATGACAATAAAGAACCTTGAATCCTTGAATATGAATCAAGTATTCTGTGAGTTTTAGGTATTTAGCCAGTAAATACCAGATATCCAGTAGGTAACAGGTTTAATTGGTATACCTACGAGGTACATACTTGGTACACACACAGTAAGTACCAAGTACATACCCAGTAAGCCTGGAACATATCTGGTCACTTATGGTGCATACCCTTGAAAGTACCAGGCACATACCCTGTAAGTATTATGTATGTATCTGGTAAGTTCTAGGTACATATACGATAAGTACCTGGTCTTTACCCTGTAAGGAAAGTTCAAGGTAGGTACTCAGTAAGTATCTCGTACATTCCCAGTAAGTATCAAGTACAAACAGTACTCAGTATGTATACAGTAAGTACTAGGTATCAACCCTGTGTATCAGGTATGAATCAAATACCTGTTTGACATTAATTATCGTGGTGGGGAGGGGGGGGGGGAGTATTTTAAATTTTTTTTTTTAATTTTACCTTCTCTTTGATCCACGCCTCCAGCTTGTCCACTTTTGTGTTGAACTCCTGCAGACTCCTGGCTCCGCCCAGAGCACGCGTCTGGCTGGCGGCCGTCTGTTTGAGGGTCTGCCACTGGTCCCGGAGCTGGAGGAGCTGCTTCCTCACCAGGTCAGACGTGGGGTTGAGTCTGCACACCAACTGCTCGCCCGTCTTT
Organism: Hypsolebias coamazonicus; assembly: GCA_032273985.1. Classification (NCBI taxonomy): domain Eukaryota; kingdom Metazoa; phylum Chordata; class Actinopteri; order Cyprinodontiformes; family Rivulidae; genus Hypsolebias; species Hypsolebias coamazonicus. The sequence goes on from JAVCKU010000073.1 coordinate 7,309,852, forward strand.
AGAAACACGAGACATCGTTTGAGCTGTGGCACACGGTTCGGCAAGACCAATGAAACGGACCAGCTGAGAGGTATGGAGGTTTAGCAGTGACTAGCGTTAGCTCTCCAAACCGTTGCACGTTATGTGATCTGACAGATGTTTGGCCACGAGCACCAGGGCTGATGTTGCGTTCAGACGATCGTACTCAAATTATTTTGTTACCTGGTTGAGCTGAATCAAGGTGTTCTCGAAGTCCTTCAGGTCTCTCTGAAGCGTCTGCAAAGCTTCCTCCCAGTCCTGCTGGGAACAGCACTGAATACTCCACCCATCCTTCAGGTCTTGCAGTTTGCTTCTGATCCACGCTTCTGCCTAAAGCACGAACGAACGCACGGATAAAACTTTCTGATTTCACAACAGGTTGCAAAGTTTTGTTTGAAAAAAAAAAGGCAAGAGTTTGAGCAGGTCTGTGTGTCATTGTTTGCAGAGTTAACAAAATATCTCAAGAACCACTGATAGAATTGAACGTCATTTTCAGAAAATAATCATTCAATGCACGTCTACAACACGTTCATTTTAAAAGTCAACTCAGTTCAAAATGTCTGCCAATAATGATCAACATTACAAAGATCAAAATGGGTGAAATTCAGCCATTTTTACAAATACTGAGCTAAAACTGGGTGAGATATACTTTTCAACGCAAGCTTCAAGCCCTATACATTGTGCACTTTTTTTTTGGACTGAAAACTAGCATTGTGTTGGTGTCAACTTGGTCTTTCTGTTAGCAAAATATCTCATGAACCACTGGATGGATTTCAGTGAAAGTCTTTAAGAATTCATGGATTTTTCTGTTTAAATTGAATTGTTTGAACCGATTGTTAAAGAAGGGGCAGACAAAATAAGATTTCGTCTTCTTCTGCCTCCTTTCATTTCATATATGTATATATTCTTTTTTATGATGTGTTGTAAATAGTATTTTGTGTTTTTTTCAACTTGAAATGAATAAACATATCAAACAAAAAAAAAAAAATTAAAACACACCTGTTTTAAGAAATCAGGATTATCGCTCTGACTAAAGAAGAAACGAACCATCTGGCTTGGACACAGTGTGTAGCCTAAAATTCAGTAGCATGATTTAAAGCAGTGGTTCCCAACCGTTGTCCCTGAGGAACACCATCCTGCATGTTTTACTTGTTTCCCTGCTTTGACACACCTGATTTGAATGAATGGATGGTTAGCAGGCTTCTGCAGAACTTGAAGTAATTGAATCACTGAATCAGGCGTGTTGGAGCAGGAAACAACTGAAACATGCAGGATGGTGGTCCTCAAGGACCAGTGTTGAGAACCACAGATTTAAAGGATGTGTTTTTCAGGATTAGCTAAATTTATATAGTCTAAATCGGGCTCATGAAATATCGTAATAAGCAGCTAAAAGGTGGTTGATATATTTGCTTACTAAAGCTGTGAACCTGCCTCTGTCCAAATAGTTTTAAAGCTGCACTGTGGACATGAATGTTTATTTAGTATCCTAAACGAGGTATTAACCACTGCGTAATGTAAAGACTTGACAAGGATTTAGTTTGTTTTCTGTTAAGAGACTCGAATAAATATTGTTCAGATCTAGTGAAGGTCACAAGCAGAGTTTAAGTTCAGAGACCTTGCTGACAACATATGGCTTTGTTGACCTTTGAACTTGGTCTTGGCAAGCGGTTGACAAAAAAAAAATAATTCTGCTGATAAATACACTAGAGGTGCCCCTTGTTCGTCCGGCTGTCGTTTTGCTAGGCGTGCTGTGTTCATACACTTAACACATTTGCTATAGACTTTCCACCTATTAACACATGCAGCAGGTGGAACGCCTGACTGCTGCTAAGCAGACCAATCGTGAAGGAATATAAGAAGACGTTGTTCACACAGGTACAGGAAGAGAAGCTGCACCAGGTAAAACTGTGTGACGAAGCTGTGAATTAATTCTATTCTTCAATTTAGTGACTTGTTATAAAAGAAATAGTAGTTTAGAGCATATTTAAGAAAACTAGACAATAAAGGTTTTAAGAGACAAAATACTTGAACAAAAACTTAAAAAGCCTCGAGTGCTGCACTTTTAGATTTTCTTTGTCAGAATCAAAATAAAGACGAGAGAAAAATGAAACCCAGTTCATTCTTCAGTGACTATTTAAAGT
>JAVCKU010000073.1:7347948-7364320 GCA_032273985.1 Hypsolebias coamazonicus
TCCCAATTATTGGACAAAATTGGACAATGCGACTTATACAGAGGTGCGACTTATACAGCAGAAAATACTGTACATGTAATATGAAGCTGGCAACTCTGAAAAGGTTTATAAAAGAGTGCTCATATGAACGCTATCAAATCTTTGGGATTAAAACTCTTTTCAGACGACAATCCAGACAGAGTTAAACTTTATTCCTCTAAAAATGAGGCCACCCCTACAACTATCTACAACAGGTAAGATAATAATTGTTCAAAACCTTTTCCTTGAACTATCTCCTTAAAAATGTAAAAACAGACACCACGTGCACTTCATCTAAATCAGACGACTTGCGATTTAGAAGACTGGGTGCTGAAATACACTGAAAGAAAGAAAAGAAGCATATGCAGGAGGTGGGAATCAGAGGGAGGAAATCCTCTTAAGGCCTAAAAACATTTTGGCAACAAGTGAAGTAATAAATAAACAGACTAAAATAAAGAAGAACAATTTTTGTTATGGAATTGCTGCTACTCAGAATATTGGATTTTGATAGGAATCATCTGGATATTTAACCATGACCATAAGTCTTAAATCCTCCTAAAGTACCTCTCATGTTTCCCTCTGATTCTTCAAATGACTGCAGATAAATGTTTAATCCGAGATGTAATCTTTCGATGGATGGGCATTAAGAAGTGAATGCTGCGTTAAACTGCAGCCTTAACTAAAATGACAGCTTAATAGATGGATGTTGTGAGGAAAAGTGTCTTTGCATGATGTTTCAATCTGTTGGCCTACAAATTTATATTCGGGAGAGAATTCAAAAGATCAAGGTGTATTCTTTTTTACCTATTTATTTTAATATCTGAGACAGAAAAACAACCTTTTTGTGTATTTTTTATTCATTGTGAAGTTACTGTGTCCACAGATTCTCCACGGATGGATAAAAAAGATATAAAGTGTCCAACTCCTGGCTGTGATGGCACCGGTCATGTGACGGGCCTGTACCCACATCACAGGAGTTTGTCTGGGTGTCCTCACAAAGTCCGAGTTCCCCCGGAGAGTAAGTCTCTAAAACAGCTTTTGGTTAATACTCACAAAACTGCCTGTTTTACCGTTTTACAATCAGCCGCAGAGACTGAAATCCTCTTAGTGCAAGAGCAAAGACAAAAAAGCCTGCTTCTATATATTCGTTTGGATTCAAAGATGTGCACAAACTTTACACATAAACCTAAAAGATTTCCCTTTTTCCCCGCTCGTAATGTGTAGAAATGTTTGAATTCTGTTTTCACCCAAACTGGCGATTGTTTAGTCATTTCAGTAAACTCAAACGTTCCACATTAAACAGCAGTGTTACAAAAGGAACAGAAAAAGTAATTAACTTTTTTCTAAAACGCACATGCTCTTAGACTGGAGGCAGTGTGTGCGAATCAAAGGGCTCGCGAGCGCAGAATTCAAAAAAATAAATAGACAACTCCAACAAACTAATTGGAGGATGTGTACAGAAGGGAAGTTTCTAAGGATGCAGAGCGGACCTTTAACAACGCGTTTGGTTTGAAGAATATAATCAGCTGTCTTGTTTCGCTCCTTTTCGCACTAAGCTATTTACACACAGTGAGCAAGCTGGTTTCTTTTCCTCTCCTCCTCTGTAGGATCTTTGCTCTATAAGCTCTAATGTACCAGTTATGTAAATCATCATTGAAAGCATGGAAATCTATGCTTTTCTTTTCAAATTCTTGCACATTTCAATCTTTCAGCTTAACTGTTTCTCAAACGTTGAACAGTTAAATGCTTATTTCGGCACGTGCAATCTGATTGTTCCTTTAGTTCTGGCCATGCATGAAAACGTCCTCAAGTGTCCTACACCTGGGTGCACGGGCCGAGGCCATGTCAACAGCAACCGCAGCACCCACCGGAGGTACGTCAACACGAACGAGCCATTAGAAAAGCTGCACCCTGTTTGCAGACGAGACACTTTATCGAGCTGATGTGTTAAATGTCCTCAACCAGTCTCTCCGGCTGCCCCATCGCCGCCGCAGTGAAAGTCTCCAAACCTCAAGACGAGAGCCTGAAATGCAGACAAACACCTGAGCGCTCGCCAAGGTATGACAGCGGAGGATGCTCGAGATGGTCACGTGCAGACACATATTCAAGGTTTAGCTCTGTTGTTACTGAGGAACGGGTGAAATATTTTTATTCAGACACCGTCTAATTTGAGCTTTCCAAGCAGACATAAGCGATGCTTGCTGGTCCTGTGAGCTCCTCTCTATTAGAGATGATAAAAGAGCAGAACTCTTTGTTCCCTGTGGATATATCATGGGCAGGGTGCCCACTCATTCTATATTAATTAGTCTGGCAACCTGACTGTGGATCCACAACACACATCAGATTCCAGATTGCATGTGTACAAAAGCACCGTATTACGTGAATTTTTGTTTTTCTCAGCTATTCTTGAACAATTCTTTTATTCAACGAACTATTTTTTTTATTGTATCTGTTTGTTAACTTGTAGGACCATCAGCCTGATGAAGAAATTTGAACTGAACCAGCTGAACTACAAGTTCTCTCATCCAGTGGCAGCTTTGCAAAATGGCCTCGTGAAAGATGTGGACAAGTTCAGCAGGATTCGCTTCGACTACGCCAGCTTCGACGCGCAGGTCTTCGGTAAACAGCCACTGCTGGGAACCAACCAGGACCAGGACATGCCCCAATACCCTGACTGTAAGTCCTGTACAAAAAAAAACTCTTTTTCCTTTCATGCTTATTTCTCAAGCTACAAAAAATAACTTGTTTTCTCGCCACTTTGCTGTTTGGGTTTAACACCTGGTGTCCCACTAACTAAATGCTACGCTAATTGTTTGTCTTTTAGCACCTCAGCAGTATCCTGGCGTCATTGGAGCTCCAGGTGGCCGCCTGCCCATCTCCGGTCAACACAGCCCGCCGAGTCAATTCAAGAAAGAAGACGGTCTCCAGGCCGCGGCCGCTACAGCCGCCATTCTTAACCTCTCCACCCGCTACCAGAAGAACATGGAGACCATCAGCGGCCAGCCCTTGGCATCCTCCACAAAGGTAATCAAATTAGGAAAGGTATTTTATGTGGCCATTTTGAAGGGAACTCTGATTTGTGTTTAAAAAGAGAAGACAACAATAGATGAGATCTGGCAACTCGAGCTGGGCACTTTGGAGGCAGGAAAAACAATGAGATCTCCACCCCATACGGTTTTAATGCACACAAATGGAAATCTATGTGATCACATCAAAAGAAGAAATAAACTCGGCCCGCTTTTCAAATTCTCTCTTTTTTTTTTTTAAAAGGGGAGGGGTAAAACATGTGGCACTGTAATTTGTTTCGACATCAGCTGGCATGTAAAAACCTTGAACTGTTGTCTGAGAGCGCATCTTGCCCGCTGCAGATGGCAGGGGATATTTTGCTTAGTCGTCTGATCCAGCATGGGCTGTGTGTCTACAGCAGCTCGTCTTTAAAGAGCATCCTCGCGGATTAAGCCAATTAGCTGAAGGAGTTAACATATCGAAAGTTTAATTCGCACAAAATCCAAACTCTTTACGGAAACGTGCGCAGATCGGGAACGTCTTGGGCTGTCGTTTGAGCTCTGACGCGACGTTGTCAACTTTTGTCCCCAACTCGCCTCATGATTAATATTGATCACATGCTGTGGGCTACATTCACTGCACTGTAGATGATTCAAGGTTTCCACACCTACACAGCACAGATCCTTGTCTCCCAGCTTGTTGAGCTGAGAATGTGGCCCGGTACCAGGTACCAGCCCACTGAATGAATAAAACAGTGTTAGCAAGTTTAATCATCTGTTCTCGTTTGCAGCTTAGTTGTCTTGGATAGACACACAAAATGACGAACAGCTTTGATGTCTGAAAAAGAGTGGCCATATTTAGAGTGTTATGTTGCATTGGACGCTTTACCTTGCATGCATATTCAAGTATTTTACACTTTGTCATCTTACATCAGAGATTAAACAAAAAAAGTTGGACTTTAAAGCTTGAAAAAAGGCCCCTTTTCTAATAAATCAGTAACATAAGAACTTCATCAGTTTTTACTCAAGGTGGATGCTGACATTAAATCATAATAAATAAATAACTTCATTTTGAACATGATGCTATTTTCATTAGTTAACCAGCATCATCAAATCACTGGATAATTAAACCGGACAGCCACAGTGGATGTTTAGAAGAATTGCCTGTTTAATTAACTCAAAGAAACATCATTTGTTGCAAAAAAACAATAACAGAAATAACATAAAACGCACAACGATTGATAGGCTTTAATGAAACATATGCGTCGAGTAATTGGTTTGATTTATGAGGGAAGGATTTCAGCTTTTAACGAGGTACAACTTTTAATACCCTAAAACAGCCATAAGTCACCGCGCTGCTGCGTTTCAGCACAAAAACAACAAACACATCTGTCAGCGAGGGAACTTATGCCACATTAGGGCTTTTTAATTTTTGCTAAAATAATAATGATGACCTAAAACCAAGCACCCCCCACCACCACACACACACACACATACAGTATATATACACCCTGACTCCCAGCTGCCATCTTGGTTGTGTGTCCTAGAAAACAGATGACACAGCTGTCACTGGAAATAAAATAAATTTAAAAAAAAACACTACACACCAGTGATTATTTTTTTTGTGTTCAGCGGAATTAATGCTGGCTTAGTTCTGTATTTTGTCTGGTGTGAGATAACCACTGTGTGTAATATTTGAAAAAAACAAAACACTGTTTGCATTTAAAGTCACGTTACTGGCTTAAATGTTTTCATAAAAACTGCTGTCGCATTGATTTACAGTTTCACACACGCAACATGTAAACCGTCTGTTTCTGCAGGATATGCTCATAGAGGTGGATGAAAATGGCACTTTGGACCTGAGCATGAAGAAGTGTAAGGAGAACGCAAAAGCCCCGACCAGGACGCCCCCCGTCGACCCGCTGTCTCCTCCTGAGCCCACCGTGGTGAAAGGTGGGAGCGTGCTAATCGGCCCCGCCTACTACCAGCCGCTGTGCGACAGAGAGAGCTGGGAGAACGCCATCCCTGTCAATTTCAGCAAAGTACACATTTTACAGGACAAAGAGGTAAAAGAACTAATAAAACACACCACGAGGTACAATAATGGGGCAATGTGAGTGATTGGAATTAAGAATAAGGCATAAAGTTAAAAAAATGTGCCACAAAAGAGCATTTAAAGTAAAAAAAGAACATTTTTGTTTCATAATAAGAACTTCAGACATAAAATTCATGCATCAGTCCTTCAGATATTTAATGACTTTTAATTAATAACTTTTTAAGACTTTAATAGTTGAGCAGTTTGACTTCTTTAACTGATTTTTATCAAATAGTGTGTTTTATGTAACTTTTTTCTGTTTGAAAGCAATAGTAACTATTACCAAATAGCATTAAAAAATATATATATTTTTTTTTGTTTCTTTTTTTAATTAGTGATCTCATGCGTTCTCAAACTTTTTGGGTTCAGGGACCCCTTAGGGGAGAAAAAAAATTCAGGGACCCCCTTATAACCCTCATTTTTATTAACTAATTTTCCTCATTTGTCTCTTTAATGCAGTGGAAAAATTTAGCATAAAGACTTGTTCTTGTTATTACAATTTTGTACTTTTAAACGTGGTGTATTTTTCATTCAAGACACACTTAATTAAAAATAATAACAATTTCAACTTCCGAAAATTACAGTTTGGAGAAAATTAACAGTATTAAAAACCACTTTAAAACTTTACCTTTTCACATAATGAACATAGTAAATGTATTGTCACTTCTTCAAATTATTATAGAAAACTCTTTACATAAAACTGAACAGAATCACAACAGCAGCGGTCAAACCAAGTAACAGGGCTTCATGTGTAAACTGATGGATGCCGAAATGCATACAGTGGGTGGGGTGCAGGGGGTCTAGGGGTCCTCTCCGAGAAAATTTTAAATAAAGTAGACGCAATTTCCTGCATTTTGGTGTATTTTTACAGGTTGTTAAACATCCACAAGCTTGGAAACACACACACACACACACACACACACACACACACACACACACACACACATATATAATTTTTTGTGTGGACCCCCAAGCTGCGGTTCACAAACCCCCGGTGCCCAGGGACCCCAGTTTGAGAGCCCCTGATCTAAACTATTACAAAGACTACAGCTTTCTATTTACTCACTAGAATTTTAAAAACTAAAACAGAATATAATTATTTATTAGTTTATCTTGAAATAATTAAAACAGTCGCATTTCCAACAACTAGTTTAGACTTTTTTTTTTTTTTTTAATTGGCCGAGTGTAAAATCACCTGCTCAGACACAGAATAAATTCAGTGACAGTTATACGACGGTGCTGGTAAAAACGTCCTCGACGATTGACACGTAACGCTTTTATGGTGACATTTTAAAAGATCGAGTCAGACGAGTGTTAATCTGTACTCCACATTGGAGGATCTGAACGCATCCTAATCTGAACTATGAACGTTTAATTTTGCTTCGGTGTTTTCCATGTCAGGTCATCACACTGTTTTGCTTTTGAAATGCACAAAACATCCAACCGGACGATGGGTTTTGTTGAAATATAAAGAAAATCCGCACTACACTGTGGATTAAGTCAGACTTTAAATGGATGTATGAGAATCCTTAGGCGTAATCTCTTTGTCTTGCACTCTGACCTGAGCAAGTGTTTTAAGAGTATTACACGGGGATTTCCTTAATTATTTACTTTTAGGTCACCGAAGAGCGAGTTTTGACATTTAGGACGGTAAAAGCCTTGTTGTTATTTGGTCTCTCTCAGCAGGAGGATTATGATCAGGTGTCCCTGGAGGACCAACACTATCCAGGAGACGGCAGTATGTTAAGCCCCAAAGCCAAGCTGCTGTTACGAGAGTCAAAGAAAGAGCTTCTGAGGTAGGTTGTCAAACACTGAACCGTCTTGTAGCATCTTTACTCAGTCAGATATGAGTGATCTGATCTCCCCTTTGAGCTGGCAGATGGTCAGTATTATTCATAAAAATAATTTGGAAGTGTAGCGCAGACTGATTCAAGTGGGTCAAGTGAAGCTCGCTGTGTTGCACTGTCTGCAGGTTCATGTGGAGAAGAATTTATCTTTTTCAAAGTGAGTTTTCTCCCTGTATGTCCTGCTTCGCACAACTTTTGACTCTTGTAGTTAGAGTGCATGCACCTCTGGGTCTCCTCGCAAGAAAACAACAACGATAAAAACAAAAAAACAAACAAACGTAGGATCCTTTAGTTTCACAAACACCTCCCCTCTGAGACTGATAATCAGAGATGCTTAAAAAAAAAAAAAAAAAAAAACCTGAAAGTTAATTCAGTCATGAACTTCTACTAAACTTCTCGCTGTACTAACTCTTGTTTCTCATGAAAAGGTCCTCGGTGTAAAATAAAACGTTCAGCTCGAGCTCACGGCGTCTGTAGGAAGTGGAATAACCTGCGTCTGAAATGCTTTGTGTTCCCAAGCAGCTGTCCGACCCCGGGCTGTGACGGCAGTGGCCACGTGACGGGGAATTACGCATCGCATCGGAGGTACGGCAATTCATCACGCTCGTTAGCGCCAGCTTGAAGATAGACAACAGAAAGAGCGCTTATTGTTTAATTATCGTGAAATAAAAACTTCACAAACGGTGGCGGTGAATTCATTTTAAAACCAAGCAGCGCCACAAAGCCTTTGTGAGGAAGAAGAGTTGTTTCCAAACATTTGTTTTTTTTTAAATATTGACTTATTGTATTAATATTTAACTGTGATCAAAGAGTGAATTAAAATGACTCTTAGCTCTTTATCCTCTCCAGTGTGTCTGGATGTCCCCTGGCTGACAAAACACTCAAATCACTGATGGCAGCCAACTCTCAGGAACTAAAGTACGTGTTTCCAAAAACAACAATAAAAAAAAAAAAAAACTGCTTTTCATGTAAAACTAAGCAGCTTGTCCTCTCCTTTCCCCGTGCGATCTGTCCCTCCCATTTCTTTCCCTGCTACGCATTATGCAAGATTTCCATGTACTCAACATGAACTTGTTTTGCTATTTGTGCTACTTTTCTGCACATTAGCATGAATCCACTGCTCTGCTCGCATTTTTCCCTCCCTTCCCAGTTAAAAAAAAACAAAAAAAAAAAAAACACCTGGTGTCTGTGTCTCTCAACCTGCAGGTGCCCAACACCTGGTTGTGATGGATCTGGACACGTGACTGGGAACTATGCTTCGCACAGAAGGTAGCGAGCAAAAAATAAAAAATAAAAATCATCACCACCGAGCATGAAATGTATTTGTCAGCTGCATGGCATTCAAACAGATGGTGAAAGTCTCACTTTTATACAGCAAACATGCTGCACTTTTGATTTTCTTGTTCTGTTTTTAAATGCATAAATCAGCTGCATATTTATCTTTCCATCCATCTACTGTATCTGGAAACAGATTCAATCTTTCATTATTATTTTTTTTACTTTCAAAAGTCTTGTTCCTACTGTCTACTAAGCTTTCCTTCGCTGTCTCCAACCGTTTTCAGCTTGTCAGGGTGTCCACGAGCCAGGAAGGGAGGCTTGAAGCTCACACCAAACAAGGACGACAAAGAGGAGCAGGAGCTCAAGTAAGAGATTTTCCTCTTTTTGTCCTCGTCTTGCCGTCAAGTTCTCATATTTAAAATAAAACCAAACTGTTGGTGCATTATACCTGCAGTCCATTAAGTGAAACAAAGAAACTAATACTTCTCTTGTTACATTAGTAAATTATTTTCTGACGGATTATCAGAATTATTATTATTTTTTTTCCCAGTGGGTTTTTATTTATTTTATGCTCCTATTTTCTGAACGGAGCGTCACTCGTCTCTGAGTGCTTTCTTTGTAATTATATGAAGAAAACGTTGGACATTCGTTCGCGCTAATCGCCGTCGTTTGCGAAAGCGCTATTGGAACAGAGTAATGTGATTGATTTGGAGTTTAAATTCAAAGTCTGACATTTGAGCCCTTGTTTACTTCTACATCTGGACGCTGATTTATTTATTTATTTATTTTTGGTCCTTTTTAATTACTAATGCAAGGCCACGAGCTTAGGAATTAGACTGGAGTAGAGAAAAGAGAGAGAAAAGGGGGGAGGGTAACAAATGTCCCTAGATTATTGTAAATAGTAGGCCATATGGCATGCCTCCATTGTCTGCATCAAGCTAGCTACCTGTGGTAGATGTAAGTAATGGGACTGGTGTTGTTTTGTCCTGTAAGTGCTGCGAACAAAATGCTGAAACAGGCTTTTCGCAGCAGCACTCTACAGCACGGGTGCCATTTGTATCATCTCATGCGACCTTTCACCTTTATCAATAAGGGAACGGGTTAGCCACCTCCAAATTACATTCTTTCGCAGGAGGGGGGGGAGAACATGACAATTATCTGTAATTCATGTCACTCCATTACCGACCTGCAGAAAACGGGGCCTGAAAATGCAACTCTTAATGACATTCGGCGCCAGTTGTGTTCGTGTTTTCCGGCACAAACACCAAAATGCGTGCACTCGGCAGCGCGCGGCGGACACTCCAGCCCAAGTTTGAGCGGATTAGTAACTTTCGTAGCTAATGTGATTATCCGAGTCCATCTCTAGTTTTGGTGAACATGCTTTTAATCAGCATTTGGACGGATTAATCACGTTAATGGTTGACAAATCTTCCGGTCTAGTTATTGAAAGTGATTGTTTTGAAATGCTCCTTATTTTAGTTTTATTTAACGTTTTTTTTTTTTGTTTTTTTTTTTTAAGTAGTTGTTGCCAGATTAACAGCACACATTTGTTGCCAAGTTTGATACATTTTTCATTTGTGCATGCAGCCATTCACTGTCTATCTCACTGGTAGGTGTCCAGTAATCGGATGTGATGGACAGGGCCATATATCGGGAAAATACACATCCCACCGCAGCGCAGGCAGTTGTCCACTTGCTGCCAAAAGACAGAAGGAGTCGTCTATGAATGGGCTGCCCTTTGCCTGGAAGTCCACTAAGCAGGAGCTGCCCCATTGTCCCCTTCCTGGCTGCAATGGTCTCGGCCATGCCAATAATGTATTTGCCACTCATCGAAGGTAACGTTGCCTTTTCTCCCCCTTTTTAAAAAAAAAAAATCTCTTGACAGTTAAAGGATATAATGATCCAAATTGTGGATTTGGTTTTATTTGATTACTTTAACTAAAACAGCTCTGCTGATTTAGCTTGTCAGGTTGCCCGCTGAACGCACTGAGCATCAAGAAAAAACACTCAGAGGAGGAGATGATGACTATCAAACTAAAAGCCAGCAGTGGTAAGACACCGTCACCTTGAACGACAACGTTCTGAAGGATTTTGCGACAGTAAAGAGACAGTTCAGATCTTTTGAAGTGGGGTTGTGTGGAAAGGTTATAAGCAATTACCTAGAACTGATGAGCAGAGCCAAGCTGATTGCAGATGTTTTACAACTTCAATCCTAAAGGTTTCATAGTGATGTTTCAAACCTTACACTACAGTCAGTTTTATTAACATAATACTCAGAGAACATCTGCAGCTGTAGCCAGCTGGATCACTCAGCAGCCTTGGAATATCATATTTCTGTTGGATTAGCCGTGTCTTTTGAAACTGAATGTGGCAAAAAAAAAAAAAAAAGTTTATAAACTAGCATTTGCAGCACTTGCTATTTAAGGTAGTAGCTCACTCACGTTAGCTCATGAATCCAGTCAATTAAACTTTATTTCTCCAAACCGAGGCTGTTTCATGAGCTTCGTACAGCAGGAAAAACATTGGTCCATAACGTTTTCACGGAATGCCGCATCAAAAGATAACTGTCTCTTTATATGGACTGAAATAAAAATATATTGTATTTTCTTATTAAATACGACAAAAAAAGTTATCTTTTTGCCAAAAAGGTGTTGAAAGCAAAGAGGATATTCAACATCTGGATCACGAAATCAGGGAGCTGAATGATTCCAACATGAAAATAGAAGAAGACATGATGCAACTCCAAACCCAGGTAAGTATTTACTCCCACAAGCTCATCTTAAATACTCAAAAAAATAAACAAATAAACTGGGGGGGAATTATTGCCGTCTTAAATTGATAATCCGCTTCTCGTTTTGTACCCGAAAGCAGATCTCGTCAATGGAATGTAACCTAAAGACAATTGAGGAGGAAAACAAGCTGATCGAGCAGCACAACGACAGCCTTCTGAAGGAGCTCGCTCGCCTCAGCCAAGCGCTCATTAACAGCCTGACAGACATCCAGCTGCCTCAAATGGTACAGTAAGCCTTGACCACACACCGCCAAACACAACCTGTCCTGAAAGAAATCTCACATCGCTCCAATTGTCGTTTCTCCTGTGCCGTTTTCATCATGTTTTCTTCTTGTTGTTGCAGGGACCCATCAGCGAGCACAATTTCGAAGCCTATGTGAACACATTAACTGATATGTACAACAACTCGGAGCACGAATACTCCCCAGAGTGCAAGGCCCTCTTGGATAATATCAAACAGGCTATTAAGGGCATCCATGTTTAAGCTGCCGAGCTACCAAGAGGCTTCTTTGACTTGGGATGATGGCACTAGATAGCTCTATTTCACTGAAGAGTGCTGGCTCGGCTGCGTGTATAAGACGAGGCATTTTGGAAATGTGTTCGGCATTTCCCGGTAAACACACACACACTGCACTGAGAAAATTACCAGCCAGATTTGTAATGCTTTTTACCGTTTCTGCGTTCACTCGGTATGTTTATTCCTAGTGGGATTTTTTTTTGTTGTTGTTTTTTTTTTTTTTTTTACACCCTTCTTCTTGCACTTAATTATTTTGTATGCTTTGCTTGATTTTTAAGCTGTATGTGTTTGCGTCATTCTTATATTATCGCTATTTATTATTATATTTGTTCATCAGCGTATTTATTTCTTCGAGTTTTATTTATTTCTTGAACTGTAAATGCTTAATACTGGAGAAATCTCTTTGGACTTTCTGCACATTGTACATTACACAGAAGCACATTCCGGTTCTGTGGCGTACTTTCGCCATCTACTGTCGACAAGCCCAAAATATCGAGTCCCTTCAAAAAGAGGAGAAAAAAACGACCAAAACGACGATATTTTTAAGAGTTGCTTTTGCTTTCTTTATTGGAAACTGAATGTATTGCAAGGCAAAGTGAGAGAAAATATTCATGCAATGCGACAGTACTGTACCTTTTTCTACTGCACCAGTAAGAACAGCTGAACGCACCCAGAAGGTGAAAAGAATGAAACCTCGTGGTGATCTGAATGTCCCAAGAAGAGTGCAACGGAACACAAAATTCACTTTGTCAAGATGTCTTTCTTAAAAAAAAAAAAAAAAACATATAGATATTAAACTGCCTTCTGTGCACACTTTGGAGTGTGCATATAGTATGTGCCTAAATGTATATGAACCCATAAAAGTATACAAGTACTATTTGTTTTGTGGTAGGACAGTATTATGTGGATGGTGTCTGCTTTATTATACAGTACAATTATTTTCATAGGAGGACTCGTTCCTGATGACTGTTTGAATACTGTGCTTTCAGTAGCTGTACTCCCTGATCAGGTTTTAAAACATGACTGAGATTAAAATCTGGTGTTTTTGTTAAATTGTTATTTTTTTGCTAGCATTAGGAAAGACAGGACAAAAATGATCAACACCCATTTCATGTAAGATCCTTTCAACATTTCAACAGAACTTCATAATTAAAAATTTTCTAGGTATTTCCAAACAGAGCCTCAACTTGAAGTTTAGTTTAGCTTAAAAAAAGGGTTTAAATTGGTTGTTTGTTTTAATTCATTTTGATTACCGTAATTGCACTTTTTGTAAAGGGAAAAAAGTGGTTTCCATGTGAAGGAAAAAAGTCTTTGTAGAAACTTTATGCCACGATACATTTTAAACAAATTTAGTCCAAATTAATACATCATAAAAGCAATATATTATTTATTTCTACAAAAAATTAATAAAAACATGTAGCCTGTGGAACAGTGGAACAGCAAAAACAGCCAAATTAAAGACAAATTAAACCCTCTTTTGTCCAAATACAATAAGTTTCAAAAAATTTAATTTTTTTTTTTTTTTTTTTTTAACGAATCACTCTAAAACTAGCAATCCTTTATTTATAATTTATTACATTTAATTCCTATACCACACATTGTTTGCTCAGGAAGTTTTGTGAATAATATTTATTTTTATTTCCCTGTTAGTATTTGCTGTTTTGTAATGTGAAATACTTTTTCTTTTCTTTTTTTTTTTTTTTTTCTTTTTTTTTTTTGTGTGGAACATAGTTTGATATGAAATTGTACTGTATTTTTGTTTTGTTTTCTTTCTTTTACATTCAAATGCAATGCTTTTTATTTCAGTTGAAGTAGTTTGTAAATTGAAACTTCCTATTACTTTTACTATTTCATAATAAACAGATATGCGCTGTGTTGTACAGTTTGTGTATGGTAGAAAATAAACTTTTCAAATGGTTGTGGGATTTCTAAAAGCGTCCGAGTCCAACTTCAGTGAAAATGCTTCAGCTTCCGTGGAGCATCAGCGCCACCTAGTGGTCATTTTTAAACACTGCAGCCACATGCACAGGAAGTGAGTCAGGTGAGGCATGATGCTGACAGATTTGTTGTTTTCAAACTGAAAATGATGCCCAAGATATTTAGGATGACTATTATCATAAACTTAAACACAAATATGCAGCCTATAGTTATTATTTTACATAACTTTACCCTGATCTACCATATCAATTAATTTAAATAACCACGTTTCATTGTTTCTTCTGTCTCACCACTAATACAGAGATATGAGATTTTTGACTTGCAATAAACCAAGTATCTTTCCACTGATCAACTTACACTAAATTATTATTTCACTATTTTAAATTGTAATGATTAAAATACTAAATACATGCGTTTAAATCTTGTAATACTAATACAAAGGACAAAACCTTCACACTGAATTAAACAAAAAGTAGACAAATAGTTCAGACAAAAACAACATTTTCCTTTGCCTTAACGTTTTTAGACATATAAATATTTGTATTCTTTTAGTTTTGCGAGTGGACCTGAACTCTAGCATGAACTAAAATTATGTACATTGTTGAGACGATTGCTAGTTATGATTAATTAAGACTGAATGGTGTTAAACAGCCATCTGCAGCACCAAACAAGGTAGAAATCTGTAGGAACATAGTGGTCATTTATCATTTAGGCAAGAGAGCATTGTGGGAACAAAGTTTTGTTCTGAACGACCAAAAGGAACATTTTTGAACTCATTTTGATAGTAACACATATCCTGGAGGACTGATCAAACTGGCAGTGCACTGATGTGCAGCTATCTACAAACAGTGTATACTTTTCTGCATCCTCACCACATAAATTAAAATAGAAAAAAGTGAACACAAGTGTATGTTTTCAGAAAGAAAAGAACATGCAGATTGTATAAGAACAACACCACACCAACTGTTAGGCAGCTGGGGAACGGACAGTGAATTGATTTGAACTTGGGCTGCAGCCAGTTGAACATTTACTGGTGGAAGAACAAATAGATTTAATTAAACACCAGCTAATTCTGCATGCAAATATTGTCTCTTAAAAAAAGGGATCAAGCTGAAAGAACAATGGTATTAAACACATTTCAAATTATGTAACAAACCACAAGCAAAAGAAGTTAGCACTTTGCCAAATCTGTTGGTGAACCGCAGCATAGAGGCTTGCAGGATAAAGATTTAACAAGAAAGTGGCTTTAAACAAAGTTTTCACCATCTGAAAACAAGCATGTCCAATATTATATCCATTTTTTGGAAGTAAAGGAAGCAGAAAAGCAAAATGATTAAAAAAAAAAATAAAAAAAAAAAAAGAAACCTCTGGCCATTTTGCTTTGTTCTGTTTAAAACCGTGTGGAAGTTGTTTTAATGCACTGTCTCTCAAAAAACAACTAGTTCGTAAAGAACATGGCTAAATGGACATATAAAAGAACAAATACAACATGCATATAAAAAATAACAATTGACGACAAGTCACTACTTAAATCACTTGTGGAAAACGTTTAAAAAAGGGAAATTACTATCAAAAAGAAATGTGATATGCTCGCTCCTTCACTCTTAAAATTAAGGAGGGGAAAACGCAGCAAATAAATGAATTTTGTCCCTTTTTTATCACAAGGAGCCATCGATGACCACTGTACAGATAATAAATTAAACACATTTCTCTACATATTGTGAACTTCCCTCCCTACTGGAGTAAAAATGAGGAACAACGTGTTACTGAAACAAATTTTGATAAAAGTCTAAATCAATTTTTGTTGGAAAAAAAAAAGTCACTTCCTGTCACATCACACATTGTTCGGCCGTCCTGTGTGCAGGTTGTCAGAGGGCTTGGATGTACACAATATAATTGGACAGACAGGCCTTAAAAAAATGAAAAATAAAAGTCACCAATTGGCTTTAACTAAACAAAAGGGTAAGGGTGGAATGGCACTGCATAATTAACTTACTTCAGCAAGTTGTTCAAGGAACATTGTGAGGTGCAAACAGAATGTCAGGATTGGGAAATAAACACAATAACACTTCAAATGTGAACACTGAACGGAAAAACTGAATTTAAACCAGTAATCAACAGGTGTGTTTCTCACACAAACCCTTCCTCTACTACTATCTATAATGAGGATTTAAGACAATATTCTTTCAAATAATGAAGAAACAACAGCAGCACACAGACCGTTCAGTGCAAATTTGACCAGTTTGACCCTAAATGAATCCAGTAAGTGCATTAAAGCAGGTGGACTTCTGTTCCCACACCTCCACAGTCGGCCTGAAGCCATCTGCGAGCTAAAATTAGTCTTCTCATTATGAGAACTGTGTAAGGTTAGGTGTGTCACAGCCTTTCAAATTCTGCATCCTCCTTATGAAGTCATGATAATGAGCAAGTTCATACCACATGGGATCAATCCATTTCTATTTTTACATCAGGTGTAAATGCAAGAATGTACTCATGGAAAATTATGAGATTAAAAAAAAAAAGGTTATCTTGAGCTATATCATCAAACAGTGCTGCCTGAAAGAGTTTACTTCAGTAGATTTCCAGAAATGTAAATCTGAAATGAGGGTATGCATTCAACGCAAACAAAGCACTCGGCTGAATCTGAAACCGTGTGGAAGTTTATGTGCAAAATATTGTGTGAACTAATTTTATTACTTCTTTTTTTTTTTTTTTGGTCTGGTCCGTTTTCGTTGGGTCTTCGTAATTTTGTATTGAGTACCTTTAATCTGAGACAGTGGGGCACAAGTTAAAACTCTACAGTTCAAAACAAACGTAAGAGCTTCAACGAAGCAGCAATCTATCGAGAAAATTTGCTCTGATTACCGTATTTTCTGGCGTATA
>JAVCKU010000073.1:7458850-7473435 GCA_032273985.1 Hypsolebias coamazonicus
TATATATATATATATATATATATATATATATATATATATACTAAGGATATTTACTGGAAAGTGCTAATGTGAAAAAATCTCAAAGTTCAGTTTCGGTTAAAGAAAGTTAGTAGACTTTTATTTTCAGGAGCAGCTGAAAGCTTGAAAGACATCCATTTGTTTTAGGTTTGTCACGTCATTGTTCAGTTTTCTCGTATTTTCCATGTTCAGTCACCTGCTTTGTTTATTCATGTTTCAAAAGGGAAAACCTATAAAAGGAATCTAGTTGAGCCATAACGTTTTTATATAGTTAATGTCTTCTCGCTGCTCGTTCCACGTAAAGGCTATCAAAGAGACACGTTCTGATTTCCCTTCACACACCTGCCTTCTTTTTGTTAAAAAGGTGTTGTGTCTCATTAATGACACTGGGCTGTACAGTGTCTCGATGCAACTGATAGGCATCACACATAAAAAGATTAAAGGCATTACGTTTAATGATAATTTGCTTCAATGCTTCAATATATACAACCACATGATACTGTCAGTATTTCCCTAAGATTACATCCGCTGCTTTTCTCTGCAGTTCTGAGGACCATACTGCTCGTTTGGCATGATTCAGCTCTTGAAGTGGTCAGTAAATAATAAAACTATCCTAAAAGTTCACTTTCTTCTACTCTTCATTACTTAGGGTTGTGAAATGACAGCTTTAACATGTTGTTTGCCAAACCAGAAGGCTAATTGACTTTTTGACGTCCAAATAAACATTTTTTTGTTTATTTGTTGTGAGACATTAGGGTAAAGCTATGGAGAAAATGACACTTTGTTTTGTTTTCTAACCAAATCTGACCATTTTAATCAACATTATAGCTGAACTAAGCCTGCAGTAAGCCGACAACAGCAAGGTTGTTGGTCACCTTGTACTTAGTGGTTGCCATTTTTGTATGAAACAATTGCATATGGAATGTAGCACCCATACACTGACCATGTGCACACAGTGTAGGCTATAGCTCCCTGCAATCAGATATATAGATTATTTTAGAGTAGAGGTCTCCAACCCTTTTTTCTTTGAGAACTACTTTTACAATCTGAACAATGGACAAGACCTACTCATGTTTTGTAACATTTATATTTATAAGGTATTTTCACCCAAACCATTGAAATTAGCTTGTTTAGTCTGGACATTTACAAAACGTTGGTGTCCAGTGTTTCCCCTCGGTTACTTGCCTTATCTTCCGTGATTTTTTTTTGACGGGGGTGGAGCACGTCTGTCTTGTGTGCTTATTGCACCAACAGTTTTTGAGCAGAGGGTGGGGGGTGGAGACGACTCAGCGTGAGGGAGAGAGGAGCGCTACTCCATAATCATGACTTTTTAGCTAGCTATTTAGCGCCACTAGCTTAGCAGCGCAGACCTGACACACGAGTGTACGAAACATTTGTAGAATGAAAACTGTTTCCACTCATCACAACAGTACGTCGTTGTCTCTCACTGAGACAGCTATCATCACATCATCTCTGACTCATCGAGCTTGACAGCAGCGTGACTGTCTGACTGACAACTAATGATCTTTTAGTGTAAGAAGGAGGTGGAGCATCTATGAATTTGATCAGATTTGAATGTTTGCCTGGTGACAAATCAAATTGGACCACAAATTTTGTATCAACGCTTTGAGGAGCTACTTGAAAAGAGCGACATGTTGGAGACCCGTGCTTTAGAAATGTCTTTATTTAAGCATGAGACAGTGAGCAGGCCTTTTACATTAAATCCCCTACACTGAGCAGTTTGATCAGGCTTGACTCAAAAAAATAAAAAGTCTTGTTTCTCTATGCTGGCAGCTGTTGTGTCCAGCAGATTTCAGTGATGAAGCTCGGTGCAGTGTGTAAAAACATCCTGACCAAGCCGAGGATATAAGAATAAAACTCTGACCCTGGGACGGCTGCCAGGGTGAGCACAAAGAAACCTGTGGCAGCTGTTTCTTTTAATGTGCACGTGACTTGGTGCCCAAAACTGCGAAAATACAACTTGATGGAAACACAAACGCTGGAGCCAGCAACTGATAACACAAAAGCATTCCTTACAAGTTCACGTCCCAGTGTCCAGTCCACCTGGACATTACATCACCCGTCTTTTGAAAAAGGATTAGGAGATTAAACTAATTTTTTTGACAACCAGGGATTTTTGATGAATAGTTTTGAAACTTTTTTCTACTTCAGTGGCCTTCACTCACAACTAAACCTTGTTTTCTTCGTTGACATATACCAATACACATTCATCATAAATAAAACAATAATAATAACTTTATTAAATTATAGCCCACTTCTGTGATGCTTTAAAAATAAATGAAAAGTAAAATAATTTCTCATTTGTCTGAAAAATATCAGACTTTTAATCAGAAGTCTAATTATGCCAAACAGCCAGTATGGTCCTTTCATATTAACCACAGAACAACCTGAATAAAGAAAACTGAACTGTGCTTGAAGTTTTAATCAGTGAAGCAAGACGAGCTCAAATATTCTTAATGCAGCTTTTACAGTATTAGTTTAAATGCTTGTGATCAGCCTTTGGTAGAACGCTTTACCGCCTGCTTCAACATTTTGAACACGCAGGCCAAATGATGTCTGTTTATTTCTGTAAATATAGTATTTAAATATTGTACAGATTTTTAGCATTGTTGCAGCAGCTTTAGAAGCAAACGTGTGTGTTGCCACATCAACAGGTCATGCAGGTTAGACTGCTGCATGTGTTCAGACTGACTGGGTGGCCTTAACTTTCCCTGTTTTGCAATCAGTAACAAAACTTGAATACCTCCGTCCTTAAAAAGCATTGCAGTGAGCTGATTTTCTCTTGGTTGGTGGTGAAGGTGTAAACTAATCTGCACTTGTTCTGGCCCGTTGGCCATCAGATCCAACAGTACATCAGCATGACTCATTAAGTTCACTAATTAAAACCTGGCAACCTTCCTGCTTTGCTGGAAAGTGAAAGAATTGCACAATTTAAATGTGGTTTTTTTTTTATATATATCATAGTTAGAAACATCAATATTTACACAAAACAACCCTCCAGGTGATGAAACCATTGTTTTCATGTGATATCAGACCAGAATTCAAAGTTGTTAGCACAGCCGGGTGTTTTAAAGGGTTCAGTGTGGATCAGATACTGGCATCAAGTGTCTAGTTGTAGAAAGCTGCTGACTTACATGCTGCTCAGCCTAATGTGAGCCTTGATGCATAGAAGTATGTGACTGTTGGTGTAAAAGGCAGGTGGGAGTGGTTGTGTAACATCACACTACACAGAAGCTACTAAAGCTGCACAAACTACGACACGCTGGTGTCTTCACCAGAGTTGGTGTACGATGGAATGCACTTTAACTTTGGAGTCCATTCCTTAAACGTCATTGAATTTGTTAAAGCATTCAGCACAGTGCTCTTGAGTCTTGAAGGATTTACCAAGCTTTTATCTCTGGACAAACTGTTTAACCTCTTAAACCCCAGAGCTGAACTTGTTTTGCTGCTGTCATTAGCATATGTTTTCCTAGTTCAGCACAGACGTGTGGCACAGACATGTCAGCATCTCTGCAAAAAGCTCATTAAAAACCATTTTTACAAACAGTAAACCAACAAGCAGTGGAATCAGCAAGTGAACTCCACAGCATGGCTTCAGTCTCAGCTGTTCATCACAAACAAGCAGGCTGTCTGCTGAACGCAGAGCAGGATTCTGTCCGCCTGCAGCAGAACCACCAGAATCATCACATTTGAAAAACATAATCTAAACAATCTAAATTATTTTTCTCCTGGGTCATTTTTTTCTCCAGATCTTAAATCCACTGGAATAAAACCATATTTACCAAGCAACAACATCTCACAGTGTGCTTTTAAACTTTTTCCCGGCCAAATTTACCATTTCTGACTAGGCCTGTCACAATAAACAATAAATACATTTTTCACATGATAAAATTATCAACTTCATTTTCATTTATCTGCTTTATCATTTCTTCATGTCTCTCTCTTTCTACTGAAGACACTGGATGACAAAAGGTTCAACTCCGGTGCTCTTCACTGACTCCTCCCTTTCTCTTTAAAATCTGTTTTAATGATCAAATATTATGTTTTTGGATCATTAAAATCAGCTAAACTGAGAAGCTAAGCTATGAGCTAAGCTAACAGGCAGACCTTGGGGGAAAAAACCTCCGTCTTGTCGAAGCTTCAAAATTCACGGTTGAAACCCGTGCCTTCACGTAAGAAGTTGTTTTCTCTGAAAAAAGAAGCTGAGAACTTGTTTTTATTAAAAGCTTTGTGTGAAAAATGCTCAAATTACACTGAGCGTCCGCCATTTTGAGAACCAAAGAGAGACAGCCCATGTCACGTCAAGGGCCTCCCTCCCATTTTACTTAAAGAGACACGCTGCTCACTCCCTCACTATCCATCCTTCAGTTCAAACAGTCTTATACTGCCAGCCAGTAGTCAAAAAATGCACTACATGCAAAAATTAACCAACATTTCTTCTTAAATTGGACAATAATTAGTAATTATTGTCAAATTTCTAGCAGTATTATTGTTTATCGCAATAATTTCTGAGACAATTAATTGCCCAGCAAAATGTGTTATTGTGACAGGTCTAATTCTGACCCAGTTACAAGGACTTGATTGGATGAAGGTAGAATTTACTCAGGCTGCGCCACACGTCTTTGTTTTCCTGCAGTTAGTGACTGGTGGGGCTGACGTGAACCTGTTGATTATAGCCTGATTCTGCTGCGTCTAAGGATGACAAGGAGGGGTCGTTTGTGAAGTTCAGACAATCCACACTCGAGTTATTGCCCCGTGTAAAGCTGGTGGTCACTCAAAGCTATAAACAAGTTTTACGCACAAATGTAGCCATTTCTTTTTGTTTTATTAAAATGGATGAAAAATAAAGGTGGGTCAAAAATGTTTTAGATTCTTCAGAAACAAGCCATTTTGGACGATCTGAACAGGCTGTGTATTTGTATTGTTCATCTCCACTTGGCGCATCCTCAGATGTTAACGCATACCTCTGCTGCCACCAGCTCCACAATTCTTTCACAGCTTCATCCATGTGCGTTGTCGACGAGGTCCATTCAGGTGCAGTAGCTGCACTTGTTCATGTAATGAATGTAGTCCTCCATTTCTCACCTGTGTACCTCAATATCACCGATCAACATTGACAGATCTTGTGACAAAAGCATCAGATTCATAGAGAACAGCTTAAACTACAGAGCCTTGAAAAACATGTCTACTTTTAGCTGAATTTAGCTTTTTGCATATTTCATCTGCATTTTAACTACTAAGTCATCAGAATATCACTAGCACCGAAGCTCTTGTTGGTTGTCTCACTAACCCTCACCTGCATGTATGGAACAACATTGACAGATATATTAATTTTTATTTGTGTTGCTCTCTGAACTGCGCTCTTCTTCTTCTTCGTGCCTTCGATGGTTGTGATATGGTCGTTCTCACAGATAGGAGGACCCACTGCTGAAATGGATTACATGTACACCCTAACTGCTTCATTCTAAGGCAATAAAACCATTTTCATTTCATTTATCTATATAATTATAATAACTGTCTGGTATTCAGGAAGAAAAAAAAAAACATAATCAACATAATCGGCAGCCGGTTCTGATTAAAATAATCAGATCTGGCAGCAGTTGCAACAACAAAGTTGGACTCTGTTGTGGCCTGACAGAGTCAGGTTTTATGGAAAGGCTTATATCACAGGCCTAACAGTTGAGTCATAGCTTTAATATCAGCAGTAGAAGTGTATGAATCTTTTTCTCAGTTTAAGTGTTCTCCTATCCTAACTTCTTAAAATCTTCCTTTATTGACTCTATAGTCCTACTGAAAAACTTATGGTCTTTGTTTCTGCAATTACTGCAGAAACTGCATATTTCCAGACAGTAGGGGTGTAATGGTGCATGTGTTCATACTGAATGATTGGGGTACAGATGTCAGGTAGGGTGCAGGCAATAAGAAGAAGACTACACTGGTCACAGGAAGGGCTGAAATTGTGTTGATTCTGCATTATTAATACAGCAATAAGTTTCAATAACAGATAAAATGATGCAAAATATTCAGATTTTGTCAACTAGATGGATCATCTACTTATCTACATGTCCACAGCTGGCACATGGAGAGTGTGGTGAACATTGTAACGACAGCACATGTGGGTTTAGACCAACGTATGTTAAGTTTTTGTTAATTATGTTGGAACAATGTGTTTTAGAGGTACAGTAAATTGGATCTAAAGCAAAGCAAGAACAGTTAGTTGAGACTAATCACGGGAGCGTAACATTTTCCCAGTTTGGTTCCAATCAGCAAAGTGGAAAAGCTAAAAAAAAGGGTCATATGTTGTTTATGAGGTGCCCCCCCTCCCCCCACAGCACTCGTGACACGCTGCATGTGTTTAACATGTTGACCTGACTGAACGTTGCTGGATTTGTACCTGGATTATTGAGCATGAACTTTGGTGTTTAACATGTTATTAAGTTTCTATATTTTTACTTTTGGAGATGGTTTTCAAGAAGCAATGGTCTGTTTTACATTTTGTTTTGGATGAAGTCTTGACCAAATTAATTGACGCAACCATTTTGGTCTTTGTTTGACAGTTTAGCAGTTTATTAATTTACTTTTTGACACATGGCTTGTAGGACGCTGTTTCAGTCCAGATAGGATGAATAAGTTGAGACTTTTAATTACCAGTTGAGTCTGGCTGCAAACATGGAGGTTTTTCTGTCAGTCGTTAGAAGTTGTTGTCTGTTTGGAATAAGGCTACAAAGCTGAGTTAACTGTGTGTACCATTATTAAACTGCTTGTTGTACAAAACAACAGTGTTATTCAGCAAAAAAAAAAAAGTTTTAAGTGTACTGAGCCCATCACTAACAGTATTAGGTACATGCAGAAGAAAAAAACAAGCAGGAAGTTTTAGTTTTATTTTGTTCAGTTTGGAGATAAACTTTAAAGTGTCAAGACTGAAGTCAAAATGTTATTAATAAATGCTGGTTTGAGAATAAAGTCAAAATGTTATTAATAAATGCTGGTTTGAGAATAAAGTCTAAATGCTGAGGACACTTTAGAAGTTAGTGTTTCTAGATGAAGCTTCAGTGAATTTGATGAAGCTTCAGCGTTTGGGTGTGTGTATGTGATAAAAGAATCCATCCATTATCTTTACCCGCTTCTTCTGTTCCTGGGCGCGGGGGGTCACAGGTGCCTATGTCCAGCTGTCATTGAGCGAGAGGCGGGGCACACCTGGACAGATGTTTTTATTACCTTATATAACCCTGAATCCACAAAGATTACAGACTAAGTTTATGTCATTATTCACTCCACGTCTTATTTTATCCATGTCTTCCAAATCTTAAAAATGTTATTGCTTCCTCGTTTGTTTGTTTTCATGGTCCTCATAAGTATGGTGACGCACGTTAGTGATGGGCATTGTTTTAATCAGTAAGAATGGTCCACGTTGGACCAGACAAATTCATACAACTCTCTACTGTAGCAGCTGGACACAGTCTCATCAATTCTTTATCGTTTCGTTTTTTAACGTTATTTATTTTCAGTCAGTGCCAGACTGCGTACACTATTCTTTAAGTACAGTATTCTACATGACAGTAACTAGATGAAATCAAACAAGATGTGAAGGGACAGTCAGAGATACATTGCACAAACATGCCAACGTGTACTGAGCTCTCTGTAACGGTCATGACCTCCAGGTAGAATATCTCCAGACACAGCTCAGAGAAGCACATCATCTTGACTCAGCTCTAGACAGCTCCATGAATACTGGCTCAGTGATTTATTCAGTGAAGACATAAGACGGCACTGTGATAAATGCTCCCTTTGAAAGGAAAGGGGAACGGTTGTTTGGCTTGTTGAATGAGGCCAACTAATATCTGGTTCAGCAGCTCCTGCAGGTGTGTTGCAGCTGCTGAACTGTTCCCGTTTCTATCCAGACGTTTTAAAGACCTTTTTCATTTTCTTGAGGTGAACTCGCCTCACGTCTGTGTCGTTGTACAAAGTTATACAAGCTTCAGCGAGTTTGCTGCACTGCACGTTTTGCATGTGTCATGTAGGAATGACTTGACAAAACGCTGATTAGCACTCATCCACAAGTTCAGGAAGACCCTACTGGGGATGATGATCTGAGTATGGTGGTGACGGTGTTTCCTTGAGATTGGTTGGTGTGTCTGTACATCTGATGGTGTAACAAACAGGCAGGTACGCTTTACTGACAACTGAACTAATGACAGTTTGTTCCCTCTGCGTCCCTGTGCTCACAATGCATAAGCATCAGTTAGAAGAGTTCATGAAACTCTATAGATTTCTTGATATTTTGTGCAGTATTATGCCGTGCACAGGATAGCAGCTCCAAAAGGAGATTATATGGCGTTATTGTTAGCTGACATTAGCTTTCTAATCCTGGAGTGTGAAGGACCATTTTGGGTCCAATTCTTTGAATTGTCTTTGTTCCATGGAGGTGTTTAGAAGCAGTCTACCCAACGTGCACCATGTACACATCTGCAGATTCACAGTGGAACAGTCTATAAATCAAAAACATTTGACAGAAGAAAGTGACTGAGCTTTTATCTCACTGGAAACTAACACCATGTACGTGTTAATTTAGTCTTTGTTATTTTGCAGTTTTTTTATTTTTATTTTTTGCTAATGCAAATAAATGTTAATTATGTTTGTTTTTGTTTTCATGCAGTACTCACAGTATTGGGTGTATTTTGACCAATGCCATGTATTAACTGTCAGCCTGTCACCAATAAAATGCATTTAAAGCCATTTGAGTTGTTTTCTGTCTGGATTTTATTTATTTATTTATTTATTTATTTATTTATTTATTTTTATCAAACCTAATAACCCTCACTGGTTCAGTATGATCTGACAAAGATTGAAAGTGTTTTCTGTGACATTTGTAGCATTTGACTCGACAAGTAGACTGAAAATTTCCCTCAGTTTATAGAAAAGTCTTCAGTCCAGTCTTCAAACTGGACAATGTGTCAGCCTCATCTACAGAAACTGGAAGTTGGTTCCACAAGAGAGGAGCCTGAGAACTGAAAGATCTGTCTCCTGCTTTTGAACCTCTAGGAACCACAAGAAAACCTGCAGTTCCTACTGTTTTTCTCACCAAACATTCAGTTTGTGTGGGGGCAAGAGTGGCCAACAAAGCAGAAAACATTTAGTGCAAGGCTGCCTTAGATCCACCAGGATCCAAAAATCTCAAGAGACAAAACGTTTTATAGGTTGGGATCAAAGCCAGTAGAGGAAGTTTTTGTGACGTTGAAGAGTTGAACCATGAAGCATATTTTCTGTAACTGTTCAAGAACTGATGTTCACTGCTCACACTGTGAGAACAATCCTGAGGCCCAAAACTAATGATCTGCAGCAGGGTGAGCTTCTCTGCCCGTTGATGATAACTTGAAAACTTCTTTGTCTGGGGAAGAGGTAACACTGAAAACCTGCATTGTTGTATCTGTCCTGATTATGAAGATAACTCCTGGGACACCTGAAGAAGAAGAAAAAGACACAGAAGTTGAAGGAAGTTTGGTGGTAACAGAGAAAGTAAGAGCATGAGTGAGTAATGAGATTTGAGAAATGTGATTTTTTTTTTTGCATGTTTGGACTTCAGAATTAGGGTATAGTGTGTAGTGCATTTACCGTACTGTTTCATTTAGTCAGTTTTAGTGTGATGGAGTCAAAACAATGACCACATTTTTACCATGAAGGTGCACCATCAATTTGAGGCGGGGGATGGAGCCGCGGGCCTGGAAATGGACAGAGCCACGCAGAGTCAGAAACTTCTCAGAGAGAAGAGACCGAGATGAAAAAGAAAAATAGTTTGCAGGGACGTTCACATGACACACATGTAGGGTGCATTCACACCAGTCCTGTTTAGTCCTCTTTAATCGAACTCTAGTCTGTTTAAGCCCAGTTTGTTTGGGGAGGTGTGAATGCACAATCGAACTGTGATATGGACCAAAAAAGTGAACTCTGGTCCGCCTAAAAAACTAGGTCTCTGTTCAGTTCAAGTGAACTCGAATGCAGTTTGAATGCAATGTGAATGCAAGCGGACCGGAGACTGCTCAAAAGCAGGAAGTGGACTACAGTACAGGGCATTCTGGGCAAATACAACCAAAAACAAACATGCATTTCTCATCTCATCGGAGCCGTCAGCCGCATTGTGTGGAAAAACAAAATCCTCCATGGTCTTCTGCCTCATCTGCTCATGCTGAGTCCATTGTTGAAAAATGACTAAACAGAAATCCTAAAACTGCTCAAATTTGACACCACTCCGTTTTTTTTTTTTATATTTCCAGAAGAAGAAGAAGTGTCTTCTTCAGAGGTTTATGTGTTGTTGTTGTTTTTCGGTAGCTCTTGGTGCAGTGCCACCACAGGCGAGGGGAGGAACAGGTTGGCTCGATTGACAGTGCAGTGTGAATGCAAACTGCACCAGCTGAAAATGTAAACAAAGTTCTGAATTTTGGTCCCCAATCGAACTGAATCTACTGGACTGTCAGGTGTGAAAACACCGTTAATGTCACAGCCAATCAACTATGTTCTAGTACAGGGATATATTCGAGTGACAGCTCGGGGTCCAAATCAGATCCACCGGTGAGCTCAGTTCAGCCCACCAATGGTTCCCTTTTCAAATAAAACTAGATTTTAAACCATAAAACAAACTTACTTAATGACAAGAACTGCTGGATGTCTGGCCGGATGCGCTTGTGTCAGCCATTTTGGATTGTGAGGTCAAGGTCTGTGAAAAGCCTGATATTTCCTGCCAAAGCGGGCATTACAGATTATTTTTCTTACTTGGAACAAAATCTAACTTCTAACAAATGTGTATCAGATATCATGAGCTGGGTTTCACTTGTTGAGCAATAAGAACTTCTCTCCTGTGAAGCATCAATGAGCTCTAGACAATGCACGCTGTAGCTGAGAAATTTTACTTTGTCTTGTTTATTGAAGATAATAATAACTGTGGGTGGGATAGCAGTGAGATTTGTCACTGCTGGCTCGCAGAGAGGTTGTCAGTTTGATTCCTGGCTGTGGCTTTTTCTGTGAGGGGTTTGTATGTCCTCCATGTGTGCTTTTTTATCAAATACTCATGTTTCCTCCCAGTTCAGAGACATGCGTGTTAGTTTAATTGGCGAATCTAAACTGCCTTTAGGTGCTTGCTCATGTGTTTGTGTTGGCCTTGTGATTAACTGGGGCCCCCACTACACCTTGTTCTGTGGTAAACTCCAGCCTCTTCCTGACCCAGAACAGCATAAAACGGTCCTGGAAAATAAAATAATGAAAGTTTAAAACTGTGGTTCTTTAACTGTGAAATAGTTTCTTTGAAATATTTCACTGTTGAGAACTTCTAAGAAAAATATCTTCACAAATAGTCCTTATCTCAAGAGTTTTCTCAGTCATTGTATGCACTTTGTCACATAATGCCTTTGTAAAATAATGTGTGGAATTATGTAACCACTTGCACGCATCCTTTTAAAATCATTTTCACCAGGAAAAGACATGAAAAGGGGTTTTGGAGAAGGGGATGCAGCACCTCTTATAAGTTTAAATTGCTTCGGTTGGATGAACCTGATGATGCTGCAAGCGACCAGAGAATACGACACACACACACAAGTAAGGCAGTTATTCAAATCAGTTTTCATCTAAGTAGATCTACTTCTCAAAAATATCATTTCAAAGCCAGGTTGTTTATTTTGTAATAGTAAACCTGCACTAAAATCATGATTATATTCTTGCTGCTAGACACTATTGTGCAGTTTAATATGATTAGGCTATCTCCTGCAGGGACGACGCACGTGTAATGTGATAATGTTGCTGTAACCCTGCAAAGCCAAGCCGTTTGTTTCCTCACTTTAATGTTTAAAATGAAGCATTTTATAAAAAATATACAAGCATTTTTTTATCATAGTACATATCCTGAATGACTCAATTTATGTTCCTCATGTGGCCATCTACAATATTTATCCATGTGTCTTTTTAACAAAATGAGTATTTTCTGTTTTAAAACTGGGTTTTAATCTTTTAACATTCAGTGACTTAATTATAGGACCATTGAAAGTAATGTGATTTGCACTAATCCTAAACCTTATATAAATCAATCTTTCATCTCAACAGCTCATTAGGTCGAGTTTTTCCGTTTTGAAGCCAGTCCTTGTTTTATTTTCTTTCAAATAAAGAAAGAAAGCTTCTGCCACGTCACACGTTACGTGATCCTTGATGAGGTAACTACACAGATGTCACTTTGTTTGAATCGTGTTTCCATCATCATGCCACAATCCAGAGTCTCTGTTGTTCATATTGCACATGAATGAACACTATTCAGGCATATAATGCTCTCTCCTCGGCTTTGCAGGACAGCCATCAGATGGATGGAATCATCTTCTGACAGCCCTATGAATGTTGTCAGCCTCAAAATGGAGACTGTTGATTTGATAGTGCGCTGGCACTCAAAGTGGGGACAGCCTGCTTTTAATTTGAATAATGATGATGACATTCTTTGAAAAGCAGGTACAGCAAATTGCTAATTTTTAATCCTTTTAGACCTCAGAGGTGCCTTTGACACCGCTGATCATCCAATTTAAATTTTAATGCTGTAAGCACTGGGTGCTATTACCTGTCACACGTTTGACTGATTTACCTCCTGAACCCTCAAAACTGAACTTTTGTTCTACAAGTGGAAACTCTGAGTCTATCCAACACTTTTCAAAACACGTCTTTTTTTTGTTCTTTGCAAGGAAATGTGCCAAAAAGTTATAATATGTGCCAAGCTGTGTGTATATTCTATTTAAAATGCCACAGATTTTGTGAAAAAAAAATAACACAAATCATGTGATTACAAACCACTTTCTTTACACGGGTGTAAAAATCTACAACTACTGCACAATAAATCAAATACATACATATAGAGAACACACTCTTCTTTGCCACATGGGCTTGAAAGGATGCTAGCAGTAGAACAATAACAGTTTAACCATTTGACTCAGTTTAATCGTATTTTACACGGTTTTGAACGTTGTGCTGTAGTTAGCATTTATTTGCACATAACTGAGCAATGATCAGCTGGAGACAATTTATTTAAATTGTGGTCAAACATGATCTGTGTTTATATGGATGACTAATACGTAGCCCGCAGTGCTACAGTACGTCATACTGATAATGCACAGTTCATAAATATGAATATTTTGCTCATGTGAGGTGTGCGTTCAGTGTTACAGTTTTTTTTTTAATTGCTTCTTATGATTTTAGTCTTGGCTGAGCCCTTCTGATGCAAAGTTAGTGTGCTTTTTCTGACACTATTTTTCTGACCTCATGCTGAACCGACAATATTAAAAAGGCACATTATACAGTAATCTGTAAAAAGCATGAAAAGTTGTGTGTTTAGTGGAAAATATCCACACATCTTATAAATGCAAAATTAAAACAAACAGCAAAAAGAAAAGACTAGGCCTTTGTTAAAGAGATGCTTTTCCTTTGAAGCTTTTCATGCCAAAGTTTAATTAGCTCATCGTTCATTAAAAGAAAAAAAGAACTGTTATGCATGATCTCATGCCATATCAGGGGATGTTGTGGTCAAAGGATACGTTGTTAATGACTCTCATCTACTAACACGTCAAATTTAGGTTTAATATTTATAAAAGCAACAGAATTGGAGCCATTTTCTGTCTTGGTAATGTCACTTTGTGATGTCATCTTGAGCTGAATCCACTCTAAAAGTTAATCAGTTAATCTGTAAGGATGTATATATCCAGTTATGACATTTTTTTCATATTTAGCCAGTAGTTTGTGACATATTACGGTAGCGCAGACTTGGGCAAAATAACATTGTCATCAGGCTTACCGGTAGCTTTTTGTCAGCAGGCGATAATAAATGACATGTAAGAGTACCACCGTCTGCAGCACCTCTTTCCAAGATGGCCACTAATTGTCACCAGCTGTCAGCCATCTACGTGATGAGAGGCTCCACTACTTAAGGCTGCAGTCGAGTGCTACTTTTCGCTGGGGCATTATACTCTTCCGTGGTATTAATGTCTCTGGCCTGTTGTATTGTGAAAATAGTACACTTCCCTTGTTCTTTATGCCTTCACTTGCCCTGCCTCCTTGGGTGCTGTCCAGTCCGTGTCCAGCCTTGACTCTGTTCCTCGTTCCTTACGCCTTGCCCTCCTACCACTTGCCTGCCCTGCCTGATCCTCCATCTCTGGAACCCTTTCTGGATTGCCTCGATGCTCCACCTCGGCGTCCAGACCTGTAAGGAGAAAAACAACAAATCATTCTCAAGCTTCAACGCCTGTTTCGAGACTCACCTAACCTTGTCCTTTCTCCTCAGGGGTTCCAGGAGAGCACCTGTAAATACGATCACTCACTGTACATAATAAACACTGTTAAACCTTTATCTCGGAGTCTTGTCTCGTTCCGGGTCTCGCACTAATCTAGGTTCCCCAAGATCATTATCTTAGAAATCCAGGCAACTAAGCTAATACAGTACTGGTAATTTAAGTTACAGAATTTTATGCACTCCTGTATTATTTGTTCCTATTTTTGGTATAAATATCAAATGATGCAAAAAATTTGATACA
>JAVCKU010000073.1:7478679-7491434 GCA_032273985.1 Hypsolebias coamazonicus
GTGTGTGTGTGTGTGTGTGTGTGTGTGTGTGTGTGTGTGTGTGTGTGTGTGTGTGTGTGTGTGTGTGTGTTTGCAGATTCAGTTCAGGCAAATGGATAAGGTCAAACATGTGGAGAGAGGATGGACTGAATATGAGAAGAAAATACAGTATATCTCTCTATTTTTCCCTCACAATTAATTTTAATGCACAACACCAGATCCACTTATCATCTCTGAAAATACTTTCTCTGTTTAATACACTCCCTTATTTGAATTCAGCTTATTTTATTGAGAAAAACTTTAATCTGTTAGTTTGATAGTTGATGTTTAGCAGGATTAACTGAATATGATCATAAATCGAGTTAATAATCTGTATTTTTCAGCTCAATCACCGAACTGAATGTCCGGGCAAACACAGAGTCAACAACATGTCTTTGAGCTGGAGCTGCCCTACCTTTATCCCGACGCCTCTGACGTCAGAGGGCGCGGACATTTTGTAGGCAGCTTCAACCAATCAAGACCGGAAATACAGAGATCAGCCTGTCAAACTAAAAGTATACAAAAAAATGTAGCCGCATGTTAATTGATTTTGTTAAACTGTGTTCAGTGCAATATTAAATATGTAAAGTTAAAGCCTTCATATTTAAGCTTGCCTGGAGTATTTTACTTAATTAAAAAGAAAGCAAACTATTTATTTTTAGTCAGTTATTTTGGAATAGTCAGATTCTTTATTGTCATTCGCACCTCATGTGGTATGTGATGAAACGAGATTATTTACACAGGGTCCCAATTACATCCAACAATAAAATGTAAAAGAAAAACAGTAATAACATCTGAGATATGAACTAAGACAAACATCAACTAAAAATACACTAAGCCCTAATATCATAGAAAACATTACTCCAAACAGCAGCAGGAAAATGAGTCTGTATGAGCAGATGAACACGAACACAGCAGCATGAAACAGATTTTTTTTGTCAGCAGCAGCATGAAACAGATCAGCAACATGAAACAGAGCAGCAGCAACATGATGTGATATTTCACAGTGATTATGCTGGTTAGATATTCATGAGTCTAATAGCTTCAGGGTAGAATCTGTTCCTTAGTCTAGTGGTTCTACACTTAATGCTCCTCAACCTCCTTCCTGAGGGGAGTGGGTAAAAAAGTGTGTGTGCTGGGTTAGTGGGGTCCTTCATGATGCAGGTGGCATATATATGTGATTTTCATACATTTCTGTGAACCTTTGAGGTGTCTCTGATGAAAAACATTTTTGATTGCTTGCATATTCATTTGCAGCTTTTTATTTCATCTGTATGTGTCAAATTGTAAACCTGTACAGACTGATAAGTACAAGATTAAGTCAGAGCCTGAGACGTTTTTCTTCATATATTTATTTATACAGGTAAATCACATTGAGCCTCAGGGACTCATTTACAAGAGAGACCTGATATATAGTCT
Source organism: Hypsolebias coamazonicus (assembly GCA_032273985.1). Lineage (NCBI taxonomy): Eukaryota > Metazoa > Chordata > Actinopteri > Cyprinodontiformes > Rivulidae > Hypsolebias > Hypsolebias coamazonicus. The sequence goes on from JAVCKU010000073.1 coordinate 7,480,117, forward strand.
TTCGTCATGATCATTCAGAGTTTATGCAGAAGAGGAAATACAGTACAAGTTAGTCATAGTAACATCTTTTGAATAAAATATCAGTGAGATTATGAGGGCTCAAAGGTTTTATATGCATTCAGAATTTTAAACAGCACAAAAGCTTGATTTACAGGTTTGTATTGTTGTTGAAATGTGAGAAACAAAGTTGCTCTTTCTTCACTTTAAAAATACTTTTAACGATCAACACTCAGATAAATTAGTTTACAATCCACACAGTTGAATTATGTGTAGTTAAGTGCATCTTCTGAAACCTTTTATAATAAAAACAATAATACTTTATTTGTATAGCAATTTTAAAACAAATGTTACAAAGTGCTTCACATTAATCAACCAAAACAACATCATAAATGACACCGGAAAAACAAAAAAATATACCAAATCAATTAAAATATAACAAGACAAAATGAAAATAAAAAGACAAATAAATGCAGATATTAAAAGCCTTATTTTACAAGTAGGTTTTAACTAAAGAGTTAAAAGAAGACAATGAAGAGGCTGTCTAATATTTGGAGGAAGAGCATTCCACAGATCAAAATAAGTCAAATTTGTTGGTTTTCCTGCTGTGCTTTTATTTTGTAATTCCAAACAGGAAGTGTCCGTGTGTAATTCCTCCGGGCGTTCAGCGCGCGCACTGTGTGAGAAGGAGGGGGAGAGTCCCGTTACACGCACTCAGGAGCGGACATTTTCACGCTGCTCCGACACACGCACGGAGCAAAATTATAAAGAAAGACAAGAAAAATAAAGTTAAACAGGTAGGTTTGGCTCAAGACGTCCATGTTTGTCTTCGTTAAACACTTTAAATTAACAGCAACGCCAAAGAAAGTTCACGCCTGTAAGTTAGCAAGATGTTCTTTTTGTTTCCTTTCTGACTAGTTTTTACATTTCTCGAGGGAGACCGAGGCGACTGTTGCTCCGACGTTTGTTTACTGCTGGTAGCTTTTTATGTGGCTGTCGTGTTTTTAGAAGCTGAACTTGTGTAGTTTGTTGTGTTCGGGGCAGTGAAGGCGGGAGCACCACGGACAGCTCCGGCCGGAGCGCTCAGCTTTTTTTTTTTTTTTCCCCCTTCTTTTTTAATTTAATTTTTCAGCTCAGCTCACACACCGACTGACACACACTGTACACAGAAACACCCTCAAGTCAGCGAGTTAAACTGCCACCTGAGGAAAATCTGTTCTAGACTCTCCTCTACAGCTGATTAACTTTTAGTGTCGACCCGATTCAAGATGGCCGCCACAGCCAACTCCGTTCACAACAAAGTAGCTCCAGTTGAGTCTTAAGTGACGCAACACAAACTGTGTCGTTGCGCCAGCTCTTTGCTTTACACTTTTACATAAACTGATGGTGTCAGCCTTAAGTCTGTTAGTAAAATATCTCTTGAACCATATAGGACCGATTTGAATGAAGCTCTTCACTGAATGTGCATCTGCAACTGATTTACTTTCAGACTCAATCCAATTCAAGATGGCTGCTACAGCTAATCAACAGAAGTCAACACAAATGTGGCTCCAGCTCAATCAGTTTTACAGATATCGAGCTCAAGCTCTCAATCTCAACAAAAAAATAAACCGTCCAGATGACCTGACTGGAAATTGTTGGACCTCAAAGTCTTTGTGGTTGTAGCTGGCCATCATCCTCAGTCCTCATCTGAAGGCTAAACATCTCACAAGATCTCACAATATGGCATGAGGTCGTGCGTTATGTAATAGTGTGAACGCTCATGAAGCATTCACTCTGTTGTGATCCATTTTTCGTCTGTACGTTTTTCAGCATCTTTCTCGTTCACAGTTTTTGTGCCATTTCAACAAATCATACATACACATTCAAAATGTTCAGCTCATTCAGGAGAAGAGTGACAACTTTTGTATTGGTGCAACTTTAGCTTTTTGAAATATTTAACCTTTTCTGACACTTTTTTATAGAAAAGGAATTGAGCTCATTTTACATCCTTCTGTTTACAACCTTTTACTGCCCCTTTCACGTTTTGTTCAGCTTCAGCTTTTTCCTTGTACAAAGTACAAACAAATTTTTTTCCAGCTACTTTCAGCTAACTTCAGCTGTTTTTTTTCAGCTGTGCTTGTTTCATGATCTTTAACTACAACAATTTTGTGCTTTTTCTAACTTCTTTCTGCTAACTTGTTATGCTCCTTTCAGCTTATTTCAGCAAGTTTCAACTTTTCATGCAATTTCAGCTACTATTTATCTGTCTTATTCTAATTTTATTTTTTCAGCTAATTCCACTTTTGTTGCACTCATTTAAACTTTTCAGCTTTATTCAGCAAAAATGTGCTCTTCACTTCCTTCTTGTAATGTAAGCTTCTTTCTGCTTTTAGCTACTTTTCAGATTTCAGCTTTTTTCAGAGTTTCCACTTGTGTTCATTTCTGCTTCTCTAATTGGGCAAACATGTTATTTCTGCTTTCTTAAACTAATTTAAGCTTGTTCTACATTTTCAGCTACATTTTTAGCACATTTTAGTTAATTTAATCTGTTTTAAGATAGGTTCAAATTTTTCATGTTAATTTTTGCTACTTCCAGCCTAATTAAATTGTTTCTACTACAACTTGTTGTACGCCTTTCAGCTTATTTCTGCTAGTTTCAGTTATTTCAGCTACTGTTAGCTGTTTTTATGCTAGTATTAGCTTTTTCAGCTAATTCCACATATTTTGCACTCACTTCTGTGTACTTCCTGCTTTCTCCTGCTGCTTTAGCTTGTTCTACATTTTCAGCTACATTTCAGCATGTCTATTTTAGCTAATTTCAGTGGTTTTCAGCAAGTTCTTCTACAATAATCACACTGTATTTTTGCAGGAAATGCAATTTCTCTAGTTTACAATATGCATTCCTTTAAGCCATGCTTGTCTTTAACTGGCTCTGTTTTCTCTGAGCCTCCTACCCGTGTGTGTTATGGAAGGATAATGGTTGCTAACGTTCTGTTGATTGCAAGGTGGAGGCTGATTTGTTCCTGTGACCCTGGTCAACTTTAAATTTGTGTCTGCCCCTCATTCCCATCCTGCCTTTGCACTCTTGCTCGAGTCGGTGAGGTCAAGGAGAAAATGACTCCAAGGCAGGTCAGCACATGCGTACTGTTTTTATTAGGTGGCCCAGTAACCAGGAGTAAACAGTTAATCCAGGAAAATGAGGTCCAGCAGGAGCAGCAGCCGGATCTGAAATGAACCAGTTTTTTCAGCTGCGGCTTCAAATCTGTGGAATAGTTCACTTGTACATGCACCGCTCTGTAAATAAATAGTTAAACAAACTAAAAAGAGCTGTGAGACTCTTTTAAAATTTATTTTGTCAAGGCTGTTTTTCTGCCATGTCGTAATTTAATTAAAAAATAAAAATTAAAAAAATAAATAAAAACAGCTGAATTTGAGAGCAAAAATAGTATGTTTAATGCAGTCTTCTAAATATGCACAGTAAAAATAATAATAACAAAAACAAACTTAAACTCCTATTTAATTATTTTACATAAGCATACATGAACTAAAACAATATAAATGTACAAACAGTAGATTTATGGATGTTTCAATGAAAAAAATTGGCTCAGAAATGAACAGAAAAATCTAAAAATTTGGGTCTTGATGTTGTATGGATTTTTCCTGGTTTATTTCTTTAATTAGTTAATTGTAAAACACTTTTGTCAGCTTCTTTTAAATGTGCTGTAGAAACAAATTTTGCATTTACTAATCATTATTTGGTAAAAAGGCCTTAGAGGGCAGATCAAACCTTTTGTTTGTATCTGGACTTCTGCTAAGACTCAGGTTGTATAAAATCAGCTTCATGGTTCCTCATGCTGTTCTGCATCACTCCATCAGAAAAAGGTGAGAAATCACCACCATCCTCTGCGGCGCTGCCACATTTGCTAAAACACAGATAACACATATTTTCCTGTCATTTTAGGGCTGTGATCACATGTTGTTGTCGCTCACTTGTCTGAGCATCAAAACGAGCAGCAGGCTCAGATTGTTCAGCGGTGGTGTCTTTTTTGTTGCTGCCCTTGTCCTGAGGAGACAAACTGTGTTAGAACATTGCATCACACAAGTCTTTTAATCAAAATAGAATTGTTTCGGTTTTCATTTTTCAAGTAATTGGATACCACACCATACTGCTTAATTTATAAAGCACATAAAACAGCAACAAGGTCAGCCAAAGTACTGTGCAGTAAAAACAAAACAAGCAAAGGACATAAGATAAAATACACGGATCCTGTTATGGTCCTGATAAGTCCAGGAGTAAATGGGAAGACACACAACAGATGAAGCCCAGACAATTGTATAATTTATACAAAACTTTAACTGTTAATCACCTGAACACAAATGCAAACTGGGAGCCCTAGTTAAAACAAGGGAAAAAAAAGGGAGAGGTGCTGAACCAGCCAGTGGTTGACCGTCATCTTTGGGCTGCTCCCCTCGCCCTGTGACCCAGGGACTAACCCTACAACCAAATACGTAAATAGAGTACAGTGACAGCCGGTAACTCTCAGTCCCAACAACAAACAGCTCAATGATTCAGTGACAAGGTGCACCCACAGGTATCTCTGACAGGAGTGGGAGCAAGGCTGGAGAGAGAAGCCAACAACCATCAGAACAGCATTGCTCCTTTGGCTTCCCTCACTCATTCAGTAGGCGGAGCTTGGTCTTTTTAAACCATCCTCAGCCAATCAGCTGTTCACAGAAAGAGAGAGAGCAAATGTATTAATTAAACACACATTGACACACAGGGACACGTCACAGATCCAAATAGGTAAAGATAAGCACTAAATGACTAACATTATGGAATACAGACAAGGTAAAGTCAACTCACACAGTGTCAAAAACCAGGGAATAAAAGTGTGTTTTCAAATGAGACTTAAAAACAGCGAGAGAGGGAGCCTGCCCGACATACAGAGTGGTAAGTCATTCCACAGTTTTGGACCTGCAACAGTAAAGCCATGTCACCTCTGAGCTTAAAACGAGTGTCTGGAACCAATAAAAGCATCAGGTCTGCTGACCTCAGAGAGCACTGTGGGACATATGGCTGCAGCAGATCAGCGAGATAGGAGGGATCACATATAAAAAAAAAAAAATTGTCATTATAGAAGCCATGAAGTTTTTTGTGTTAAGTATTTAGGTATCACCAAACTCCATAATCAAACACCAAAGTAACAAATGTCAACTAATCTACACACTGTATGAGTGAATTTGTAATACAGAGCAAATCTAACTGTGAAGGGAACATGTTTGAAAATTATTTTCAAGAACTCAAGGTGTTTTGTGGTTCAAAACAATGAAAGTAATTTTCTCTATAATTCATATGCAGTCAGTAATTGTGTGAGAGAATTATCTCTTGTCCCTGAAGTGATGACTGTACTCAAAGTACATCCCGACCATGAACAGCCTTTTCCCCCCCTCGATACACAAACACACCTCTGCACTCTGATCTGAATGCAGCTCGCTGGTTCTAAGCTAAAGTCATGATTAGATCCCATTATTGATCAAGATGAAGTGGTGGAGCTGAAGTAACCTGATGCCCAGCTGCTCCCCACAGATATGTTCCTCTTTTACCTTGTTGGCAAGGTCACAGAATTTGCAGCATTAAAAACATTTTTTAATTTCAATTCTAGGAAGGAATCACAAACCTCTTTTTTTTTTAACCAACAATGTGTTTGTTGTTAGTGTGGGTAGACATTTTGTGTATACAATTCAGTTTTGCACACATCAAACAATTTGGACAAAATGAAAAATAATTTTGCACGTTTGCATACTTTCCTCTTTTTATTATTTTTTTCCAGACAGTATTTTGTGATCTAACAATTTCTGTATGCCTTTTGTTAATTTAACCAGTGTTTCCCCAGGTTACTGGCCTTGGCAGGGCACATGTCAGATGGTGGTGATGGGGTGGGGTCTCTGTGGTGGCAGAGCTCTATATTACTAATGCCTATGGATGACGGAAGGTGGAGTGTGTTTATAATGCTAAGTCAAAGTCACTTATCCTGTGGCTACAATGTCCACTTCATGTTGGGAAGTAAAATAACTTTTGAGGGTATATTTTGATTGGCAGAGTTAGAGTTTGGTTCTGTTGACAGGGAAGGGCACCCGCCTTGGATAATGGTAGGGGAAACACTGATATCTCACAATGTTCAACACATTCAAGACATGGGTGCTGTGACTTGTTTTTTGCAACTTTCATATGTTTTCATGTATTTAAATTTATGTATAAATACTTCTTATAAAATATGCTTCAGCAGAGTTTTCCTACTTTGTCTTATTTAGCTACTTTTATTTTTTTAAGCTACAATTTGAAACTTTAGCATACACTAGCGTTTTCATACTTTTATCCTTTAGATAGCACTTTGCTACATTGGGTTTTGGCTCATCTTTTGATACTTGAAGCATGAAGACAGGTGTCCATCTTTAGGAGCATGTGGACAGGCATCCATCTTTAGGAGCATGTGGACAGGCATCCATCTTTAGGAGCATGTGGATATATGTCCATCTTTAGGAGCATGACAACAGATGTCCATCTTTAGGAGCATGTGGACTACGTCCATCTTTAGGAGCAGGTTGACATATGTCCGTCTTTAGGAGCATGACAACAGATGTCCATCTTTAGGAGCATGTTGGCAGGCATCCATCTTTAGGAGCATGTGGACAGTCTTTAGGAGCATGTTGACAGGCATCCATTTTTAGGAGCATGTGGACTACGTCCATCTTTAGGAGCAGGTTGACATATGTCCATCTTTAGGAGCATGACAACAGATGCCCATCTTTAGGAGCATGTTGAAAGGCATCCATCTTTAGGAGCATAAAGACAGAATCCATCTTCAGGAGCATGTTGACAAGCATCCATCTTTAGGAGCATGAAGACAGGTGCCCATATTTAGGAGCATGTTGACAGGCTACCATCATTAGGAGCATGTGGAGAGGCTACCATCTTTAGGAGCATGTTGAAAGGCATCCATCTTTAGGAGCATGAAGACAGAGTCCATCTTCAGGAGCATGTTGACAAGCATCCATCTTTAGGCGCATGTTGACAGGCTACCATCTTTAGGAGCATGTTGACATATGTCCATCTTTAGGAGCATGTTTACAGGCTACCATTTTTAGGTGCATTTTGACAGGCATTCATCTTTAGGAGCATGTTGACTAGGCCTGTCATGATAACAAATTTTGCTGGGCGATTACCGGTAATTGTCTCAGAAATTGTTGTGATAAATGATAATATTGCTTGAAATTTGACAATAACTAGTAATTATTGTCAAATTGTCAATAATTTGACAATAATTAGTAATTTTTGTCAAACTGAAGAAGAAATGTTGATCAATTTGTTTTGCATGTACAGTAGTATCTGTTTTCAACCACCAGATGGCAGTATATGACTATTTGAACTGAAGGATGGATAGTGAGGGAGCAAGCAGCGTGTCTGTAAGAAAAATGGGAGGGAGACCCCTTGACGTTGACATGGGCTGTCTCTCCGGTTTTCAAAATGGCAGACTCTCGGTGTGGCTTGAACTCTTTGGCATAGCATTTTTCGCACAGATTTTAATTTAAAAATCAGTAAACAAGTTCTCAGCTTCTGTGATGTGTTAGGAATTTTTTTGTCTCCAAACCCTATGTGTCATTTTTCACCACTTTTATTGTCTGTCCAACAGATCTCACTTGTAAATGAGTCTTCGAGGCTCCATGTGACTTATCTGTTTAAATAAAGGTTGAATGAATGAAAACATTTTGAAAAATAAATGAGGTATCAACTTCCATTTTAGTGTGTTGCTGCATCTAGATGCATGAAAGGTTGATATCAAAAATTAAGTTGACAAAAGCTTCGTATTATTGTGAGAGAAAGCACTTCATATCTGAACGTTAGCAGGTTCAGTGCAGACAGCTGACCAATTCTTTCAACAGAACGTTACAAAAATGTGTGAATCACTTTGACATCATTGGTTTTCACTTGAAGTGGGGGTTTCACTTCTTTGAAATATCTGTGTTTAGGATTAACTTCTATTCTTGTTAATGGAACAAAAAAAATGTTTAGACTGTTTTAATGCAGTGAAGGCCTTGAAGGAGTTTCAGACGTCACTCGGCTTTTGTCTTTCAGCAGCAGGCAATAAAAGTCACAAATGGATTGATACTGTGGAAAGTCTGTTTCGGTAAATAAACACCTGTTGTAAAACATTTTAGCAGCATCAGACGCTGGATCTATTAACTCAAAGATTAGCCTTTAAAAAACGTATTAAACCTGGTCCCAGACATCGCAGATGGATGTTTTGGTCCCAAAGCACAAGAGAATGAATCCTGTCTATGACAGTCACTGTCATATTCTGCAGAAAGCTGGTGGCAGCTAAAGCTTCTCAGGAGATGGTTTGGACTTTTCCCCCCCTCCTGTTGGTTATCTGATCATCAGTGTGGGGAAAAGGTGAGCACGGAGTGCAAACAAAAGGTACTTGAATAAACTAGCTCCCAGCCACATTATTCAGACTCCGGGTATTGTACTCTGCTGACAAGCCTAAACAGGACGGAGCCTCCAGAGAAGCTGCTCTGAGGACGAGTCCTTAGCTCAACCGTGATCTCAGTGGAAAAGAAAAATATGGAGATAAAGCGTGTGTTCGTATTGCTGCTTGCTTTTCCTGCTGCATAATCACAGCTGTTGCACTACATAAAAACAAAGATATAGGATGTGTAGTAGATGTTTTACATCAAACACCGGTAGTCTTGTAAATAATTGTCTGAGGGTGGGGGTGGGGGTGGGGGGGTGTGCATGTGTTTTTCTGGATGTGACCATAATATATAAAGAAAAGCATTTAATATATCTTGCATAAAGTAATCAATCTCATCCCACTCGTCACATCATCAGTGCAGTTACGGCGTGCGCTCTCAGGCCATCATTACCTGCAGCGTTCCCTCAGTGCAGACTGATGTTGGCAAAAAGTCCTTTTCCTACTCTGCTCCTGTAACCTGGGACACCTTGCAACAGGAACTGAAGTTGTCCATCTTGATTTCTTTAGCGGGGGTGAAACATTTGGTAATTTAAATAGAATATTCTAAGCACATATAAACTAAGATAGATCTTTATTGTTCCCGCAGAAAATTGTTGTGCCAGAGTTTCAGTACAAAGGAGCATACACAAGGAATCACACAAGATATTAAAAAAAATAACAGAATATAAAAACACCAGCAATTAAGTTATAAACAGGTCAGATGCAGACATGTGTGAAATGTTTTAATGTGGAAACATTAAAGTGTTTAATGTGGTACAGGAATAATTTTAGTGTCCTAGTGCAGAAAGGGGGAGGAGTTGAAAAGTATGAGGAAGACTTCCTGTGGCGTTCTGTGGAGCCCCTCGGTGGTCTCAGCCTGTGACTGAAGGTGCTGTGGTAACAGCCCAGGGTGTCATGCAGGTGGTGTGACGTGTTGTTCAGGACCTGGAGCAGTTTCCTCAGCGTCTTCTGCGCAGACACCTCTGTCAGAGACTGCAGCTCCACTCCCAGAACTGAACCAGCTCTCTTGATGAGTTGATCAAGTCTGGTGGCATCAGCTTTCTTCACCCTGCTGCTCCAGCGCACCACAGCATAGAAGACGACGCTGGAGACAACCGAGTGGTAAAACATCTGCAGCCTGGTCCTGCAGATGTTAAAGGACCTGAGTTTCCTCAGAAGAAAAGGGTGACTCTGCCCTTTCTTGTAGAGGGTGTTGGTGTTAGCTGTCCAGTCCAGTTTGTTGTCTTAGGTGGACCCCCAGGTACATGTAGCAGTCCTTGTGTTTTATATGTTCTTGTTTTTGTATTTTACCTTATTTTATGGCACCCTGATTTATTGTTTTATACACTACTCTTATTTTAACTGCATATTGACTGTAATTTATTGTTATTATTGTTTAGTGTTGTATGCACTTTAAATTTATTTTATAATGATTTAATTTCTCTCTGGGATTAATAAAGTGTTTTTGAATTGAATTGAATTGAATTGAATGCTTTGTCTGGAACAGGTCTCTGTTGTAAATGAGTCCTTGTGGCTCAATGAGGCTAGCCCATTGAAAAAAATCAATCCAATTTAAGATGGCTGCCTCAGCTAATTACAAAATGGTCTCTAACTCGGTCATTTTTAAAAGTTAGTTTTTTAAAAAGTGTTAAAATCAGATGTGGTAGTAACTGAGAGTCTTTTATAATACACTAGATTTCTGTCAAAGTTTGACCAAAAACCAGACATTTCTCAACATCTGTCAAGCTCTGATTGTAAAGACGGCAGAAGATATGCATTCCTTCAAAGACTGCTAGGTTTGAATAGTTTCACTTTTGATTTAGTCTTGTTTGAGCCAGAATTTCTAATGTGTTTTTGAGCTCAAACAATTCACGAACCGTCAAACAAAATCCTGAACTCAACTTTGCAAAAAAAAATAGTGATTGTCTGAAAGAGTGTTATATGACAGTTTGCGTGCACTGACGAATAAGAGCACCTATATATGTTTTTTTCATTTACAACAATCAAAGCATGATAAACACATCAGGAGTTAAAGAACAATACAGAGAACATAGAACAGGTTTCTGTAACCTGTATAAGGTTAAAAGGATCGGTGTAAGCATGGATCTGCAGAAGCCGAAGCTCTTTGTCGGCACGTAACTGCGACGAGTTGCTGCATACCTCCAGTCTCCAGCTGAGTGATTCATTTGGTCTTTGTGCCTGTTATCAATGAGCTGATGAGCAAAAATGTCAAGACTTTGTACAGTTTGAACCAGGGCCAAAGTTGCTCAAAGTTAATCATGTAACAAATGATGATGACCATCCTTTGCTGTTGATTTTGATAAAGAACACAAGATGCCTCTTTAAATTTCACTTGCACTAACTAATTTTTCTTGAACAGAATTTCACAGAAATGCTAAAAATTCTTACAATAGATAAGAAGAAACAAAGTATGTTTTCATGTCAATATAGATTACAAGTTTTTATCTGCATCGTAACCAAGATAGCAACAAATATCGTTAAAGAAGCCATCTTGACTGCTCTTTTGGGCTCATATCAGATTTCTTCTCCATGATCACAGCAGCTGAACAAATAGAGTGTTTACAACAACAAAGCTGTCCAAGGTGAAGCATGAGCTGCTTTGTGACTTTTTGATTACTTTTAACAAGATTTGCCGCCACCATCCTCCTCAAAAAGAAATCGGAAACATCTCGGCACTCTAAGATCTGAAGCGCGGCCCAGCAGGCGGCTGAATATTCATCCCGAGTAAAATTTTGCAATTACGAGTCTTACACACAGTGCCTCAATATGACCGGGGGGGGGGGGGGGGGGGGGGGGGCGGCGGGG
>JAVCKU010000073.1:7505448-7516209 GCA_032273985.1 Hypsolebias coamazonicus
CAGCAACAATACAGCAATAGATTTTCCTTGGACAATCAACAATAGACAATCATAAGAGAGAAACACAGTTTTTTTTATTTATTAATTTTTTTTTTTTTTTTTTTGTGGATGTGGACAACGTACATCCTGAGGGCCAAAAATGCCCCTTGGACAATCTCCATCTGGCCCCCAAAACTCCTATTTGAAAAGAAAACTTTTTTAAAGTTGATGAAAACATTTATGAATGAAACTTCAGGAAGTTTAAACTAAACATCTTGGATCAATACATAAAACCTTTACAGCTACAGTATTTTTAAGTTGTGTTTTTGTAGAACTAAACTCCAAAATTCAAATATGCTGTGTACATTTTTTTATTTTTAGGCTTATATATTGTCACAAGAGCCGTTTTACAGAAAGTATGTCTCATATTTCTACATTGTTTTGATGGGACATATTTTTTAATGAGCATGCTAGCTATGCTACAACAAGAAAAAGCCTGAAAAACTTATATTATAATTACAAAAAATTGCAATTCTCTAGGGCCCTTTTATTACTTTAAATATTTTTGATTTGGACCTTTGGAAAAAATAGTTGCCCACCCCTGATTTACAGGAAACATTCCTCACTTCTTTACTAACTGGCATGAAAAGCAGCCATTACTGTGCATTACTGCTCCAGTCTTGAAGTGCTGTGACAGTTTTGTCTTTTCATGCCACAACATCATCAGCTGTGAATTAGTTTTTGTTTGTTGCTGCCTAAAAAAAATAGACAAAGAGTGTGACAGGATATTAAAAAGTGTGAGCTGAGTGCAGATGGAGGCTGCTGGTGGAAGGCTAATGCTAACATTTCTGTGTTGGCCCTACACCGTGATGGAGGAAGCTGATAAAACCAATGTAAAATAAGTCATTTGTGTGGACTGCAACTGAGACCCGTTTCTAAAAATAGCTCAGTTGCAAGTAATCTTTGAATGCTAACCACAACCATTTTAGATTTGACTACAAACAAAAAGAGAAATAAAATATATATATATATGTCTGCCATAGCCGATCAAAAAGCATAGAAAACTTCACCTTATCCACTTTCCATAATCATATTAGCCTCCCAGTGTCAGTCTTGTGCTAAGTCCCCATGAGAAGTGTCCTTTACAGACTATTATTTTTGCTTTATTGAGCATAACCTTCCTAGACAACGTCTACCTTTAAGGCCACAGAAGTGTCCTTAGTTTGCTCTCTGCAGTCAGTATCAGAATCTGTTTCAGATTTACTTCAACCGCACTCAAAGGCACAAACTGATCAGGATCCCCTTTAAGACCTTTGCAAGTGAACAAATTGGAGATAAGTGTTTGGGGCTTTTGCGCTTTAATGTAGCAAATTAGTAATTTGAATTAGTTTGTCTAAAGTGTTTGGTTTGCTGCCATCTCCACAGCGTGTTAATTTATTTTCTTGAAAATGGGTCGAAGTGATGGGAGCTTCGTCTGCCTGCTGGCTTTTGCTCTGATTAATGCAAACTTGCTGCTAATGCAAGCTATGAGCTTATTTGTGACACAAGCTTTCGTTTGCGTCCTATTAATATTCCGACATAGGAATTTAGCTTTGAGTACAAAAGCGTCATAGCTCTGCAGCGATATTTAACGTTTGTTTAGCAACTTCCTGCAGACCTGGACCACATAAATGCAATGGACCAGTGCATCTGAATGATGAATGTTCAGGTTCGTAATTATCAGCTACTGTACAGTGCAAAGGTTTTAAACTGCCTCACATTTATTTAAGGTTTGTTTTCATGGGAGTCAGACTTTTAAAGAGGTCTTGATCAATATCTCTTTAAGATTTTAAAGTTGTTCTTTGAAGTTTAGCTGATATTTTTAAAAACTTCTGGTTCTGTCCTTGTTCCTGACCATGACAGCATATTGCGCAGTGTGTGCCTAAAACATAAGTGGAAAAGTAGAGAATGCAACTCAGGTCTAAAAAGCTTCTTTGCTGGGCTATTTTTAAATGTGTTGTCATTAGTAACTTTACAGGTTTAGTTGAACACATTAGAATAAATTATGTTTTGTAAAAGTTGCTGGAATCAAAGTGTCTAAACCATCAACATGAATAAAGACAGATGGAGTGAACTTCATCAATTCAATTGTCTAAAATGGAAACCAAAATGTCAATGTTTGGGCCTCACACTGTGGACACCCGACCAATACACTAACAGGTCTCATGTTGTCACTAGCGGGGTTACGTGGGAATTTTTAAGCTTCAAATTACTATTTATCACTAAACATGTTTTTTTGTTATTATTATTATTATTTTTATGGATATTTGAACCTACAGCTGAAAAACAAACGTTGTAATTAATCAAAAAACAACTACTGCCTGTTTCACCATTCTCTGCCACGCCCACTTCCTCGTCGCTCATCAGCGTTCATGCCGTGCACCTGCTCCTCGCCCTGTTTAAATGCCCCGTCCACTAACCTCTGCCAGATTATTGAATCCTCTCGGTAGTAGATGTCCAGCGCTTTGTTCAGTCTTGTTTTATTCTCTTGTCTTGACCACATATGTGCCTTCTGGATTTACTGCTCCCCATCTGGTCTTGTTCTATCTTTCTGATCCTGATTTCGACTACTCCTTCTGGCCTACAGACTCTGAACTATGGATTGTCCATTGGACTTGTTTTTGGACCTCTGACTCCCTGTGCTTGACCCCCTGCTTCGTCTTTCGGACCCCGCCCTTGGATTGCCCCGTTGTCCACTTTAATCACAGCGCTCCTCTGCAGCTGATCTTCATCCAGTGACGGTGACGCCGTCTCATCACGCTCCATCTGATAAGATTCCTCAATGAACTGGACCCTGACTCCCACCAGCAGCTGTAAAATAGTAAACCTTAACCATTCTTGTTGTCTAGCTGTATTACAGAATCCAAAAACTCAACTACAGAAAATAAATATCAAAAATTATAATGTGTTTAAATGGAGGGGAGGTTTTGAAAAATTGTGCAGTCAGATAAAAAGCGGTGCTGGTTGGTTTCCACTTCCAGCTTCTGGTCCTCTATCTAGTTATATGTCAACAATCTAAAGATTGGTTGGTTCATTTGTTTTAAGCGGACACAACTGGTTCCTCCTTTGAATTATTAAGCCGTTTTATTCGCGAATGACTCAGAGGTCAGAAAATAGTGAAGCACCAAGACTTTCAGGAAGCCTGAAGCGCTATTGCTTAAGACCGGTTTAAAATATTACATGAAAGTCTGGGTGTTTAGAAGCCAAATATAAAGAAGCGTGGGATGTCTCAACACTTCTACATTGTCATGCACAGTATATCGGTGTTTACTGTGAGTCAAAAAGCAGCTCGTTAAAGAATTAGGGATGAGGTTTAGGTGGTTTTGAGGTGCAATAAACCCTGATGTTTTGGCGATGTTGCTGGCAGGACAGAGACGGAGCAAATCGGCGCCTGAGGTTTACAGGACGATGACCTGCAAGGTGGATCATCTCGTAGGCGTGGAGACTGTATGGTCTGTCAGCCTTCAGCGACATTCACAGTCTGTCAAAACAGTCAAGTCACCGCAGACTCATGCTCGCTCCTCATGTAAACACGTGCATCAGATATGCGCTCCTCTCCCGGCGAGAACATTTCTTCTTCGTCCACTTTCCTTTTGTTTCTTGACTGTAAAACAAAAAAAAATGGTCAAGGCTTTAATCTCACAGCAGCAGAAGAGGGAAGCCAGTGGTTGTGTTTATTTCATCTGTTTATTTATTTTTTTAATCTTCTAAGATGTATGAGCTGCCATTCGAGGCGTGGACGTAATAGTCTACGTTTTCAGGCTTTCACTCCTCGAATTGATTTAAATCGCCGTCGGTATCGCAACACACATCCTCGCGACCAATCTTTTTCATCTCGTAGTCTCATTGATCTCCGGAGCTACAGAGATGCGCGCTACAGGTGTGATCGTCATCTCAATGCATCTTTGTGAAAGTGTCAGTGGTGTGGTCTGAAAATACAATAAATGAGCGTTGGCACAACGTTGGCCATGAATTGTAGCAGAGGTTGTTTTTTTGTTTTTTTTTAATCTCGATTTCAATCGATCTGTAACGTCGTTTTTGCAACAATTTCATGCTCTCAGAATGAGCTCAATCTAGCAGGAGAAAGGAGCTTGGAGCCATTGTGGACACATGTTTACAAGTGGCTGCATGTGTGTGTTTGTGTGTCAGCCCTGGCATAATGACAGACTGACAGGGAAGACGGACAGCACCACCCCAAGCAAGCAGAAAAAGCCCTGCATTCCTGCGCTGTGAGCTGAGAGGCACAGACTGCAAGTTAAAACACGCCGCCAGGAGCCACCTATGTTTTCGTAAATACTTTCAGAGCTGGTGTTTAGAGATCATAGCTCCAGGACAAGGTTAGATTGATTTCCCGAACAAGGATAATAAGATTTGCTTGTCCGTTTTTATTGAAGAACAGAGGTGCACCAGCAGAGTTTGCACCTGCTAAATTAGGGGGTCCTGCATTTTGTTTAAGATATTATCAATAGTTGAAAACGATTGCTTAAACTTGTTACATGGACGCTGTCCTTTTTGTTTGTGCTCAAGGTTCGACGACAAGATCAATAAGTAAACGTGAAGCCCCATGCTTTGTCAATATGTTGTCTTCCCCTCTTTTTAAATGCACTTGACTCGAGTCTGACCATTCCAAATTGCACACGTCGAAGGAGTTAATGGTGCGAAAGTGGCTCTGTTTTGATTTCCTGTACGTTGTTAGAGATGAATAAGGGTTCGTCCAGTGGCTCTTTGTTGCAGCATCGATCTACATAGATAACCACCTGCCACTCAAATCTGAAACACCTGCCTCCTCCACGGGGTCCACCGCCAGCTGGCTTGCTGAAGAAAACCTTATTGCAGCAAAAAATGAATAAAAACATAAACCGAGGCCAAAACAAAACCATCTACGTCACGTTTTTCCCTAGATGTTTCATATTTTATATACTTTCCAGTAGATTTTCTCTCTGACTTCCACCCTGATTCCAGTCGTCCATGGGGGTGTTTGGGCTGGAACTTCCCTGAACGCCTGTCCAACACAATCAAATAGAAAAGGTTCCCAATGATCATACGAGTCGTTCCCAGCACCTCCTCACTAACCCTTTTCCCCTCGGCTCTAATTGAAACATTAATCAAACCGACTGCGTGTAGCACTCAATATTCCCAGGCTATAAGGAGGAGGGCCGGTGATAACATATCGGCGTGCTTTAGATGGCAGACAGATGACCACATTTCATTCTTAGTGTGAACACACAGGAAGGAGGATCCACTCCACCTACAGGATTCCACTGGATGTAAGAGTGCGTCTCCAACCGGCTGCATTAGCTCAGCTCGGCCTGCTCGCATGAATTTTTTTGACTTGACAACAAGCGGTTTTGGCCTCAATATTTTCTTTGTTATTCACTCTGCAGCAGATTTAACATGCTCTTTAGCCTATTTCTACTGAGTAATTGTGTTAATACTATTATATATGAATAATTTCCTCATAAAAGTACAATGAGATCTCTAAAAACATTGTTCTTTTTTTAATTAACTTCAGCTTACTTGCTCTATTTTTCGCTTCTTTAACTGCTTTTAGCCGTGTGATATTTAGATTTTAGCTGTTGTTTAGAAACTTTCAGTTTTTTTAGCTACTTTTTTCTTACTTCTAGGCACCAGTATGCTCTTTTAGCTCAGCTAGCCTTTTGACACTTTTAACTTTCAGCTAGCTTTGTGCTACTTTTTACTTTTAAGTAACCTTTTGCTACGTTTAGCTTCTAACTAGCAGTTTGATACATTTTTAACTAATTTTGTTTTCAAGGTCAAGGTTTCTTTATTGTCAATCGCATCATATGTGGTACATGTGATGGAACAAAATTATGTACCGTATACAGGTCCGGGATCCCAGTTACATCCAAGAAAATATATAAATTGTAAAGAAAAACAGTAATAAAATGTGAACTAAGAAATACGCTAAACTAAGAATATGCTAGGCGCTAATAATACAAAAACAATACGCCAACAACATGAGCCTGTGTGAGCAGAGGGGTACGAATGAACACTGTAGCATGAATAAATCAGCAGCATGAGATCAGCAGCATGGATAGTCAGCAGCACATATCAGCAATCAGTGATTTTTGTTTTCACAGTTATAATCCTGGTTAGGGATTCATGAGTCTAACAGCTTCAGGGTAGAAGCTGTTCCTCAGTCTAGTGGTTCTACACTTAATGCTCCTCAACCTAATGTTCTAGCTATTACTTTTAGCTAGAGATTTGCTACTTTTACATTTTAGCTAACCTAGCATTTACTATCCTTCAGACATGGGAAAGCACAGAAATTACCACAATGGCAATGATCAAGTATAATATAGATATCAAATTAAATTTTCATTCACACCATTAAATGAACAGAAGTACCTACATTGTTTAGTATCATTATCACCCACCTTCATTTTTCTGCTACTGCTTCAAAAATAGTGTTTTTGCAGGTGCTGGGTGTGTGCGTGTCTGTCATAAATCATTTCATGAACCACTCGATAGCTAGTGACAGAAACTAGAATTTCATATTAAAAAATGGGAAGTACCGCATGAGACTAAACTCTTAAAATGGGCATTTTAAGACTTCTCCCCCCACAGAATGACATGAATTACTGGTTTTCTTTTATTTGAGTCCTTGAGCAGAGTCCATTGCTGAGAAAACGTGTGCTCTTTGTGTCCTGCATCAATGAAGAGTGGGTGCTGGGTGCACGGTTTTCTGGAAGTAAATGGAGTTTTTAGTGCAACTGGTATTTAATGGATGAATTGGAGGAATAAATCCACTCAGACTGAATAGTCAAAATCCTGGATGCTGCGTGTCAGATGAAGCAGCATCTTGTCCAAATTGAATGAAGTGAACCCACCGAGCGGAGCATTTTGCTGGAGAATGTCAAACCTGCTTCAGACTTGAGCTGTCTGGATGCTTTTCAGCAGCTTTTCATGGATAGGTGTCAATTAGGCCTACAGACACCGAGGAATGATAAAAAATATATATACTGTATACAGTATATTAAAAAATGGAGTTTTGTTTTAGCTAACTGCTTATTTTAAAAGAAAATCTGAATTTAACATTGTTGATCAAATGGAGAGTTATAGTCATTTTAATATTAGAGATTAATAAACAAATTCAACTAATTACTGTAGATTTTTTTCTGTCTATTTTCAGGGTGACATAAGAAAACAGCTTTTACTGCTTAAATGTTTAAGATTTTTAACCAATTATGGTGAACCTGTAGGGCAGAGATGATCATAGTGCATGGAGCCCAACAAGAAAAAGCTTTTTATGATGACTCAGTGCAGAGGAGTGAATGTTGGTCACTACACCTGATGAAATGAGGGCTTGTTGCCACCAGCTGGAGCAGAACAGCAGTGCAGCTTCACCTGCATGGAACACCTGGATCCAAACAGACAGGTGTGTTCACTCACTCTAATGAGCATGCGTTGTTTCTACACATATAGCTTTGTTGGGTCAGAACAACCTAATAACCAGGAAGGATGATATTAATGTGAGTGATTCGTCAGGATTCTGCAGCAGTTGCCTTTTTCCCCCCTGACGAGAACAAGATTTATAATTAAGAACAACCTCACAACAGCTGCAGCTGTGATGTGTTTAGCAACTCTGTGTGAAACTGACAAGCGTGGCAGCTTACTGATAACATTTCACATGAAACCTGGCAGAGTGTCCTCCGGCGTTACTGCATGTGACTGGAAAATGGTTGAAAACATGGGGAGCAGGACCTGCTGAGCACCACAAGCAATAATTCACATGGTTGTTAGCAATAAGGAGGATCAGGATTAGTAAAAGGTAGTGGTGGAAAGAGGATCCTTTGCACAAATGAAGTTAAATAGCCGGTTACACCAACAAACACCAGAGCAAATATCTAATATTGTAATGTTCTAATTATTTTTCATACATTTTAATTTGGTTCAAGTGCTATGAGTGACATAAGCTAGTCTGCATGTATTTCTTTGGGTTAAATGACAGATTATGGTACCAATTACAAGCAAACCATTAAAACAGCCGATTTTTATGACACTTGTAAAAAACGTCTGTTTATGCCACTTGAAATAGAAATTGTACTTGCACAAATAACACATTTTAAAGCACTTGATTTAAAAACAGTAGTGTCATTTTTAAACAAGGAATGGTGGTTTAATACCAAATACTGGTTTTGATTTTCATGAAGTTTCTCTAACAAGTAGATATGATTGATGTCATTCAGTACTGTGCAAAAGACTTTGTTGCTGTTTGTCTTTTACTTTGTTGTCAAAGGGCCAGACTTTTTTCATCCATCCATCCATTCATCCCATCCATCATCTTTACCAACTTTTTCCTTTTCAGGTCATGCCCATATCCAGCAGTCACTGTATGAGAGACGAGGGACACCCTGGACATGTTGCAAGTCCATCACAGGGGTAAGCAAAGACAAATGAGACAAACAACCAGTCAATTTCTCACTCACACCTGCCTAACACGTATGTTTTTGGTCTGTGGAAGGAAACCGGAGTACCGGAGAAAACCCACGCATGCACGGAGAGAACATGCAGACTCCACCCAGAAAGGCCTCGGACCAGAATTTGATCCAGTGACTTTCTTGTGGAGAGGCAACAGCTCTACCAACTGCGCCACCGTGCCAGACTTTTTTCAAAAAATGTTTAAAGTATTCTTGATAACACTTCTCCATAGTTTCTGAATGTCTTTCGAAATGGTTTATTTTGATTTTGGCTGCTTTAATCAGGGAGGAAACGTTTGCCAAAGTAAATCAGAAGGTCGGATGATGGAATGGTTAAAGAGATACAAGCTACATTAGCAACAGGCAAAGTATTGTGCAGTTGGATGATCACAAATCAAAATGTTTAGACATTGATTGTGGGGTGCCACAGGGGTCAGTGCTTGGATGAAATTTTTTTTCATTATGTGCATAAATGATATTTGTAAAGTATTTGGACTTCTGAAATGATTTATATTTGCAGATTATACTAATATACTTATTCCAGACACAAGTTATAAAATCTAGTGGATATGGTTAAAATAGAATTACATAAGTGGAGTTAGGGCTTTTATGGTCAGGGCTCCTAATTTGTGGAATGCTCTTCAACTAAATATTAGACAGGCCTATTCATTGTCTTCTTTCAAATCATTAGTTAAAACTTACTTGTATAATAAGGCTTTTAATATCTGAAATTCTTTGTATTTTTATTTTCATTTTGTTTCTTATATTGTTGTGTATTTTAATTGCTAAGCTTTTGTGTTTTCGGTGTCATTTATGATGTTGTTTAATTGATTAATGTGAAGCACTTTGTAACATTTGGTTAAAAAGTGCTATACCAATAAAGTATTGTTATTTTTATATTATTAAATAAATGTATATGGTTTGATGGCAACAAGTTATCTTTGAATTTGAATAAAACTAAACTCATGATATTTGGCAATCCAAAAATGGACATACAAGTCTCTCGCATAATAGATAATATACATATTGAAATAGTATATGAAATTAAATTCTTAGGAGTAATTTTAGACAGTAAAATTTAATGGGCATCACATGTGGGGCATGTGAGAGCCAAGGAGCATTGCTAGAACTAGAACAATGAATGTTGTATATTCTGTTTTGTTTCCTTATACAGTACTGCTGTACAGTATTTGACTTGTTGTGTGGACGTATGGCGAAATGCTTATAAAACAACATTGCAGTCTTTTTTTTTTTTTTTCTTCTTTCGGCTGCTCCCTTTGTCAGGGGTCACCACAGTGAACTAAGTTGCACAAAGATTTGGCAATTATTTTTATGCCGGATGCCCTTCCTGAAGCAAACATAGGTCACCGAGCTACCACAGCCCTCTGTGTGGAGCAGAGCGCCTGGGGGAGCAGATCGGAGGGCGGCGGGGTAAGGGCCCAGAATTGGGCAAATGAGGGTGGAGACAAGTGTGGACATTTCATCAATCCCACCCACGTTTTGATGTTGTCGGTACCGGGAGTTGAACCAGCGATCTTCTATCACAGGCCCACCTTCTCTAACCTCTGTGCCACCACTCCCAACATTGCAGTCATTATGTATACTCCAAAAAAAGGCTATTATATTTGTACATATATTGGGTACAGAGAAAATACAAATGTAGTGTTTTTGAAGTCCAAATGTCATACTTTTACAGATTTATTAAGTTTAGAAGTGTTGAAGTATTGTCTAAAGCAAAAATGTATTTAGTCCCTGGTGATATCCGGAAGATATTTAACAACAGAGGAGATGAGTATAATCCAAGGGAGAAAATATATTTTCAATAAAGACTACGCCTGTAAACTTAAAGAGTGTGTACCGTACATATCATTTTGTAGTATGACTTTGTTGACTGGTTTAGATAATGAAATCAAAGGAGCAGATGTGTTCAAGTTCAAGTGGTGTTCATTTGTCGTATGCAAGGTTAACACTGGGTTAACAGTACAATGAAATGCTCAGGGTGAGAAAAACCGATTTGACTCGCTAAAAAAAAATTTTTTTTTTTAAATCAAAGAACAAACCAATAAGAAACACTAAAAGCATGCACAAAAAAGAAGTACCAAAAAGTGAAAAAGTAATTATAATATGTATTTACAATGTCCTAGAGAGAGATATTGAACAATAACATGGTAGAATATAATGGTGCAGCAGGATGAAGTTGAATGAGTGCACATGACACACACACACACACACACACACACACACACACACACACACACACACACACACAAATATATATATATACAGTATATGTGTGTGTGTG
>JAVCKU010000073.1:7528921-7545537 GCA_032273985.1 Hypsolebias coamazonicus
CCATCTCCCTACGCCGGACACGCATGCTCACAGCGGTTCGGCATGCACGTCCCTGCCGGGGCCCGAGCGCCAAAGAACCCTCATCAATAAAACACTCTAATTGTTTTTCCGTCTCTTTGTGTGAGTCTCTTCAGGTTGAAATGGTTAATGGCACGAGTGATACATGCAGGAGCGCACGGCTAAGCAGTAGGACAAGGGGGGGTGAAGTCAAACAATACAGGCATGTGATCTGAGAAGACATTGTCACCGATTACCAGATTAGAAACAGAGACATCACGTGTTAAAACGAGGTCCAGCGTGTGACCGTGTTCTTGGGTGGGACCGTTTACCTGCTGAGTTAAATTAAAAGAGTCCAATAAATCTAGGAAGTCCTTCACTAAGGGCTTCTTCTGACAACACATATGGATATTAAAGTCTCCAATAATCAGCAAGTGTGTGTATTTCGGTGAGATATCCGCCAAAAAGTCAGAGAACTCACTTATGAAGTCCTTGGATCTCAGGGGGCGGTAGACGAGAGTGCACAGAACCGGAGGGGAGTGTCCAAGTTCAAAGACACTCAGCTCAAAGCTGGAGCGAGAAACAGGGATGGCCAACTGTTTACAAGCAAAGATTTGTTTAAAAACTGTTAATAATCCACCCCCGTGCTGGCCTGATGGCCGCAGGGCATTAAAGCACAGACAGTCTGAAGGTAATAATTCCACCAAGGCGCTGGACTCACCATCTGATATCCAAGATTCCGTGATGTGAAGAAAATCCACCTCCTGGTCTTTAAAAAAAGTCATCGAGGATGAAAGTCTTGTTGGAAACAGACTTTGCGTTCATCAAACACATCCTGATAAGGTCAGACGCAGACACAGCCGAGGTGAGGGGAGCGCGCGCCAGCGGGCGCAGATTTTGAAGAACAGCTCCTTCATGCCGGTTCACGCGGCGCACAGGTAAACAACTCCAGTTGTTTACATGGACTGCGTGCGCAGGTAGCTGGCCAGCAGCTGGGCCCCTGGAGCACCACGGGTCAGAGGGGTGATCAGATCCAGAGCGAACACCATCACTCTTGGCAGAATAATCCACATGGTGCCTCAGTTTCACCAAAACCCCTGCACGCTTATGGTGACAAGCTGCTCACACAGGTGTTCAGATTCAGGTGTTTATCAGATACACACTTAGTTGGGTTACAGTGGCCACGAAATACAATTTTTATTACCATGTACCTTATAAAATGCTTTCTAATGATGTTATAAGTATCATTAGACTGTATATGTTGTTTGTTGTTGTGGTTTCTTGGTTTTGTCTTTTTTTTTCTTTACACAGGTCTAGAGGCAGATTTCAATGATGTTGATTTGTGTTCTCTTTATACTGTATCTCTCTCTCCTCTAATCCTATCTCCTTCTTTCCCTTTTAACCCTTCTCTCACTTTTCTACCTTTGTTTTCTTCTTTGTCTTTTCATCCCTGTGTCCATTACATCTGAAACAAACCCAAAGCAAATTCTAATAAAGTTTTATTAATGTATCAAGTGGAGCATTAGGGCCAGCCATAATGCTCTGTTTGTGAAAGCAAATCTGTTGGGCATCACCTCGACACTCAGACAATAATTCTGAGTGCCATCAATGCTGAACAGGACAAGGGACAGAAAAAAAGAAGCACGACCCGTAGTGTCAAACAATACTTCCGGGTCACACGGGTGATGTAGCACTGCTTTACTTCACCATGAAGTGGCGTTGTTTCATCATGGAAATAATTATAGCGGTAATGAAGAGTTGTTTAGATAAAAACAACCACTTTATGCTGGCTTTGATCAAGTAATCATTTGATTGATTTTTAGTAATTATTAATTAATTATTTTGTGTTCAATACTGTATACAGTTCACAAAAAATTGTTTTGCTTTAATGGATTACTTGTTAAAAAAGTAAAATAAGAAACAGTCTTACTTTTGGTCAGCAGAGGTTTAATCTTCACGAAGCGGCACTGTTTCACCATGGAAATAATTATACTATTGTTTTATAATCATTAAGAAATTACCACTAATTTAAGTGCATGCTTTATTTCAGAGGTAATGAGGAGTTGTGTAAATACAAACTACCACTTGATGGCTGGTAACAAAACCCCCAAATTTCATATACTGTATATTGGACGCTAAATTATTAAATAATAATTAATAAAATCAATCAAATGATTACTTAATCAAACTAGCATAAAGAGGTTGATTTTATTTACACAACTCTTCATTACCACTGGAATAATGCACAATGATTATAAACCAATATTGTAATTATTTCCAAATTGAAACAGTGCTGCTTCATGGTGAAGTGAAGCAGCGCTACACCACCCATGTGACCCGGAAGTATTGTTTTTAGTGCATATGCAAATAAGCTGACGCTACAGATCGTGCTTCCACAACAGATTGGGTAACCACAGGGAATACGATGGAGGCTTACTGAGAGGAAACTAGACAATGGTGGTGCCTGTCTGAAGTATTTTCTTTTTTCGTAAACTTTTTACTGTACAGTACTGCATCCAGTACTATCCCAATCATGTGGTAATATTAAAGTTGACAGTCAAGTGTCCTGTACAATTTTTTTTTGTACAATATTATGGATTGTACATCCACAAAACGCAATAGAGCGAGTCCACGAAAGTTGAACCGTGAAGTAGCGAAGGACTACTGTAGGGCTCAAACCTGCAGCCTCAGGATTACAAGATCATGGTACTGACTCCCGAGATTATTTCATAAATTGATACTGTCATCACTCGCTAACATTTATTTTATTTTAACATAGTTTGGCTACTTCTGCAAGTACAGTATGACACAGGCCAAAACAATATAATGTGCAGGAGCGCAAATAAGGTGCACAAGAACTTGAGAAATATCAATAAGTTGTAGAGTCATGGTGTCAACAGTCCCAGTGGCACCAACAGATTCCAGGTACAATATCAGAGATCTCTGTCCAGAAGAGAACAGTCTCAGGAACATCTGAGACTTAGCACAGCCCTCAAGCTCCCAGGCCTCTGACTGAGGACCCGAGTTTGAAGTTATGTGCATCGGCCCAAGTGAAAGAATAGAGCAAGCAGTTTTAATATTATTTAAAAAAAATTGTCTCAAGGGACGTTAAACCTCTCCAATTCTTCATTATTTATCTTGTACAACACAAATCAGTGTAAAATTGCTAGAACCAATTAGTAGCCATTCATTGTTTCTGTCTTGTCACTATGAGGCTGCAGGTTCAAACCCAAGTTGGGTCAGGCATGGTGTCCAGTCAGGAAGTTGTCTTTCATGCGAGTTTGCTCACTGTGGTGATCTCTGCAGAAGGCAGTAAGGAAAAGAACAACAGCAGCTGGTAGAGCAGTGCAGTTCAGTGCAGTTTGGGTTTGACCTCACACGTTCTCTGTGCTTGTCTTCCGTTTCTTTCATCACCATCATAATGGTGTAAAGGGGGATCTTAAGGGCAAGGCAGAGACCTAGTGTTAGCAAACAAGGTATATCCTATTTCTGTTTTGCAATAGCTATACCTCCAGCTTTCCTGTGGACAGGTTTTGTGTAATGTTAATTTCCCGGTGACTGGGTGGGCCATTAGAGGACATGATACAAGAGACATGCTACCTGATTCACATGTCCTCTTGCTATTAAAATTTCAAGTTGGAGCAATACTTCAAAGTTGTCCTACAGGTGGATAAAAAGAAGTTGCAGTTTAAACACTGTCTTTTTTGACATTTCAGTTATCATTGTTCTTTATTTTACAACAAATTTCTTTCTGAGCTCATTCATTTGGTTTGTTAATTGAAAGCACCAAGGCATGATGCAGCAGAACGTGACCCTGTCCTAACACCTTTCCGGTTACACCTCTCTCTCCTCCTTCCTTTTTTAAACGAGAAGGGCCACGGCACTCTAATCTTTCCATACTCCCTTTACCAATGTCCCTGCCCCACCCTAACCCCACCTCGCTTCCCTGTGTTTGGTTTGGCACTCCATAGAAAATCCGTCACAGCACCTGCCACTGCGCCCACAGCCTGCATTCACCCATACCCTCTCAAGAATGCAAAAGTGTGAGCCACGTGTCCTCAGAGCCCTCTAAATGGGTGACAATACCACTGTCCTCACCCCGTCTACATTAAGCACCAGTACAATCCAGTGGCAGCTCCAAGGGGAGGGTAGAGCTGAGAAGGCATTCATAGAGGGGGGAACAGGTGTGAGTTGGTTTTTCTTAGCAGTCCCCTTGACTCTGTCCCAGGAAAGTAAACTTAGGGCTACTGGCAATGGAACAAATGAAGGAGTTGGCTATAGTTTAGGCTAAAAATGTCACAGGATATACTTGATCTAAATATTCATATTTTTTTAATTCTATCACTTAATTAATCCAAGACAGCAATCTTTATTCCATAGTAGGTCTTTGGGGTCTCTGCTGCTTTATCTGTTTATTAAAAGTGACCAAAAATGAGGTGGAACTCAGCACAAAGACCAGTGAGTGTAAGCGGCACCTTCTGACACCTGCATCAAGGTAGCTTTGTACGCATACTTACTTCTGGTGCACAAGAAAGTGTCTCACCATTGGTCACAACTAGGCCAGACTGAAAAGGAGAGAAGCTGCTTTTGTACTTGGGGGTCTGTAATGGACTGATAACATCATGCTGACCTCCCTCCTTCTCCACCTGCTTCTTTTTCCTCTTGTCAGCCTGCTAGCTGTTAAAGGCCTCTTTAGGGCTGCTGTTACTCTCAACCTTTGGTTATCAGCAATTAAAGGCCAAGCAGGGGAGCAGATCATATGCTGTGATAGATCATATTGGGAAACACAGTAAAGACTTGTTCCAGGTGAGGGTCTGCCTTTGCAGGATTTTCATTTAGTCTCACTGATGCGAGATTATAAATAAATATTTAAAGGGGACACTGTTGAAATGACAGAACATGAAACTGCCATCCTAAAGATTACAAGGTATTTTAAAGATTGTCCACGTATATCTGTTATATTGACTTTAGTTCTTTAAAGCTTCAAAGCAATGCTCCCCTCGGATGAACCTCAGTATCACCATGTGTTTCCTCAGCAAATGATTGGAAGGAGCCCAGATCACAATAATGTTGGACCTCCCATGAGGCTGATTAAGTCCCTCAACAGTCTGACAGCCAGCTTCATATCATGATTCTTCATCTGTGAGAAGACCTCTGTTGTTGCAACTCTGAATGAAAGAGACTGTTTTTCTCCATCCTTTATTGAACCGTCCAACAAGTCATTATATCAGGCAAGCAGTAACATAATATTCCCTTTTCTGAAAGGGTCCCTCTAAATGTCTCGTCACCTCATTTGCTTTTCTCTCCACATCCTTTCTTCTCAGCTGCTTTCTTCTTGCTGTTGTGGAAGGAATCTGCAGAGACAGCACAGATTGGCAAGGCAGGTGTCTGGTTTTCATTAGAATTGCAAATATCGGTGAGATGATGCCACATCAGATAAGGAGAGACAAGAACAAAGGCAGAGAGGTAAGGAGAGGAAAGCACTGAGTTTTCCTTGAGGAAAAGGATTATTTAACTGCCTGCCACACCCTAACCAAGGATGAGACCTCTGTCACTTTTTTTTTCTTCCTATGACAATTTCTTAAACTTTTATTGGTTCAAATAGATATTCACAAAAACAGTTTTTTTTAATTTCTACAAAATCTCTATGTGAAAACCCATCCACAGTGGAAAAGCATTTTGTGGACACACAAATGTTATTTTTAAAATCGGTTCATCCTTGTGTCCACAGAATAACAGCGATTTAGGAAAACCTAAATTTTTCATAAAAAAAAAAAAAATGTTTTAATCCTTTGGATGTCTCAAAAGGAAAAAGCAGCTACATATTTATTTGTGTTTGTTTTTTTTATCTGTTCACATGATTTAAAAAAGGGATGCACAATACTGGATTTTTGGCCAATATGCCAATATGCTAAAAGTATTTGACCAATAACTGATACCTATATATGTTTAATATACTTTCCTTTGTCAGAACATAGCCCTCTTCTTTAGGGTTATTTCTACAAAAATTGTGCAACAGCTGTAACGGCTGGTGACATATATTCAGTAACAGCCATATGATATGCACTTTATATAGCACTTTAGCTTATATTAAATGAAAAGTGTTGAATGTTATTTATTAGCATTGGTCACCTGCAATGCTGTTTCACTTGTGGGGGCTTGCTCCAGGTTCCTAGCTGCAGTGTGGGATCGTCTGTACTCCTGTGCATGAAGGACAGTCTTTTTAAGTTCAAAGTTTTTGTATAACCATTGTGCTGTAAGACTGATCATGCTAACTGGGCTAACACAACGTCCAAATGTCTGTGGTAAAACTCACCCAAGTGCTATCGGCTATTAGCTTCTCAATGACGTCGGAAATGACGGCATTGGACTCGGGTAAGGTTACGTCGGAAAAATATCTCTGACTAGGGACGATGTAGCGAGGCTCAACGTAGTCCATCAATCTTTAGAATCCAACATCCTCACCAGAAAAAAAAAACTTCCATACCGTTGACATTTTGACTTCTTTCTCTCTGCCGTGATCAGATCAGGTAGGTGCGCGTGACATCAACACGTTGTGCTGGTGCTGCAGGCATCTTTGTCACTGGGTTGTCATACAAAAACTGCGCCTTTTATATCGGAGAGTTATTTTGATGGAATGGCTGATGTCCGATATTTAACTTTAACGCTAATTTCGGCCGATACGATACTATGCCGATAATATTGTGCATCCCTAATAATTATATTTGTTTACAGATAGTTTACATATAGAAATACAGATATATTTACTAAAAACAATTTTTGTATACTTGCTCTTTTTTGTATTTGTATGCTAATTCTGTTATTTAGCTTGTTAACCTTTAACTGACCGTTTGCTACTTTTACTTTTAAGTTAGCCTTCTGCTACCTTTAGCTTTTAGCTTATGTTCTACTGCTAGTTTTTGGACCTCATTAGAAATGACTCAAACATGCCAAAAAATGCTCAGTATTATTATCATTATATTTTACTTAAGAGTAAAACCTTATTCGTATAATATACATAATTTAATTAAGTCATTTATTTATTGTTGAGTTGATCTGTCTGAGATTTGTTTTTCATTGCTTAACACTTTTTTTTAACTTTTTTTATTGCATAAATGATCTATGTCAAATATTTTGAGAACTATAGTTAGCACAAATTTACACTAGAGAATTTAGTCACCTTTTTTGATGTAGCATCAATTTTTCACTGCAGCTGAGTGGTGAAAGATGAGAGTTTAAAATTGCATGGCTCAGTCAGACGTTGGAGGACTGAGTGCCGTTTAACTTCAGAGAGAAGAGTCAAAGGACTTGCAATCAGCTGACACAGTTTCTGTAAAAGGATTCTTTCAATGACTTTTCAAAGGAAACAGTGTCCGCACACGGTTCATCCGTCTGTTCTTTCAACTCCAGCTTCCGTTTGGTACCCCCACCCACTCACCCACCCCCAGAGCAGGAGACATTCCTCGCAGGATGGTTGAATGGCAGCCCTGTTGCAGATCGGCCAAGGCGGCAGCAACGGGCGATTTACAGGATCCCTGCTGTGTGGAGCTGTGACCTGGCCTCGCAGCACAGCTCCCAGGTGACAAATAAAACACTGGCCCTCACAGGAGTCCAGCTTCAGGCTCCACAATGCTAATGCGGTACAATGCGTATAATTGTGGCCTATTCCAGAGATGGTGGCCAGCTATTCACAGGATTTCTGCTAATTGGGAAATCACTGCAGTAAAAAGAGTCTGGGACAAAGCCCTCCTAACAAACATAACAAGCTTATTAAGTTTATTTTCCAATGTATAACTTAATAAGAAAATCTTTTTTTAATCGTGTTTCATAATATTTGGTGTACTGTGTCGGTGCCACCAAAAGTCATCATTATTAATGTATCAGTTTAACTATCAACAATGTCAAGTCTCAGGTATGAGTCTCTGAGGCTCAATGGGATTGACCTGTCTAAATAAAGGTTGAATGAAAGTATGACTGACATAAAATTATATTGTCCTCAAGATCTTGAACAGTAGATATGAACCACACACCTAAACACAGAGGACAGATGGCCATAGTGTTGATTCACTATGGATTTATTAGATATTTATAAAGAAAAGGGTTATCTTTTAAACCTAACTACCTAGCTTGTTATATAGGTATATGTGAGGATTCTGGGCATTTTTTTTCTCTCCATTGACTAACACGTCTTGCATCTTGCAGCTCTCAATCATCTTCAACTGTTTCCAGTTCTGTTGATGAGGAACCTCAGTTTATAAGGCTGCCTGGATCATCTACACTCTGCTGGAACAATGTCCCACATGTTACTTTGTCTGATGTTCAAGATTAAACTGACCTCTGTTTTCCTTGAGCTCCTGATACTATGTACCTCATTCCCTGGAGCTTCCTCATGACTACTCTTATCCAGCTCCTTGTGTCCTTGTCAGAGAATTTTTGGTCAAAGTTCATGGATGTTTTTATTACTATGGCTGAGAACAAGAAGCCCGGGACAGAACTGAAACCATCTTCCAAGATACCATCTTATTTCTGCCCATGAACCATATGTTTGGGTGAACAGAGAGCACTGAAGGCTGCAGCTGGACACCTCCTGAACGCGGCTGAACTGATAAGGGCATAAAAGCGAGTGGATAACGCAGCTCGGGGCTAATTTCTGTGACATGTTGGGGGTGGTAGCAAAGAGCTTAGAGAAGATGGGCCTGTGATCGGAAGGTCGCCAGTTCGATTCCCCAGACCGACAACATCAGAAAGTGGGTGGGAAAGGTGAAACTGACTGTGCACCCGCCTCCATCGTCATTTGCCCAACTCTGGGCCCTTGAGCAAGACCCCTAACCCCCATCTGCTCCCAAACAGGTCTCTTGAAAATGAGTCCTCGTGACTCAGTGAGACTACCTGTATAAATAAAGCTTAAATAAAAATAAATAAAATGTTCCATGCATTATGTATCTATGCATATGAACTGCCTTGAATGGGTCATTGCAAGTAAAATACCAGTTAAAAATCTTCTCCTGCTATCGAGTGTGGTTCTTTTGGCTAAACAACGTTAGTGAGAGAGATTATCAGTCATCCTCCTGGATTCATCTTTGGGAAGAGTCATCTACAACTGACAATAATAAAAGTAACACTGAACATCTCTCCATAGAGGTCCGTCCTGACACTCTCACTCCTCACTACTTACCTGGTCGTCTTCGTTTTCTGCACCATCCTGGAATCCCCTGGTCCTCTCTCTCCAACCTCAACAAGTAACTTCTCTACCTTCTGAGTAACCACAGTATTATTTTACAGTACAATATTTGCCATAGCCCCTCTCCTACAGCCCCTCCTGTGTTCCTGTGAATCATTTTAGTAAATAAATACTCATCTTTTTACTGCTTGGTCTCAGTTTGCACACTGGGTATCTTATTTGTTTATAAGAATGTGAATGTTAAATTACCGTATTTTTTTGGACTATAAAGCGCACCAGATTATAAGGCACATTAAGTGAAACAAAACAGTCAGATGAGTCAAACTTTATTCAACTCATTCACAATAACCACATAAAATCAATCTGAGGTCAGTAAGCACAACCAGAATTAATACACAAGGCACAACTGATTATAAGGTTCACTGTCGAATTTTGAGAAAATTAAAGGATTTTAAGTGCGTCTTATTGTCCAAAAAATACAGTATGTAAAACATGCAAGTGTACAGAAAAATTGTATTATTTTTTATACCTTTATTATCCATTCTCAAGAAAGCACACAGTTTGTACTTTTTGTCTTTTTATCATACGACTTTGATTCAGTTATCAGGCAGTAAACAACCTCAGCTCTCACTTTCCGTTTGCACATACAGTATTTGTTCAGCTTGAAATTTGCTTAACACGCAGTTCATTTCAAACAGTGACTGAAAAATGACACTTTAGGTGTTTTATTCTTTTCCAGCGGATTTAGGGGAGTTTATTGTCGTGCCCACATATAGTTCAGAACAGTGTGGAGCCGCAAACCCTGGATTTCATGAACTAGCTGCTTTTACATCTCAAACACAACCACTTTCCAAGGCTCTCTTTATCTTAGCATTAAAATGTAACCATTAGCTTGATTTATTTTACAGACAAGCTTTTTTTTTCTTGAACTAAATCTTGCAAATTCATGTAAATGTATATTCTGTCAATTTATGCTTCATCCAGAAAGATGTGTGCACATCATCATTTAATCAAAGATTGCTTCTGATTTTTTTATTCCATGTTGTGTTCATAAAACCATCAGCAAGATTTAGACTATTTTTAATCAATTCGCTTGAAGTTTAAAATCTTGCAGAACTGACATCACTCTTTAAACATCAAAATTTTAAACTGCTGATTGAGGTTTTTTTTTTTTTTTTTAATAGTGTCAGACATCGCAAAGGACATTTTTAACATTTTTGTTACACTGACATAACACAGTTTAAAAGCAATATTAAAATCATATTACTGCCTTCAGTTAAGTTTGGAAAAAAAAAAATGCATTTATTTTTCACATTCCTGTCTTTACTTATTTGAAAAAAATAGTTTTCAATCCGTTCCAGAAAGGATCTTGACCTCGAAAGAGTTCTCACATCTGTTGAAAAACATCAAGCTGCCATTTTGGACATGAAGTGTCACGTTGAAGGAATACGTATCTGTTGTGCCCTCAATTTCAAGTTTGTGACATCAAATCACAGAGTTTGGTGTATTAGCCCATATTGGAGACAGATAGTCTATAAAGCGAGGCTCAGGAGCCCCTCTGGATCGTATCGGTGTCAGCCAACAGGTTTCTGTTTCAATTAAAGGTCAAAATGATCCTGAAAAGCAAAATGAAACGCTATATTTGTTGTGAAGAGATTATGTGAAGGATCCAAAAAGAAAAAAGTTGTGGTTTTTGAGGTTCATATGAAGGTTTACTATGTGTTTCCATTCGTTCATCAACAGTGAGTTGTTGTAGTGACTGCAAATGCTTTTCAAAGACTTTGCATTGCCAAAATGATGGATGTTCTGCGTTAAATCAGTTGTTGCATCAGTGGTTTAAAAAAATCCCAGAGACCTGAGCAGAACAGAATGATTCCAGTTTGGGTAAATGTCTTTTTGTTTTGATAAAATGTGATACAAAAGATTTCATTCGGTAACAATAGAAGCTCTTCTGTGCATTTATTTTGCATTTTTCCTTGTGCGTTTCAGCATATTTTACATGAAGCTCTCATGGTCCACACAAGCATCCGTGCAACAAATAATTCATGTAATTTTTACTGACCTTTTTTTGTTTTTAATAAGCTCCTTCTCTGTTTTACT
The DNA here is from genome assembly GCA_032273985.1 of Hypsolebias coamazonicus. Taxonomy (NCBI): domain Eukaryota; kingdom Metazoa; phylum Chordata; class Actinopteri; order Cyprinodontiformes; family Rivulidae; genus Hypsolebias; species Hypsolebias coamazonicus. The sequence continues at coordinate 7,540,200 of JAVCKU010000073.1, forward strand.
CAAAAGGTCATGCTGATGCTTTTGCATGCATTTATATATTCACTATAAGTCGCCTTCACTTCACGATCTGATGGCTATTTTTAAAGTAAAGCAATTTTTACAGATTTCATTCACTTTACAGTTCATAAACTAATCATTAGTATAATGGTAATGTTTCACGCTTGGCAAAAACTAGGAGTTGTTTTGTGCCAGAGAGTGGAGATGAGTCTGTTAGCAACAGATTACTTCTTTGATAATGTCCATATTTTCTACTATTTAGGCCAGGGTTATCCAACTGGCGACCCAGGGGCCAAATCAGGCCCACGGATGTGTTCAGTTCGGCCCACCAATGGGTTCATTTTTAAATAAAACTAGATTTTAAACCATAAAACAAATTTACTTCATGACAATAACTGCTGGATGGCCGGCACCTGAGCTCTGTGGCTTTCAGTAACTGTGGCCCCTGAGCAGTTTACCATATTTTCTGGCGTATAAGTTGCTCCAGAGTATAAATCACATAAGTCAAAAAAAGCACCATGAAGAGGGAAAAAACATATATGTTGCTTCGGTGTACATGTCACGTTTATTATGCGTCACTGATGACCCGTCGCATTTATTATGAGTTTATTTACTGGTTAAAACAGATCATTTCGCCTGGGTGGCATGGCACCATCCATCCATCCATCGCGGCCAGAGCCTCTAGCTCTCCGGCATTCTTCCGCCTGCACCAGCTGAGTGAAGCGAGCACACATGGGAGGACTCGTGGTTACAGTTCTTTGAAATTAAACACAAGATTAACACTTAAAAACAATTATTTGTTTGCTCAACATTATAGCAAAGGTGTGTCTCAGTTTCAATTTTAAATAATAATGCACTTTAATTCAATTCAAAAATACTTTATTAATCCCAAAGAGAAATCAGTTGTTATTGTAGCTCATCTTGTTTCATTAGAGTTGTTCTAGATGCTGATGGGTTTATAGGAAGGATCTCGTTTAGTAGTTCATCCCACAGCAGATCCAAAGAAACTGGCTGCAGATGCAGATCCATCCATCCAGACCCAGCAGACCTCTCGGTCCTCTTGGGCTGACATGATGCGTGAATGCCTGGCAGAACTCCTCCCAGAGCAATGGACATTTCCCCTAGCAGACTGCCGAGCCCAGCATGTACGCTGAAGTCTCAACCTCTGCGTACAATACGAGCGTACCTCCGTGCGGATGTATGTATACGCCGGAGTATACTGGGGGGCTTTAACTGCAGGTACTGGGGGACAATCTCGGTCCTCCTGCTGTCACAAGCCACATTTCCCACCACCTCCAAGATTTCGGCAGTCAGCCACTCGAGCATCACCTCCAGGTAGATGGCAATGCATCCACGGTACCTCCTTTTTTAACTCATTTGAGATTTGGGGCTGTAGTTGAGGTATTATTTGAGCTTTTGAGATGTTAATCAGCAGCTCCCAGTTGTATAAAACCACTTTGTTGTTATGGTTACGCATCATAAAAAATGTCCAAAAGTAAAAAAATGTTTCAGTAAAAATCCTTCCAGCGGCACAGCATCTGACACCAGAGGATGTAATCATCCAAAAAAAGTGATTTGCATCCAGGAAAGAAGAGTAATTAAAGCTTTCAAAATCAAAATCTCTGAATGAATGTAAGAGAGCTATTCCAACATGCAGCCACCTTGAGCGGCGCAATAGTCAATGGTCAAAATGGTCATTTTGCCTGGGCGGTGCAGTGCCATCAATCCAGCCAACCATCCATCGTGTCTGGAGCCGTGAGCTCTCCAGCATTCCTCCACCTGCACCAGCTGAGTGAAGCGAGCGCACACGGGAGAACTCGCTATTGCAGTTCTTTGAAATTTAAAGTGTCAGTCAAAAATTGTGTTGTGAATATGGAAAATAATAACGTATATAAGTCGCTTCAGCTTGTAAGTTGCAGGACTGACAAATCTTTGCAAAAAAAACAACTGTGACTTATATGCCTGAAAATACGGTAGTTGAATAGCTCTGATTTAAGCAAGGATTTTTTTTTTTTTTTTTTTTACAAACAAAGCTTATTCTGATGTGAAACGTCTGCACTGCATTAGTGTTCAACAATTACATTGTGACAACAAATGAATATGACTTGCAGGTACTAGGTGCTAATTTTCCTCCTCAGCTGAAACCAAACAGACTGTAAGACAAAGGGCGGCTGTAAGGTCAAGACCAGCCGAAGCAATGAAGCCACCACTGACCTGAATATGCTAAACTATCTCATTAGCACAGCATCTGTGGAGAACATTAGGCAGCACCAATAAAATATTTTTATTTGTTGTTTTAGAAGGAGAAAAAAATTATAGTGGGCCATTCTGGCAAGAATCAGCTTGTAATGGCTTGAAACTGGGTCAGGTTTTCTGCACTCCTCCCAGTATAAATCAGTTAGAAAAAAGGGGTTCAAGGCAAATACGCTCAAGGCTATCGGACACATGTGTGGTCTGATTTCACAGAAAGGCTACCAAAAAGCTGAACATTTCAATTAATATTAGTTCTATGAGAAATGTGTCAGAACTGCAACACTTTAAAAGATGTGCAGGAATGTTTTGAGGGACGTATAAGATTAAAACTGCTGACTTGGCCTCCAGGTTCTCCACAACTCACTCCAGTCATGCGTCTATGTTATAAGCTGGAAAATATCCATGGAGTCTGCACTTCATAACTAACTGGACTTAAAGGATCTGCTGTATATTTTTTGGTGCCTGACATCACAGAAACCACCCCCAGAGGTTTTAAGGAGCCCACATCTGCATGGGTTTGGACTCTGATTTGTAACCACAAAGGACTTCTACAAGTTAGGAAGGTGGGTATTAATTAATATTGTATTAAAGCAGTTGTGGGACAGACTCAAAGTTTGTTCCAGCAGCTTGTGAATGAACTGAGCTGATCACTTGAAGTCATCATTTGGAAAATATTTAAAATGTTCTTTAGGAATATTCAGCTTCATAGTGGACATATCTATCAGTGTAATTCTGAGACTTAAGCAGGGCATCAAAGGTGTTTGTCAAATGTTGAAAATCTAATGACAGAAAGATTGATCTCCTGGTGTAACCACATTTATTTATTCATTTATTTATTTATTTTTTGGAAAGCCTTGATGCCAGGGGACAGATCTGAGAGAAAGAAAAAAGTAAAAAAAAACGAGCCATATCTTCAGGATTATAAATGGCACCGATCGTAAAACAACACCGAGCACACTCTCCTTTGGATCAAATACGCAGGTTCTCAGCATGCTATCAGCTCTGTTAACTCTGCCTGTAAACCAAACCTCCCCAGAAGTCAGAGGTCAAAATGTTTGTGCTTCAGAGAGACGCCACAGCCCAAGCATGGCCAGGATTTCATAAAACGGCTGACACGGTGGTATATTCCAGCTGATGGGTGTGATGTTTTATTTATTTACTTATTTGTTTATTTAATCCATTTGTTCTTGTGTTTTTCATCCAGACAAAACAAATTAAAAAAAACTCAATGAATTGCAAATAAATATGTTAAAGACACACTTATTTTCAATAGTTCTTCAGCCATAAGAGACTATTTCTCTGCCCACAGTTATAGCTTGTTATGAACAGGTGGTTTTAAAAATGCCTTTTTTTTTTAAATCACAAACTCTTTTTTTTTTCTATGACTAAAGCAAACAAATTGGCTTTTAGTGCACATAATTAAAAAAAAAAAACAAAAAAAAAAAAGTTACAATTTGCCTTAAAGTTACAAATGGATGCAAAATGATAGAAAACAAGAACATTTTCCTGCAGGAGTCAAACTTTGGTCTTTCAGGTTAAAAAAAAAAAAAAGATGTTTGAAAGTCTGCTACCAGCCTCTGGAGCATTATTAAATGTTTTTAGCGGCCCTGAAGTCATCATGAATTTAACAAAACCACAAAAGACTTAAAGAAAAAGAAAGAAAACAGGAACAAAAAGAATAACCCACAAGACCTAACACGCGAGAGCAGAATATCTACAGCTGAAGTTTGTCGTCACTGTAAACAATTTTTAATCGTTTGTTTGTTCTTAGTTCATCTATTGTGTCAAAAATGTCAAAGTTCTTTAGATAATAGCATTTCTTGTTATTCTGGTTTCCTAAAGCATTAAAAAGCAACACATTTGTTCCAAAGTAAAAATAATGTAAAACTCTGTTTTGTGGTTTAAAATCTAGTTTTATTTAAAACAAACACATTGGTGGGCCAAACGGCGTTCATCTGTGGGCCTGACTTGGCCCCTGGGTCGCCAGTTGAAAAGCCCTGTTCTAAACAATGTTTCTAAACTGTAAACACTCTAAAAGAGCACAGACTGTCATGATTTCAGCTCCCTGCCTCCTCTGCTCTTTGCCATCTGCAAGTGCTCTTGACCACGCCCACTTCTCTGTTCTGCACCGTGAACAGCTGATCAGCTGCCGCAGGAAGTTTATCCTGCAGTAAGGGCTGCACAAAGTGCAGCAGGTGCTAAATAATTTAAAATAATTTATTTTACGTAAAAATTCCATGCCAACTGTGTGGCTCATCCATCATTTGTGTGTCATGTCCAATCTTATTTTGAAAAACCACGATAGAACGAGTCTGAAATAAACGAACTGCAACGTAGCGAGGGACTACTGTACAACAATATTGTGTTTGGCCTTTTAATCTGATAAGGGAAGTATTTAGAATGTGAGTGTACTTGTAAAATGCACAAGGGCTCCAGTAGTTCAGAGGTCAGTGGCATTTTCATAATTCTGAGGCTGCAGGTTCAAGCCCAGATTGCATCAGGAAGGGCATCCAGCGTAAAATGACCAAATCTTTTATGCGAGTTTGTTCATTGTGACGCTTGCAGGAGAGAGCAGTTGAAATAAAATCAACAAAACTTGTAAAATGCACAAACATTTATATAATACCCACCTGGACATTTAGTAAACTTTGTTAGGTGAGTGTGTGTATCTGTGTGACTTTGAGCTCGCATGTCCTGGTGTGTGACGAGCACTCGAGTGAAGATGGTTAAAACATGTGGCCTTTAGCTGCTGCTGCTGCTTCTGCACTTTTAGACATTTGAGCCACCACTCTGCTAGAGTTTCACTTTGCTAAACACACACACGCACGCACATACATATATATAAGGTCGTGTTTCCTTGACTTCAGATGACATTACATTGACTTGTATTCATTTTCAGGAGACTTACTCGAACCTAAACCATAACTTATGTCATCTAATCCAAACTTTAGAGTAAGTTAAAAAAAAAAATTTCTCACCATAAAGTAACAGATATTGTTCCCTTCAACATGAGGAACACACACACACACACACACACACACACACACACACACACACACACACACACACACACACACACACACACACA
>JAVCKU010000073.1:7569435-7581807 GCA_032273985.1 Hypsolebias coamazonicus
ATCGGTTTCTCATGCAAGCATTGGCCGATTTCCGATTTCCCAAAATTAAAGAAATCGGGGCCGATAAATCGGCCGGCTGATTTATTGGTGCACCCCTACAATTAAGCTGTCAAAGAATAAGATTGTGGTGCACAAGATAGAAAAGACATCAACAATTGCTGATTATCAAATCCTTTCAAATGTTTAAATGTGCAAAAAGAAATGTCTGCAAATGAGCTTAAAATGGTTAGAGGTACTAAAGATAGTATCTCACTAATCTTGCAATGTTTGCGAGGGTTCAGTTTTCTTGCACAAGGGGCAGAGGCTTGCAGTCTTGACATTTGAATTTTGAACATGTTTTAAAAATTATGTCATTTCTTTACCCCAAAACAGTCACGGAGTCAATGTGCACACCACAAATCTGTCTTAATTTTGTTGCAGGCATCTCCAACTCATCTGAAGAGCACAAGTTCTATTTTGATCTCCTTTGACAGAAAGTCCAGGTCTAAAAACAACACCAATGCTAAATAGTAATATTAGAGAACCAGACTAAAACTGCCCATCTTTGTTGCAAAAATCTACTTCAGAAGATTAACTCAAAGGTTGGGGGTGGATGCAAAGCTAGGTATGAAGCCTGCCAAAGTGGATACAATGCATGCAACAAAATTATTTTATTTATTAACCTTTATTTGACCAGGCAAATCCCATCGAGATCACAGATCTCTTTTGCAAGGGAGGACTGGGCCTGAAGACAGCCTAACGTGCACGTTTTTAGTCTGTGGGAGGAAACCCGAGTGCCCGAAGAAAACCCACGCAAGCACAAGAAGAACATGCAAACTCCACACAGAAAGATCCTAGGTCTGGATTGAACCTAGGGTCTTCTTGCTGTGAGGCAACAGTGCTAACCACTGATCCATCATGCTCAGTATAATAATGTGCACAGCCTAAAATACTGGTTTGCAAAAAAGCTGGTTGCACAAATACTCAGAATTGGGTGAAATTGCAACTGAAAATTTGCCTTTATTTTTGCAATACTGAGTCACAGTCACAGCCTAGTGAGACACCACCTTAAGCAGTATTAGTCACAAGTTTTGTAAAAATAAACACAAATGCTAACCTTACAAAGGCCTTAAACCATTTGGTATCATCATGACATAAAGCCAATCCTTCAGTTTTGTCTAACTCAGTTCATGTGTGATTATTCTAGATTTACTCCTTTTGTGTTTTCAGTACAGAAATGTAGGGCTGAACAAAAATTTGAGTTATGTTCTCTGGTATGTTTCCATGTGTTAAACAAGTTGGGGTAAAACTAACTCGACAGGCTAAACCAACTATTTCAGTTTCGATCAGCAACTTACTTCCTACTTTCATCACTTTACATTTTACAGCAATGTCCCCTCATTAAGTGTACTTTACCAGAAGCGCAAGAAATTTAAATTAAACGTTGTAGGGGAAACGATACAAAAGTTAAAAAAAATAGAATAAAATAAAATTCAGCCAATTCAAATGGCTTTCTTTGAAACCACGCTTGCAGTTGAGTGATAATGCAGATGTGGGCTCCGACTATTTGCTGAAACCAAGCGTGCCATATGTATTGGCTACAAAACGTGACTATCCCGGGCAGTTTATTTGCGCATGTCCAATAACAAAAAACGTCCACAATACATAAAATAATGGCGCAGAATATTAATGGTTAATTAGAATTTTTTTTAAACACTTAAAAATACACTAGTAGAGCTAGCAAGCGTGGAGCGAATGAAAACAGCGGCGGCTCGAATGGGCTCCAAGTTCCGTCAACACGCTTCTTCTTGCTATGTGCGATGCGTCACAGAAAGAGAACATTTTTTAATGTAATATGTCATTCATACATTACTGCAAATTAATGACCAGCAGTTTACATATCTTGAAAGAACCGAAAGGTTCCCGTGTTAGCGGGTATCTAGCTGACAGGCTCCGCGCGGTGCTGGAATATTCCGGTTGCTACATTAGCCGCCATGCTAGCCAGCGGCGCCGTCTGCGGCTGTTTAGCAATCTTCATAAATCAAGCCATTAAACATTACTGGCCCATTATAATAACCAGACAGGATTTTTATAGACAGAACTTCGAAATACCAGCAAGATTGACGTTTTTCTTGCTAAAGCCTCGTTCCGTTTCAGCTAACTCACGAGCACAAGGCACTGGCCTTGCTTTAGCTCCACGACATAGATGCGTCCCGTTGAGATCAGCCAGCGCTCCACCGAGATGACAACAATGGGGCTACTGGAGGTAAAAGCGGCGAAAGAATCACACCGTGTCCATAAAGCGCCACGTCCAGCGGAACATACAGCACAGAAGGACGAGCTTAAGCGGCTTTTTGTGTCCGTGTAGATGTGAGAAAGCACACAAACCTGAGGAGGCCGCCATGTTCAGTCGAGTCCAGAAGCACAGAGGTGTGTCATGAGAGGAGGATCCGAGCGAGCAGCAGCACGGTGGCGCGGCGGGTTCCCGCACTGCAGCACACACACACCTTTATTATAAAACATCTGAAGAGGACCTGAGCAGACTCACACACGTTATCAGGACTTCTGAAGTCAGAGAAACTCATTGTAGGAGTCCTGTTTTCATCTAAATTCGTGCTCAATAATCCAGGTTAAAAAAAATCCATCAGGTCCTCTGGACAGTTTCTATGTGATGAAAAGTTTTGTCCTCCATCCAAAGGACTTCATCAGTCTGAGGAGCCACAACAAACTCAAGCAGCACACTCGTATAGTGTGCCAACCAGTTTAATGGTGATGAGATGATTTCTGGAGTCCACCCTCTCCCCCGTCGACTCCTCTGAGGCAGCCATGGCCAAAGTGGTTCAAAATATCAAAGTTCATGCTCAATAATCCAGAAAATTCAACAAAGTTAAGACAGGTCATCTGGACCCAAAGGACTTCATCAGACAAAGTTAATCCAGGTCATCTGGACAGTTTATTATTATTATTATTTTTTGTTGTTAAAACATTTAATCTTTCATCCAAATGACTTTGTCAAACAAAGTTAAGTCAGGTCATCTGGTCTTCTTTTTGGTTTGTTTGTTTTTGTTTAAATATTTCGTCCTCCATCCAAAGGACTTCATCAGTCTGAGGAGCCACAACAAACTCAAGCAGCACAGCCAACCAGTTTACTGGTGATAAGATGATTTCTGGAGTGCACCCTCTCCCCCGTCGACTCCTCTGAGGCAGCCAAAGTGATTCAAAACATGAAAGTTCATGCTCAATAATCCAGAAAATTCAACAAAGTTAAGACAGGTCATCTGAACTTTTTTTTTTTTTTTTGGAAACATGTTGTCCTTCATCCAAAGGACTTCATCAGCCATAGTTAAGCCAGGTCATCTGGACAGTTTATTTATTTATTTATTGTTAAAACATTTAATATTTCATCCAAAGGACTTTGTCAAACAAAGTTAAGTCAGGTCATCTGGTCTTTTTTTTTTTTTTTTTTGGTTTTGTTTAAATATTATGTCCTTCATCCAAAGGACTTCATCAAACAAAGTTAAATCTGGTCATCTGGATGGTTTCTTTTTTTTTTTACTGTTGAAACATTTCGTCCTTTATCCAAAGGGTTTGATCAGTCTGAGGAGCCACAACAAACTCAGTCCCACAAGCAGCACACTCATGGGCCAACCAGTTAACTGGTGATAAGATGGTTTCTGGAGTCCACCCTCTCCCCTGTCGACTTATCTTAAGCAGCCATGAGCAAATGGTTCTTAACACTAAAGTTCATGCTCAGTAATCCAGGTAGAAAATCCAACAATGTTAAAACAGGTCATCTGGACTTTTGTTTGTTTGTTTGTTTTTAAACATGTCATCCTTCATCCAAAGGACTTTGTCGAACAAAGTTAATTGTCAGGTCATCTGGACGGCTTCTTTTTATTGTTAGTGTTTTAACAACAAAACAAAAGAAACCGTCCAGATGATCTGACTTAACTTTGGTGGATTTATTTTTACCTGGATTATTGAGCAGGAACTTTGATGTTTTGAACCACTTTGACTATGACTGCCTCAGAGGAGTCGACGGGGGAGATGGTGGTCTCCAGAAACCTTCTTATCATTATCAAACTGGCTGACCCACTCACATGTGGGTGTGATGCTTGTGAGACTGAGTTTGGTGTGGCTCCTCAGACTGACTCACTGACAAAGTCCTTTGGATGAAGGACGAAACATTTCAGCAACCAAACAACAAAAAAGAAACTTTCCAGAGGATCTGACTTAACTTTGTTGGACTCCTGTTTTCCTTCACAAATTTTGCAACATCTCCAATTATTTTATAAATCGCAGAAGATCTTCACACTTGCCTTTATTAAAATAAGTGGGAGGAGATGTGCAACTTCAACTGCACACATTTTAATACTGATTTGCACTTAAAATGTTGTAACATTGGTTGTGCATGTGTTTTGTCACATTTTCACTACAAGTTGGAGCAAAAATAGGATCTGGGCACCTGGAATGGAGAATTTGGGCAATGTAAGTGTTGTGCTCAAGTTCAAATCAAGTTTACTGTCATTCACATCACATGTGGTACATGAGGTGGAACAAAATTATGTACCCAGGGTCCAGTTACACCCCAAAATGGCAAAAATATAAATGTAAAAAGAAACTCTACCTAAGATATATGCTAAATGAATGACAAATGGTACGCTAAGAGATCTAAGATATACACTAAACACTAATAATGTAAAACAATACGGCATAGCAACAGCAGCCTGAACATGAGTCTGTGGTGAGCAGACGGGTATGAATGAATACAGCAGCATGAGATAATGCACCTTGATAAGTTTATCTGTTATAACTGTGCTCTAGAAATAAAGTTGACTTGACTAATCAGCAGCATGAGATCAACTGTTTGGATAATCAGCAGCACAGATAAGTCACATGACACCAATTAAAGTGGCATTACAGTGATTTTTTTCCCCCCACAGGGATTATCCTGGTTAGAGATTCAGGAGTCTTAACAGCTTCAGGGTAGAAGCTGTTCCTCAGGCTAGTGGTTCTACACTTAATGCTCCCCAACTTTCTGTCTGAGGGTAGCAAGGCAAAAAAAGTGTGTGCTGGGTGAGTGAGGTCCTTCATGATGCAGATGGCTCTCTTCCTGCATCTGGAGTTGTAGATGTCTGTGATGGAGACCGACTCCAACAGTCTTCTGTGCAGCCTTCACCACTCTCTGCAGAGCTTTCCTTTCTTCAGCTGTGCAGCCTCCTTTCTGTGTTGCACTTCTAGCTAGCTAAAAACTGCAATAGCACCTTTTTAAACAAATAGATGCTTTTGTGTATGGGTTTTCACTGCATTACATGACTAGATAAATTGTATTTGGAGGCAAAAGTTTGCTCTTTCCATCCTCATTTTTTCTTGATTTTAGTCTTTACTGTATATTATCTAGTGCTGAGTTTTAACCACAATTTTTCTTTTCTTGACAGTTTACTATAAAATACAAGCAAATGGTTTAAACAAGTATTATCTCAGGGCTGCAAAATTTAGAGCCCCACAGAGCTGTTTTTTATTTTGCAATAAATAGATGCTTTTCAAACACCTTTTTTCTTAATTGTCTATGAAAAAGTTAAATACTTTGTCAGTTAAATGCTTCATGATTTCCAGTGGATTTTTAATGGGTTTCTGCTACGTAGCATTAGTTCTTTTAATAGTAGTATGGTCATTTTAGCACTACCGGTACTAGTTTCAATGACTATTCGGTGAGATACATGCAGTAAAATCTATTTATGAATTTAAATTCTTAAGATTTTTTTTTCTCGTAAATTTAGGTAGTGAGTCTACATTATTTTTGCCTCAGACTTTTTTTTAAACCAGAACTCTGTATTTGCAACTTACTTTGCTTTGTGTAATCTTAAGACATTGAGATGAAGTGTTCAGCTTGAGATTGTAGTTTCCAGTGAGTTGGGCTTTGAACATTTTCTCTTAATGTCATAACCGTTTTAAAATTAGGTCCTCCATAAATGAATACATGTATATATTTTAGTTTAGCCTGATCTGTGCAGCAAAGGTAAAATAAATAAATAAATAAATAAATAATAAAAAGAAGCCATGACAGTAGAATTTCTCCTAATTTCAGATGGTCAGTCTTCAATTTTATTTTGCTTCATTACATTGAAGTAGTTTTACCGGAAAACTAGATGGATTAAAAAAAAAAGTAGTCCTAAATTCCAACCCAGGCTCCTCACACCCTCCTAGAACCTGCCTTTAACACGTTACACCACCTGATTTATAATTAAGCTTCAACTGAGCCATATTTGATCAAGTTAATGTGTTTTCCATATTACAAATACAAAACAGCTTTAATAAAACCAGGCAAAAACCTGCTAGACCGTAATCAACAAGTATAGAAAACTATAGCCAGGAAGTAATAGTTCAAATGGAGCTAAAAACAAAACCATCCAAATATAATCATTTAACATTTTATTAACATGAAGTCTATGCACGCTACATTTCAATACCACATAATACACCAGAGCAGAATAGAACAGAAATATAACTTCAAATTAAGTAACAACACTAGCTCCATTTCTTGCCTCTATATGTTTTCATCCATATTTTATCTTTAAATCATAAGTAACTAATTCTTAAAGACATGGAGTAAATTCTGAATCTTCTCTTTAAATCTGAGTAGTATACCCCCCAAAAAACAAATGTTGCTTTTTTATACAAACTTCTTTTTTACAGTGAGTAAAGGTCATGGACATAAGGAACAACAGCCGTTTGCTTCAAGCGAGCAGACGAACGGTTTTTCCGGTGACGGTCAAATAGTCCTCGTCAGCGAGGGCTCGCAGCGCCTCGTCAAACAGCTCCTTAGTGATCGCCTGCAAACAGCGTGACAGAAGAGGAAGAGAATCCAGGAAGTGAGAGAAACTGTTTATAATCTTGAAAATGTTAAAGCAATTAGTTATTAGTATTGTAGTAAGGGTACACAGTGTTTGTTGTTATGATGATTGTAGACTTGTAAAAATAAAGTCTTTGATTTTACAACACTTACCGTTTCAGACTGTCCTCTGAGGTCATCGAGCAGCTGCTGGTACTTCATGGCCGGCGTCTTTCCTTTGGTCTGAATCAGCTTCTTCAGGGCTTGGGCCACCTCCTCCTTGCGTTTGCGGGCCGTGGCGCTCATGCCTGTAAATCAGGGAAACGACACACAAATGAACTTGCTGTGACAAAAGACATTTTAAAAATAAATGCCATGGGAAACCCCACCCCCCCCCTACACCGAAACAAACTGAATTCCTTCAAGGAACGCTAGGCTTTAAAGGCTTGATCATTTTCATGTAAATTTAAAAAAAGGACCCTTGATGCATGCCTGTTGTCAGAATGGAGATGTCAACAAATCCCGTCCTGGGGTCCGTGGCCGACTGTTTGAGGGCCTCTCTGTGCAGCCGCTTGGCCTCCTCCACATCGATGGTCTCCACCTTCTCGGAGAAGCGGACTTTGGCGTGCGCCTCAGCCAAGCGGATCAGCGACTCCAGCTGTCTGGGGTAGGCAGACACCATCCCATGACCACTACCGATCTTCCTCATGTCAACATAGGCCTGAGGAGCAAGACCAAGGTCAGCGGCAGCCGTTAAGAGATGAGCGGACGCTTCCTGCGGTCGATGGAAATAAACAAACCTCGATGAGGGCCTGGCTGGCTTCCTCGCTCAGTCTTGGGCTGATGTACGTCCGCGCGTATGCAATGTAGTCCTTGAGCACAGCCATGTCGAGGAACTCTTCCTCCATCTGCTCCTCGCTCTGGTAGTACAGGGACACCAGGTGGTGAGCCAGTCTGCGGTCGTACGCTTCGTCCTGGGGATCCAGCATCAGGAAGATGAGGTCGAATCTGAAGGAGTGAAACATGTTGTGTGAATGAGTGAGCATCGATGTCAAGTTTAAACTGACATCTAAAAGAAAAACTACACTACACATATTAAACACACTTTAAATACACATATTAAATGTAGCTCCATTTTCTACTTTAAATGAAAAGAGCAAAACATCAAATCAAGCATGTTTGCTAATGTAATCAGACTTTCAGAGTGCAGTTATTTCCAATAATCCTGCTTCTGTCACTCTAATTTCAATAATATGTATTAAAAAAATATGTCTAAACTTCAGCTTATGAGAAACAGCCTCAAAGCTGCTGATTAATGTGGGACTGAGTCATTCTGACTGAAAAAAAAAAAAAAATAACAGTACCATTTTGAGCCTCTAGATGGGAGCAGAAATACCTGGCATGCTGTTATATCATGTACAGTAATAGGTAAAAGTGGCTATTGTGAAAATTAAAAAAGTTCAAGACAAAAACAACTGGACATTATTTATTATACTTTACTGTTTTTGTCTTGAACTTTTTTGAATTTTCCATGTCCTGGATGACTGAGAATTGTCACCAGCTATTAATGACACAATCAGCTTGCCATAGCACCACCTCCATACTGCTTGTTGCTTGGAGCTCAGTTTCATTTTGCTGCACCGCCCCAGCAAAATGCAGCTAATTTGACCATTAAAATGGATTTATTAAGTAAAAGTTCAACTGAGACACATCTTTGATATAATGTCGAGCAAACAGATAATTGTTTTAGTTGCTTATCTTGTTAAATTTCGAAGAAATGTACAGCGTTCCTCCTTTCTAATTTCCTCCCTGTCTACACGCTCCTGGGAGCACCAAGGCAGCGAATATTTTTGAAATACAACTGATTTGACCATTAAAGTCCTTTTATTAAGCAAACGTTAGACCGAGACACACATTTACAAAAACCCTGAGCAAACAAATAATTGTTTTTAAGTGCTTATTTTGTTAGATTTCAAAGAAACGCACAGCGACTCGTCCCTTTGCGTCTTCCTACTTCCGTGAATCAGGTTTTGAAATGCAGCTGATTTGACCGTCAAAGGGCATTTATTAAGTAAAAGTTAGACTGAGGCACACCTTTACTTGAATTTTGAGCAAACAAATAATTGTTTTTAAGTGTAAATCTTGTTAAATTCTTGTTAAAGTTCTCCCGTGCATGCTCCCACAGTCGCCATTTAGCAGCCCATCGATTTTTGGCACAACACCGGCCCACATTTCCGGGTTGTCATTGGTGATGCATAACAAACGTGACGTGTCAGAGGTGATGCATAATAGATGTGACGTATATGGCGAAGCAACATGTTTATGGATTTTTCCACTTTTTTAGATATATTTGGACGATGCGACTTATAGGGCGGTGAGACGAGTACAGTTGAAAATATGGTAGTTTGATGTTTTGCCTTCAATTTGTGTAAAAATGACCCATTTCTAACCCATTCTGTTTTAATGAATCTATAATTGAGACTGCATGTCGGTACCTGGACAGCAGGGTGTGAGGCAGCTGAATGTTCTCGATCGTAGTCTTTTTGGGGTTCCACTGAGATTCCACAGGGTTTGCAGCAGCCAGCACAGCAGTGCGGGCGTTCAGCTGGCAAATGATCCCCGCCTGCCCACAGAGAAATAAGAAAACTAGTGGATAAGCTTCTGTTTAAGGTCTCGAGCTCTGACTTATATGTTCCTAAATAATTTCACACATTTATAAAGAAAATCTGTGAAATGCACCTTGGCAATGGAGAGGGTCTGCTGCTCCATGACTTCGTGCAGCACGGAGCGCGTGTTGTCGCTCATCTTGTCGAATTCGTCGATGCAGCAGATGCCGTTGTCGCTCAGCACCAACGCTCCAGTCTGCAGGACCAGCTGCCTGGTCTCCGGATCCTTCATGACGTAGGCGGTGAGACCCACGGCGCTGGAGCCCTTTCCCGACGTGTACTGGCCGCGGGGCACCAGGTTGTAGACGTACTGGAGCAGCTGGGACTTGCTGGTGCCGGGGTCACCGCAGAGGAGGATGTTTACCTCGGCGCGGAAGTTTCCCCGGCCGGTCTGGCTGAAGTCTTTACGAGTGCCGCCAAACAGCTGCAGCAAGATGCCCTGCAACAAAAAAACAGAGGGAAATGTTCCTTAAGGCCATGGTGAGGATAAAAAAAAAAAAAAAAAGCATTTATTTGTCTGCATTTCTTTAAGCAAATTACAATCCTCTTGGATGGCTCATGTTCTTATACATTTTTACAACTTTAGCAAGAGACCAACCTGCTGTTTTCACAACTCTAAAAGTAACAAGAGTCCTGCCCACCGACGGACAAGCAAAGACCTTGTGTAACATTTGTCCTTGATGCAGAACCTAGACCATAGGAGTGCAAATTGTACGCAACACTCCGTCCAGTGATGATGCATTTGTGTGTATGGTTTCGCCAGAAGTTGTGGGTGGGACAAGAGAAAGTTTACCAACGTACAAATGGAGGCTAGACCATAATACGTCCAGCCTTTGACGAGTGTATAAAAATTAGTATTTGTCTGTACAGTAGTCCCTCACTACTTGGTGGTTTGACTTTCACAGACTCACTATCATGGTTTGTGAACGTACAGTCCATAATATTGTACACACACACACACACACACACACAAAATTTTACAGGACACGATGGTCAACTTTAACATTACTCACATGATTGGGACAGTACTGGATACAGTACTGTACAGTAAACAGTTAGTTAGTAGTTTTCCCTCAATAAGCCTCCACTGTATTCCCACTCATAATGACAACATTTCCCAGAAGGCAACAGGGCCCTGACCAGAAGTCCAGTTTTCCTTCTGAAAAACCAGAGGTAAAGTTTTGATCTGATCAGTGCCCAGCGGGTGCAGCGAAGCCGCATGGAACCCACTGAACCGGACCAGAACCAGACCTCCAGCCCCATCAGTGAATTTTCAGAGCTGGTAACTGGCCCACGACGGCTTCCGCCGTAGGTCGGGGCTGTTTCCAGAGCCCATTGGGATATTTTCATCCAGACTTGGACTCAATTGACCACCTACGGTCCCACACCAGCCAACCGAAGGTCTGCCCCTACAAAACAAACTTCAGCGCTCAAGAATTGCACTGAACTGGGCCAGAACCAGACCTCCAGAATCAGCGGTGAACCTGAATACTTCTAGCCGACCCACGAGAACTTCCAAGCGTGGACGCACAGGTAAATAAAAACGATTAGCTACATATAAGTATGTTGTTAATTTAATAGTTAACAACAACGACTGTGGGCTTTGTCGCCGCAGGTTACGTCTGCAGAGACAGAACAGAGTCAGACCGGAACAGTCGACCGGAACTGAGAGCCACTCCTGTTCTGCAGAGACAGTGAGTAAAATTTAGTAGCTACATATACAGTACTGCATGTATGATGTTAAAATGACATAGGTTTTAAGAGGTTAGAACATTGCAAGAGTGTGGGAAAGGTTTCTAAAGCTTTAATATATATATAAATACTAAAATAAATATAACTTTGCTACTTGATTTTCATTTATTGAGGGGGGTCCGGAACCTAACTCCTGCAATAAATGAGGGACTACTGTATATCAATCCTGACTGGATCAACAAATAATAATGTTACTATGTTTTGTTGTTTGTTTCAACTTGAGTAGATTCCAGTTTTTACTTCTGCCCCCCCTCCCCCTTCCCAACACCTACTTTTTTTATGTCCTCGTGTTCATAGATGCTCGGCGCCAGGGCAGAGGACAAGCGTTCGTAGACGTCCGGCTTGGCTGCCAGCTCCTTCAGGGTCTGCACGCGGTCCTCGGTGAAGAGTTTCTGCTCTGCCTCTTCGTCCAAACCGTGCAGGCGCTTTTCGTCCGTCTTGCGGAAGTGGATGACGTCTATGTGGGTCTTGTAGACAGATTTGACGTTGCTCTGATGGGGGTTGACACGCATTGGCACGGCTCTGTAGATACCTGGACGTGGGGAGAGAACAGATCGTTATAAAACAGCATTGCTCGGCTGAGGCAGTTTTAAATGACAGAAACATATACAGAATTAGAAAGTATACCATTTAAAGCAGGGGTCTCAAACTCGCGGCCCGCGGGCCAATTGCGGCACGCTGTCTAGTGGCCCCCACCATGATATGTGCGGCCCACAGGGGGACCTCTGAAGGAAGTCCCGCCCACCGTCTCTCTTCATGGCTGATATTCGAGCTGGGATCGGTGTTGGTACTTACATATGGCATTTTCAAATCCATCCTGTCAATATGTCCGATCTATAATGCATGTTGGCTTCAGACTACAGTCTTTAACAATGTGTGAGTTAAACACACACATTCTGAGCCTGACAACAAGAAACAACCTGATGCATGCTCAGGAAACACCCAAACTTAAACATCAAACAAGAGGCACCTATATATCACAGACGACCATCTCACTCATGGTGCAGCCGGAATAGTAAAATACCGATAAGCATTATGGGAAAGACATAACACAGTCACGGTGGGCGGTGGTTGACTGCCACTGTTTTTAAGTTTCGTTTTTGACGTGCTGCAGTTTCACTTTGCAGTTTAATAATAATAACT
>JAVCKU010000073.1:7587439-7598745 GCA_032273985.1 Hypsolebias coamazonicus
CCTCTTAGGACCTGGCATCCACATATGCAAGAGTTCAGGTCTTAGGAGGTTAAGCGTGATTAAATGATACGCAACTTGGCAGCTACACTTCCTCCACCCTGTTCCTGAACAGGAACCCCTCAAGGCTGTGTCCTGAGCCCCATTATCTTTACGCTCCATAGATGACTGCACCCTCATCCACATTAAAAAAAGTCATTGATGACACCATTGTAGTTGGACTGGATTAAGACAACGAGAAGGGGGCCTACAGACTTGACGTGTTGCATTTGTCTGAGTGGTATAGGGAAACCAATTTTAAACATCAGCAACAAAGAATAATTGTTGGTTTCAAGGAACCCCAAGGACAAATCACTTTCCTCTCCAAAGCAATTCAGACCTTGTGGAGATATTGGAGAATTTCAACATATGATCAGATCTGGACATCAAAAACTGCTTTCCCAGAAACTCTTCTTCCTGAGAAAGCCAAAAGAGGCTCTGTTCCCTCAAAAAATGGATGCTCCATTTGTTATAGGGCCACAATTGCAAGCAATATTATTATTATTATACTATGGTATTGTATGCCAGTTGTACAGCTGCTAAGCAGAAGAATGGATCCATGAAAACAGCCAAGCTTCTTGTGTCTGGACATCCCACTGTTGAACAGTCTGTACACCACCAGATTGAAGACAAAAGCTATGGACATTTACACTGAACCCACACACCCATGACCTGTTACCATCTGGCAAACAGTTCAGGTTAATAAAAGCCTGTTGCAGTAGACTATTTATCTCTTTACAATAGTCAGTGCAAGAAAATAAGAACAAAACATGCATCTTATAATATCTAAAAATAACTTTGTCCATTTTAAATAGAAATATGCATCACAAATCTGTATTTCAATCAGCTATTTTCAAATTTCAGTATAAAACCAGTATAAAAGACCTTGGTGTTTTCCCTGCAGAAACTAAATGCAGAAACAAACTTCGACCACCAGGGGGCGCTCTCTCCATTGTCAGATGAGAACTTGAGAGGAAAAGTACTGCAAAACCTCTCAAGATGAAAACATGAGAAACATTTCCGAGAAGTGTCAGTCCCTGTGTGATTTAAGAGAGCTTCTCGGACCAACAGCCAATAAGACACAATCAAAAACACGTCTTTTTGCCAACTTTAAATGTTTCAAACGTCACTAATTAATGCCTGTCAATACGTCTACATAAAAACACATTTTAAGTTGACTGTCTAAATCAAGTGTAATAGTTATGTAAAACACTTTCCTACCCCACAACTGCTGCATTTAATCCCTTTTCGAGTGTCTTCAATCAATATCAAATATTCTCCACTAAACTTGGTTGTTACTTTATAATGAGCAGAGCTGAGAAACTTGAATAATATTGTAAACAGATATAATAGCTCAGGCAAATAACTTACATTTTAATAAAGTAATTTGATCTTTAGCAGCAGCAACTTTCTAGTTGTAAAGTTGTAATTTATAGACTAACCAGTAACAGGTTACAGGTACATTTCAACAACAATGAGTTGTTTATTTTTGTTTGACTTGCGAAACTGAATACTCATATTTTATGTGTAATAGAATTATTTATAAATAATTTAAGAGCTTTCTCTGACATTGTTGGAGTAAAGTTCTTGTGTTCGTGGTGATTAAATAATCCTGTTCCCAAAAACCAGAACACATCCTGCAATATGTAAACAACTCTCAACCATTCATACAATCATAGTAAAAAAAAAAAAAAAAAAAAAGTGGGTGGCAAGAGGATACGCCCCTTGCCTTCTTACCACGTGACCTCTGTTTAGACTTGACTGGCTCGTGAGAGGGCGGCGGGTGTGACGTCACCGAGCAACGATACAAAGCACTCCGCGAAAGTCGCAGTTCCCTCAGAGAAGTGTCAAGTCTCAGAGCGGGTAGTGACAAGACTCCTGACAGACAAAATCCAGGGAGTTAAAAACCTGAACACGTTCAGGCGGAAAGAAAAAGAAGAAAAGCGCCTGCGCGGAGAGGAAAATCTGCGCGCGACAGAACTGAAAAGCTGCGTTAAAAAAAAAAAAAAAAAGTTTTTACTCTTCTCAACCCACGTGGACAAGACAGCAGGGTTCATGTGTGACATATACAGCCTGGACTCACACTGCGTGTCTCCACAATGCAACATGAGTTGGGCGATGGAGCCTGCTAACTTCTACGAGAGCACCAAGCTGGGCTGCCCGCAGCAGGGCTTCTGCAAGCCGGGCAGCAGGGTCGAGGCCCCGGCGGAGGACGGCACCATGGTGGAGCTGAGCAACACCCCCGCCATGTACGACGACGAAAGCGCCATCGACTTCAGCCAATACATCGAGTCCATGACGTCCGTGCCGAACCTGGAGCTGTGCAACGACGAGCTCTTCCTCGACCTGTTCAACACGGTGAAGCAGGAGAAGAGCGAGCTGTACGCCATGCACAGCTCCGCGCAGCAGAAGCTGGACGTCCCGCCGGAGAAGGGCGCGCTCAGCGCCTCCATCAAGCAGGAGTCGGACTGGAGCGACAGCGACGTGTCTTCGTCCCTGCCCTCCCAGATCGAGACCTGCGCCCAGACCTCCGTCAGCCTGCCGACGGGGCAGCCGACTCCCCCGACCACGCCGGAGCCCGTCTCCTCCGCCAAGTCCTCCCCGCGGAAGGCGCAGGGCAGGGAGAAGGGCAAGAAGGCGGTGGACCGCTTCAGCGCGGACTACCGGCAGAGGCGCGAGAGGAATAACATCGCCGTGAGGAAGAGCAGGGACAAAGCCAAGAGGCGCAACTTGGAGATGCAGCAGAAGCTGATCGAGCTGAGCGTCGACAACGAGAAGCTTCACAAAACCATCGAGCAGCTAACCAGGGAGCTCAGCGGCCTCCGAGATTTCTTCAAGCAGGTCCCCAGCTCCTCCTACCCGGTCTCCATCAGCGCCGAGAGCCGGTGACACATTGACTCTTCTATGAACTGAGCTTCTAGAAGACATACCTCAACAGACACTTTACCATCTGTACCAGATGTATTAAGCTTACCATAATGGCACTGGAAAATATGTATTTTGTTGCCATGTTTTTTGTGGGATTTTCTGTATTAAATTATTTTACCACTGCATTTAAATTTTTACCTGACATGGTACATGTTTTATAATTCTAAACTTTGTATAAGAGCCAGAGCATGATCTTTTATATAGTTTGTATGAAACCTTGAAAACGTTTTGTTATGAACCTATAATAAAGTGGATGAGAAAAGTGCAGAACGGTCTGGTCTGTTGAGCAGTGCACGAGGGGGGAACTTATTCACACGAAAAGTGCAACAGGAAGCAGCCAGCCTAGTCAGCAAAAAATAATCCTTTATTGACAAGTCAGTAATCTTGAATACAAAAACAGAAATGTTGAAAGGTTTTGTGCTCTGAGAGTCCAGTAGTGCACGTGGATTGAGTTGACAGAATCACCAGCCTACTACCCTCGGGCTGTCAACTCCTGGTGCTCAGGCTCATATCATTCAACACAAACAAACCTTGTCGTCTTGTAGCCCCGCTCTGTGCAGCACAGCCTCAAGCTGTCAGGGAGGCCTTCAGAGGGTGGTGGTGGGGGGGAGTGGAGGATAGACTGGAGCAGATCAAGGCCCAGCGTGCAGAGCTCTGGAGCCAGCCAAAGTCTGAGGATTGCTATCAGCATAGCCTTGGAGGCAGATTTCTTCCAGGCCCATCCAGAAGGCAGGCTTCCTGGTGACAACCCGGACGTACACTATGATGGGACCAACCTCTTTTCCCAGGACACTCTCCACATCATAACCTTGGAGCTAAAAACGAGAGTTTATGACAAAAAAAAAGTCACCTAGGTTCGATCATATCTGTGCACTCTGCACTATTAAAGGAAGAATCAAAGATCTAATACATATAGGACAGCTACAACGCACCTGCATGATTAAGAAAAGCTCCATCACCTTGAGTTTATGCAAGAAATTAACACTCCAGCCAAAATGTAGTGAAAATGTGAGGAAACCCAATCAGCACGATAAAGGGTGGAGGATTATGTGACAAATCTGTCAGCTAACAGTATCAATGGTGGGTTTTAGACTTTATCCCAGAGACATAAACCAGATGACTGTACATTCAGGACATATTTACATAAAACCGCTGCGCCTTACAGCTGAGCTCAGACTTATGTAAGGGCTCGATAAGCGCACCTACCTCATCAACTTCCAGCTCGCTGGCGTTCAGCAGGGACAGGATGGTTTTTTGCTGCAGCTGTCAGGAGAGACGAAATACTTTAAGGAAGTAATGTCTTTTTAATTATCACTTCTGTACTGTAAATAAAAAAAGTCAAAAGCTGCGCTAACAGTCTGTGCTTTGTGGTGAATTACAGCTGGACGATAAGGACGCTGATAACCTTTAACTGCTTGGCTCACTTGGATTCCTGATTGCAGCCATGCAAGGGTTTCTGTCGTCAAAAGACCTGCATGTAGAGGAGCGTTTATCAAACTTTTAGGCTTTTACAGAGCAGAGTATCTATCTTTACGAGCCCCATTTATAGTAAAGTACACAGAAAGCATGAAAAGAGTCAGTGTAAAAACTCGTGGGTCGCTCCAGAGGACAGATGCTTGTTTTACTAAAAGTTTCATGCCTGCTTTTACTTACAGCAACTTCACCCATTAAATTTTTTTTCTTGCCAACAGTTCACATAAAATCTATTTTGTGCATTTCTGATATAAGACGGACTATGAAGCACGGGTTCAACATTTTAGTCACCTGACAACAAGCCCACAGATTTTTAGCGTATAAATGGGAAATGTGTTGAACATAGAAGTGTAAATCAGCAGCTTTACCACAATACGATATTATATTGATTTGTTTTTATGAGGATATGATTTTTCTCGATAACAAAAAGTTTGTCACGATACGATTTCGATTCTAATCGATTCACAAGTCTGCGACCAATATATTGCAATATCAAATGCCCATCTCATTTACATATAAATAAATTTATAAAAACATTTCAAACATGATTTAACCATTTTAGTTCTGTTATTATAGGCACCAGGCATAAAAAAACTTAATTAATGAAAAAATAAAAATAAACAACCTATTCAGTATAGTCTCACATTTCTCAGAAACAAAAATAGATACTGTATTGAGTTTACATAACATGGCTATCAATGCCATTTCTTCTTCAGGTGAACGGCTGAATTTGTTGTTTCCCGAGTATCTGAACTCACACCTGTTGCAAACGGCATGAGTTTTGTCTGTTGAGCCGTCGTCTGTTGGAATCCAAAATATTTCCACAGAGTTGATTTAAATCAAGCAGGAGAGTGAAGTTCATTATCTGTGTTTTCTGCCTCGTCCGCCATGTTGCTGAGGCGACCACAGAGCGCAGCCGCGCACAGAAATGGTGACACGGGCGTGCCTTGGGAATTTCAAAATAAAAGTGTATTTTAAAGATGACGATACGAATCAATGTTTTAGATTTGTAACGATATAATCGAATCATTAATCATTTAATCAATATATTGATTTAAATTGATGTACAGGTTGACCCTGACTTACGGCGGCCATCGACTTACGGCATTTCGGACTTACGACGCCGCCCCAGTAACGTCATCACACCTCACGTTGGCTTTTTTATGCAGCATTTTATGTTTTTTTCTTTTTTTTAGGGTATTGTGTTAGCTAACTGCTTGGAAATACAGCAAAACGGCGTTCCAAGTACGCTGTTGTTGTGTTACATTGAAAAAACGTGTTTAAAACGATGTATACGGCCGCCACGTGGGTAGCGCTCCGACTTCCGGCCGAAAATTCGGAGTTACGGCCTCCACGTGGGTAGCGCTCAGAGTTACGGCAAAATCGGGTTACGAACGGGCCGTAGGAACGGAACCCGTTCGTAACTCGGGGACTGCCTGTATTGTTACACCCCTAGTTGAACAGGTAGCAAACTAATTTAATATATGCATCTACAAAATTTTTCTAAAACAGGTTTTCACAAGAGTTAAGGAAATTAAAGGTTAAAACAAAACACAAAAGTAACTTTTGTATCATAAGGTTTACTGGTTTAGTGACATCAAACTTAAAATATTTGACCAAAAAGCACCTAAAGTTACTTTCTTAAAACGGGCAAGAAAGAAAAAAAAACACATCTCAGATCTTCATTGTGGTCAAATAGCAGAAACCTTTTTGTCACGGCAGCCATTTTCACATCAGTGGGGTATCACAGATGTTACAAATGAACCTAGAGAAGGTTTTGTTCTATTAAGGTGCAAGACTTGAACTGATGTGTATCATGACACCTGTCTTACCAACAAATCTGCCAAATGTCTTCAAAAGCAGCATTTATTGAAGTTACGACAGGCAACACTTGCTGGTTCCTGCTCGAGATTAACCCCGCTCACAGAAAAACATGTAAAACAGATTTTTAAAATTTTTCCACAAATCAGGTTAGCATGGAATACATAAACAACATAAATTGAGTTAACTCATGCTTGGTCCAGCTTAGCTTCAGACACTGTCCAGCTTCCTGACTTTATGTAAAGCATAGAGCTCCTGACCTAATTTTCCCTGCGCAGACATGACTGGTATTGATCTTCTCATCTACTTTTATCAGAATATTTAACTACTCTTTAAACTCTGCGTAAAACTTGAGGAGCCTGCAAAGACTCTGATGTCGACACCTCATAACGTTCTCACCTTAACCTTCAAGGTGCAGTTGTTCAACGTGGACGAGGTCAGGAACACCTCCAGCTGAACCTTTGTGTCTGGTTTGTCCAACACCGATTTACAGGAAACGCAGTGGAACGTCTGACTGGGGAGAGACAAGAAAGAAAAGTTGACCTTTTTGAGTTGTCAATATGACTCTCTTGACTCCTAAATAGACAGAACTTACGGTCTTTCTTCTGACAAGCCCAAGTTGTCACTTCCACAGAGATTGCAGGCAGGCCAAGAGTATGCTGTATTCTCATCCACACCCACTATCACACCTGATGAGCAGAAGTGAAATTCATCAAATCAGGAACATACAAGTGTTCTATGTAACACTCCAGAACAAAATAAGTGATTTGAATTTCTATTTTTACCAGATAAACAAGATAAGTGATCTACACGTTGAAGTATGTTTGTGACAGGGTGTAAGCGATACACACATCCTTTTCACATCTAGAGGAGATCATAACGATAAAAAACGCAGCAGAGACACACTCCCCAGCTAAAAAGCGTCTTGCTCAACAACCACAGTGAAGCACAAATGTAGGACCTTAAACAGGATACAAGGCTGATAACCTCTACAGAGTTTGAGCGTTTTCTCTTTTCTATGGGTGATTTTCAGAAGTTACGATTTGTGCACCAGTGCAAGCAGCCTGTTGTAGTTTTTTTTTTTTTTTTTTTTTCCAATCAGCCACCTGATTAAACATGTCCTGCCAGAGAGGCCACAGCTGACAGGGTTCACGGTGTGATCTTTGCTCTCAAATGTGACATGAAGGCAGCAGATGCAGATTTTTTTTTTTCTGCTTCGGGCTTCTAAAGCACATTTACACAAATGTAAAGACTTCACAATGACTTCTGGTAGGGAATATGTACATATTTATATAAAAAATTTTTTAACAGATGCTAAGGTTTATTGTGCTGCAGTTTACTTAGGACTGTCTAAAGCTTTTGACACTGTGGTTCATGACATTTTCTGTCTTAAGCTCTCAGAAATTGGGTTTCTCAGTTCACACCATTGGTTGGTTCTCTAATTATTTCTCAGATCGGAGACAATGTGTTCAACATAATGGTACTTCTTCCAGTTATTAAACGGTTAACAACGGTGTACCTCAAGACTCAGTCTTAGGACCCACCGTCTTTAGAATCAACATAGGTATTTAGGTCACACCAGGGCTTAATTTGTAAACTGATTGATGCCGCAACAGCGGGCGGGGTGTGTGTGTGTGTGGGGGTGGGGGGGTATGTGGATCCTCTTGCAGAAAATTTTGAATAACAGAGATGCCATGTCCTGCATTTTGGTGTAATTTAACAGACTGTTATACATAACATTTATGTACATTTGTAAACACTTAATAAAATTACTATTTTGGAGAAGAACAGCAGGTTGTGTGTGAATGAGCAGCTTCGATTCTGTCAGGTGTCCTGAACCCCCCTCCTCCCTCCCCTCACTTCACGGTTCTGAGCTGAACTCTTCTCCGCTCCTGCTCCAATCTTGTGGCACCGTTTGAAGCACCTGAAGGCTTCAATTCTCTGTTGTTGGACAATCCATCCATCCATTTTTTATTAAAGTAAATTGGACTGTCTTTTTAACTTTTTGATCGCCTTTTTTTTTTTAACAAATTAGCCCCGTTGTTTTGAAATGTGACATAATGTGAATAGCACATCAAACATTTCTCTCTTTGTATTTTTAATTTACTTTTTACAGTAAGCTTTTTTATTTACGTCTGAAATGTAGCTGGAGTTCAGACACCTGCTGATGTGCGCGCTCTGTAGAGCTGTCTAGAGATGCTGTGCGTAACGTGCACTGTCGCAGGGCATTTATTCTGTTGAATAAATGATCGTTTCTGTTTCGGGGTTCTGAGAGGAGGAGAAGGGGTGCTTTTCAGTGCGCAGCCCTACTGTAGGGACACTATTTGGAGAGGAGGAGGAGAGAAGCACTTCGCTCCGTCCTCACCCCACCCTGTCTAGAAGCTTCTCTCCTCCTCCTACTTGAAAGAGCGTGTAGCTGGTGAGCCACGTGTGCTGCGGCTGGAACATCAACAGACTGGGTCCACCAGGCTAAGGGCAACGTTTCCTCTCGTTGTATTTTTTAATAAATAATCAAAATAAAAATGTGCAATGACTTTGAACTTTTAGGGGCGGAGTTGGCAGATCCGATGAAAGCGTTGCCGGATCCGAGCAGTCAAAATGAGAGAGTTCCCGGATCTTGTTCCGGCAGGATCCGGCTCAAATTAACCACCGAGTCAGACCATCCGTGATGCATCCTTACATTTCTAAGCTGATGATACAGTTGTTTATTGTCAAGCTAAAAAGTTGCTAAGGCTTTCCAGCTTTTGCAATCTGCTGATGACGTCATCCAGTCAGATTTGTTCCACCTCAAACTTATCCTAAACGACGACAAAACCAAAGGGATGTTTTCAAACAGGAAGTCGGCTCCAACATTTCTTCCTTCGATTTTATCCTCGAATGGTGTTCCTATTGAGTTTGTCGATTCCTACAAATATTTGGGTATTTTGGTCAATTAGCATCTTTCTTTAAGCTCCACACGGACAACTTGGTAAGGAAACGGAAAGTTAAATTGGGTTTATTTTTCAGAAATAGATCCTGTCTTGTAGTTGTGACTTTCCTTCCCTCTACTGACTATGGTGACATTTATATGAACGCTCCTACAAGCACCCTGCAGATGTTGGACGCTGTCTATCACAGTGCGCTAAGATTCATAACTGGCTGTAACTAACATACCAGTACCCATCACTGCACCCTGTATTCACTGGTTAACTGGTCATCATTAACTTCACACAGACTCTCTTACTGGTACATTTTCATCTTTAAATCACTTCATGGTCTACTGCCTTCATACATCTCCTACATGTCACTGCGTGAGTGCAGCTACAGCGAGCGCTCTCAGGACATTTATTACCTGCAGTGTTCCCTCAATGAGGACCAAACTAGGAAAAAAGGCCTTCTCCTACTCCGCTCCTGTTTCCTGGAATACTGTATCTTGAAAAAAGATCTGAAGCTCTTGACCTTGATCTCTCTTCAAACATCTGCTAAGGTCATGGCAAAAACCAACGTAAATATGTTCATGTTTTTAGTATTTTACCTCGTTTCATAATGTAGCATGTTTTTATTTTGTTTTATGTTAGTACTTTTATTCACTTTTCAAATATGTTTTTTTATGAATGTTTATTGTTGCCTGTACCTTATGTGTTCTTTGTTTAAAACAGGTATCTCTTGTAAATGAGTCCTTGTGACTCAGTTATATTAACCTGTAGAAATAAAAATAGAATATTTAAAGTTTTTATTAACATTTTGAATTTTAATATAGCTACACCAGCAACTAATGTTGAAACAAGAAATCTATTAAAAATGCTTGAAAGAAAACTTTTATTTTTTTCTAATTAATTTAAATGTTTTCATCACAGCTGCTTGACTGTACGCCTGCAAGACTGAGTCTTTGGAAGCATTCACCTCCCACATTTCTTTTTTTAAGGATACTTTACAGGATCAAAGCTTACACACAATCTAACCAACATGCACATTAACTCTATTTTGAGTTTACTCAGTAGAAAGCAGATAAGTGATATTTATTGGAAGTAATCAGGGTTCATTTCTCCAAAAGCTGGTTCTGGCTATCTTTAGCCCTTCCTGCCTTTCCCTGCACCTCTGTACTCTGGACCTGTGACCATATTGTTGCTGTTTGTGGGCAGCTGCTGACTCCTTCCTCTCTGGATCTGCAGCTGTTTGTTGCCTCTCCTATCTTGTTTGGACCTGCTACTCTCACTGATTGGTACAACTCTCTATCGCTACACCTTCCTCCTGTGTGGGCCTTTATTCTGATTGGTTCGTGAAGCTGTCTCTTGTGCTTGATCTAACCATGTGGCCCCGCCTATTGTGACAACACATGGTTCCGTCAAGCGCCAGGGACCGCCCAGCACACACCTTCATGCCTCTCCCAGCCAATCACACATCCTGGAGTAAAACCTAGAGGTTAACCATTTTGACAGTTTGCTTGATGCTTCCAACTGATGTTGACATCACTGTAGGTGTGTGGTACAAATGTTGTATAGAATAACAACCTGATTCAAAAATCTGTATATCTCTGTGAAATATTAACATGTTTTTGCAGCTTTACCAGTGTTGGTTCCCTGCAGACTTTCTGTTTTATTTATCAATAAGTCCACGGCTTTCTCTGAAATTTATGGATTAAGCAATTATAATTTGCAAATTTCTTTCTTTTTCTTTATGAAATATTTTTGAAACACAAAGTTTTAATACATGAAACTGTTACAAAATACTACACATTTTTTGCAATCTTACAGTTATAAATATTCTTGCTGTGTTTATATCTTTATTCTGTGATAATTTACTCACTTTATTTCTTTTGCTTTCTGTTTAGTACCAACCGTCACGTATAGCAGGTAACAGATGTATAAGTTCCTGCAGATTTCTTTTTGTTGCACTGGCCACAGGATTGAACATTTTCATGGATATATTTACAAAACAGACATCCACAACTACAAACCGGATTCCAGAAAAGTAGAGACACTAAACAAATTATGAATAAAAACTGAATGCAATGATGTGGAGATGGCAAATGTCAATATTTTATTCGTAATAGAACATAGATGACAGAT
>JAVCKU010000073.1:7612456-7622722 GCA_032273985.1 Hypsolebias coamazonicus
CCATCTCCACATCATTGCATTCAGTTTTTATTCACAATTTGTTTAGTGTCCCAACTTTTTTGGAATCCGGTTTGTATATTTGTCCATGAAACCAATCAGTTACTTAGATTACAAGCATGTCTTAAAGACCAAAAACTTGGATGATCTTTAAATTTCTGCTTTTAAGCTCAGACAAAAAAGAGATTGTGGTTTTTGGACCATAACATCTTAGGAACAAATTTTGCAGCATTTCAATTATTCTGGGTAGCATGATGCAGACATCTGCTCCATGCATTTATCACGTCTAGGCTGGACTACTGTATTGCTATTGTTTATTACCTGGATGTCCAAAAAAATCTTTAAAAAGTCTTCACTTGATTCAAAATGCTGCTGCCAGAGTTTTAATGAGAGTTGGTAGAGAGATCATATCTTTCCAGCTTTATCTTTTCTCCATTGGCTCCCTGTCAAATTCAGGATAGAATTCAAATTTTTACTTCTAACATACAACACTCTCAACAACCTAGCTCCATCTTTTATTCCAGATCTTATGGTTCCATACATTCCTAACAGAGCACTTTGCTCTCAGGCTGCAAGTTTAGTTGCGTTTCCTAGAGTTCCTAGGTTCCTGTCAGTGAGGCTGACACCTGTTTCTTTTTAAGATCAAGCTTAATTCTTTCCTTTTTGATAAATCCTATAGTTTGGGTTGGCTTGGGTTTCCTCCCCTTAGTTTGCTGCTATGGAGGACAAAATGACCACATTTCTTCACTCTGCTGCTATTTTTACTTGCTCTACTCTGTTTGCATTTGTAATTATTTATATCCTTAACATGCGTTTTTTGCCTTTCCTCCAATAGAAAGTACACCTGGACCTGCCATTCTGTGTTTGTTTGTTTCTCCTTCCTGTCCTCTCAATCACCAGTCACTCGAAGCTTGTCCTGAGCCTGGTTCTGCTGGAGGTTTCTTCCTGTTAAAGGGAGTTTTTCCTTACCATTGTTGCCTTTGTGCTTGCTCAGCATGGGAGACTGCAACGAAGTGAAGAGTCAGCATAATCTGCTGGCTTCCTTAGATAACTTATTGGCTTTTCTATTGTATGTGAATGCTCTTGTACAGTGATGAGACGACTTCTGTTGGAACTTACATTATATACATAAACTGAATTGAACTGAACTAAAATGTGTCCGGTTGTTCATAAGATATTCTGCTAACGCTTCAGAAAAAGACAAATTGCATAAGTAGACATGGGCAAAAACAGTATTTTGTCTTCAGTGATGGGACACTGATAAAAAACAGACAAATACATTTTGAAATTTAATTTTCTGTAGATTTTACTTGTTTTTAGTACATTTGTTTCACCTTCTCACATGTTTCAGTGTTTTAGTTTGGTATTTTCAGCTGTTTAAAAGTCATGAAAACTCAGATTAACAGAAAGTGTGAGCATAACTTTAGAACAAGTTTACTGTTGATAACCAGCTTATCGCACAGGATGAATGTGGACATTAGATGTTTATTATGCAGTTAATAAATCCATATGCATAAAAAAGTAACAAGAAGTTTTTACTGATGTGAGTATTACAAACCCCATTATATAATCAGATAATGTGTGACTGATTCAAATAAATAGGCAAAATGTTACCATATTGAAATATAAGAGTTTGCTGTGTCACATGGTTAATCACGAGTCCTGGCTGGCATTTGTGTGTTAATGCTAGTGGCTGCTTTGACAAGCTGCTGTTGACAGAAAAAAAATCTTTGGCCTACAAAGTTGTGAAGCAGAAAAGATTTTAGCATTTCTGCACTCTACTGCTTCCAGGAATCTAGCAGCCTGGACTGCTGACGGCTCCAGTATCTCAGAGTCAAGCCCAGACACAGAACCATACAAACCCTGAGTATAAACATCAGAGTTCATGTCCCCTCAGTTAGACAAGCAATGACCAGAGAAGAAGAGAAGGAGGAAGAAAGAAAGATAGAAAAAAAGAAAGAAAAAAAACACATGCATGCATGTGCACATTTAGACACTGGATCCGTTTGAGGTGTTTTCAACCACCTGATTGTGACTATGAATGTTTTCTGTTGCCATACACGGGGTCTGTCTGTGTTTGTCTTGGGCGACCTCGAAATAGATGCATAAAAAAAATTCCTGACATGACTTATAGCAGAGTCAGCCAGTGTCTTAACCAAGATTATTCTCAGTTGTTTACTTTATTCAAAATCCTAAATCAGACGATACACGTTTTAATTGAAGTGACTAAATATGTACGACATTTTAAACTGAGCCAGAAGATGCTAAATATATGTGTCAGCATTTTTAATACAACGGTTCGCGCTCTAAAAATCTAGGAAAATTTGATGAGAGCTGTCAATGAACCAAAAAATAATAATAAAAAAATACATGCAGATGAAACTCTACATTTTTTATTAAACTTTATAACTCTACAAAACAGACGGTAATTTGTTTATATTTAAAATATTTCCTATTGAATCTTGCTTTGAAAATCATTTTTAAATAAATACACTAAACAAATAAACCTTTCAAGAAAAAAGTATTGAAAAGACAGGACTAAGTAGGGGTTAAGTTTATGTTACATTTTGGTGAATATTTATTGCATAAAATATGATATGACTCAAAAGCAGACTATGAAGGGAAATGTAAAACGTAATAATGCTAAAATTATTATTTTTTGTGCAATTCCAGACTATATTTATCTCAAATTACCAAGTTCGAAGTATAAATATTATTTTAATGTGTTTTTAAATGATTTACCAATACTTAAAATAGCAAAAATTAACTCTAAAAAATTTGCTAAATTATTCAACACTAAACATAAATAAATTAAAATTAATGTTCATTTACACCTAAAAAAAAGCCTACAAAAACTCTATCAAACATAATATATATATATATATATATATTTTTTTTTTTTTTAACTTATCGTTGCATCAGTAGGTGTCAAAAAGTGACATTTTAGTCTTCTACAGAAGATAAATTGTTGCACCATAAATAGCCTGGGCCTCTGAAAGCCGTTAAAAGCTTCCAGTAACTACGGTATGTGTTAAGTCACGCAAGTTTACCAAAAACAAGGAAAACTGGCTCTGAGGAACAGAACTAAGGTCGAACAGTGAAATTTGGTGAAAGAAAACACCGAACACCAACATAGAATATGAAAAGAAATCAAAAAAATCCTAATAAAGTGATGTCAGAACTCAGTCAACATCTTGCCTACAAAGTATCAATCAGCGCTTCAGAGCTCAGTGCAGCTGGATATCACAGACAGGCTGCAGGTGCTAAAACCTTTCTTACATTATTTTTTCTGGTTCAGTTTTTTTAATTTCTTAAATGTGAAAGACGCCCAAATAAATTTTTGAACGATGAACTTTTGACCCCAACTGTCAAACACAGAGGTGGTTCTTGAATGGTTCGGGTGAGTATTTTAAGAAAATCTCTTGGTCTTTTAACACATTCCAATAATAGTTCACAAACAATACATATAGTGTTACTTCTAGTGTTTGAACTCCTGTTTTCCTGAAAAAGTAAACAAAAATGAACACAAGCGATGAATCATTTGTGAATGTCCTCACGATAAACAGATCTCAAAATATTCACACTTCTCTGAAAGAGATTGATCAAGTTTTGCTCGGGGAATTAATTAAAATTTCTCCAGCAACTGTACAAAACATGACTGGTTCTATTCTTTCACACATTAAGTGGTCGTTACTTTAACACGAGAAAACAGCTTGATTTTAGCCAACAAAGTTAAGTCAGGTCTTCTGGACAGTTTCTTTGTATTGAAAACTTTTGTCGTTCATCCAGAAGACTTCATCAGTCCGAGGAGCCACAATAAACTCAGTCTTATAAACAGCACCTTTACATAGTGGATCAAACAGTTTGATGGTGCTCAGATGGTTTCAGGAGTCCGCCCTCTCCCCCGTCGACTCATTTGAGGCAGTCATGGCCAAAGTGGTTCAAAATATCTAGGGGTGCACCGATAAATCGGCCGGCCATTTCCTTAATTGGGGGAAAAAGGAAATCGGCCGATACTTGCATGAGAAACTGATTTTACAGATTTTTTTTTTGTTTGTTTGTTTTAACAACAGTCTGAACTTAATTTATATTTCAAAGCACTACCTCATGGCCAGTTAAAACAAGTTTGTATTGTTTCTGGGATATTGTTCAAGGGTGTGTTTTTCAACAAAATTATATTGGAAAATTGAAGGTGCATTGTAAACTTATAAACACCTAACACAGTGTCACTTACAAAACAAAATCGTATCGGCCAAAATCGGAATGGTCAGACTTTTTAGAAATTGGTGATCGGCCAGAAAACTGCAATCAGTGCACCCCTAAAAATATCCTGATTCATGCTCAATAATCCAGGTAGAAAAATCCAACAACGTTAAGTCCGGTCCTCTGGACGGTTTCTTTTTGTTGAAACGTTTTCCTCTTTCTCAAGACGTCCCAAGATGGCCACGCTCAGTCGAGCTGCAGCTTCACAGGCTCCCGATGATCTCAATCTTTTTTTTGTTCCCGTTTTTGTTTTAACTTTTTCGGAGGGGCCTACAATGCACATCCACGATACGGGTACGACCGCGACACACTTGTGGAGTTTTTTGTGTTGCTGCCTTGCCATCCTGCCATCGTGGTTCAGTCCTTCCAGCGTTGGGCTCAGGCCTGTCATGGCGGCTGTCTCCATGATCTTCCATTTGTCTGCACAGACCGAACTCTATGGACCCGCATGGTTCCATGGGGGAACCTTGGATGTTCTCTGTCTGCTGGACCCGGTTCTGGGGGGCAGTTGCTACGGTCCTTATTATCATCATGCTGCTGACGGAACTTACTAACAAGACCTGCTAACGCTGCTAACAACACCATGTTGCTAACCGAACCACACTGCTAACAGTACCATGGAGCCAACTGGACCATGTTGCTAAGATAACCTCACTGTTATCAGAACTACTCTGCCAACAGGACCATGCTGCTGTAGATTGCTTTCTTTTTCACTTTTGTCACCTTGTTTCTGTATTTTTGTTGCATGCTTTGAATAAATCCCAGCATATGTTAGTTTAGTTTACGTTAGTGCTTGCATCACACGTGTAAATTATAGCCAAACCAAAACTATGGGAACCATGCTGCTGTTGTTCAGTGTACTGTTTTGCACAATTAATGACTGGCATATATCTTAGATCTATTAGCGCACCATTTGGCATTTGTTTAGTGCATATCTTAGTTTATATCTTAGATCCTTACTTACGGTTTCTTTTTATACTTTATATTTTTGCTATCGTTGGATGTAACTGGGACCCTGTGTACACATTTTCGTTCCACCTCATGTACAACATGCGAAAATGAAAATAAAGAACCTTGAATCCTTTCATCCAAAAGATGGATATTTTGAACCACTTTGGCCATGAATGCTTCAAATGAGTAGGTGGGGGTGAGGGTGGACTCCAGAAACCATCAGAGTACCATCAAACTGGTTGACCCACTATGTGAAGGTGCTATTTATAAGACTGAGTTTATTGTGGCTCCTCAGATTAAAGAAGTCTTATGGATGAAAGACGAGAAGTTTCAACAAAAAGAAACCGTCCAGAGGATCCGACTCCACAATGGCAGTTTGTGTTGCAAGACAATATTTTGTGGAATGATGCATATTTTTCTTAAAACAAGGACTGTATGCTTGCGTAAGTTTAAAAATGTATATTGACAGCTCTGTGTATCATAATGGCTACATATGCACAAGAAGAAGAATTGCATTCTGAACTGTTATTCACTGTTTGTGAGGTGATATCGAATTAGTAGGTCTTACAAAATCCACTTTTTGAGAAATAGTCAACATTTTTGTCATTGTAACTATAATTTATCTAGGAAGGGAAAAAAGCTGAAAAAGACCCTGCCTCCATTGTGTTTAAACACCTGTTACACACTCCCAATTAACCCTATAATTCTGTTTTGAGAAAAATTAGTCTTTAAAAAAAAAGAACAAAATTACGGCATTTACTAAATATGTTTTGTGAACAACTTTAACTTTACTATGGGTATGGTTTGGCTAGGTCTTAGGATATTACCAAACACGAGAAGGATACCAAGTGTTTCCATTGTTTTAATCCAAACAGGCTAAATTCATGATTAAGTTTTTTTATATTTCCCAACATACAAATTTAGCTGCTGGGGTTTTCTTTGTCAGGAATATATATAAGATTTCACTTCTAATGCAGCATGTTTGAACTTGAAAAGCAAGACATCTGACAGACAGAAAAGAAAAGGAGTTGATGAAACTTGTCGTGTACCAGCTTGACATAAACAACCATCCTCTCACTCCCTTTCAGAGACATTTACAGCCCATCTTCCTCAAACGGTGACCCTTCACCCCCCAAAAAAAAATCCTCTGCCATTGGCTGTTAACCACTGGCCATTTTCAAGAATGTGTTATTGTGAGCAATCGCAGAATTCTCAGCAACGCAGGTTTTCTTCCAGGAAGTACTGCACTCTGGCTCTGAGCAAACACACACAAACGAACGCTCTGTGTCATGCGCACACACACAGTCACACTGTGAGCGCATGTAAGCCAGTGCACATCACCATTACTTGGCAACATACTAAGTAGGCGCTCCACACATTAAGAATATGACAGAGAGAGCTCATTGGAGGGGTGCAGACAGGCGGGATTCCTTCCTATGTTTTGTCCACCAATCGGTAAAGGCAGCGTGATAAACATGGTTGTAACAGGATCCCTGCAGCACATTGTGTTCCCTCTCAACCCAAGGGGGGAACAACAACTCGCCTCTCCTCGCTCCTGCAAACAGTTAATCTTCTTGTTTATTCTTTTCCAAAATTTACGGGAATTTACCATCTTCTATCGCACTGGTTTCCCTTGTGTGTTAATGTAGAGGCTAGAAAACAAAAGGATCAAATAAGCATGCTGGACCAGGAGAGTGAGTCAGAGAAGTTGGGGATACAACAGGAGAGCGTACAAAGTGTCCTAGTCTTTATTCAGAACAGGGCCAAGTGGGCTGCAGAGAAACTGCAGAGCAGGCACACATCCTGGGAAAAAAAAAAAAAGTACGAACAATAAAATGTAGCAAATATGATTTCTGAGCTGCAATTTGAACCAGAATCCAAAACACAAGACACAAAACTAAAACAGGTGTTACCACCTTCTTATCAGTCTTTTTATACATATAAATTAAAGGTAGCTATAAAAGATAGAAGGGTTCAATACACCTATAGTAACAAACCAAGTTTCTCTCAATAATCAGAAATGGTTATCCAGATCTGGCGAACCTACAGACACACATCACCTCCAAACCTTGCCCCACCTTAATTCTTTCTCTACAAACAACCTGTTAAATCTAGCTGAGTTAGAGAGGAACAGAGGGAGGGGCACGAGTGTTTCCGGTCAGAGGGTGGTGTATGTTTACCAGTCACAGAAGCAGCGTGGCAAGAGTCTCATATTACAACCACTGCTTGTTTAGTCACTTTGTCAGCTGACCAGAGCTCTACTCCCCTTACCGCAGAGCACCCCTTGGGGCCCCTCCACTTTTAGAGAAACCAATACTTTTATTACTCAGCAAAGAACAAAAACAACAAGCCAGGGGAGGGCCAGGCAACTAAAGGTCAAACTTGATGGAGTTGCTTTAAACTGCACATTCCCTGATTCATTAACTACAAGGAGACCACTCACAGAAACCTCCACGCCACTTATGCAACACAGGGAACTTATTTATGTATTTTACGTAACTTAATAGCACTGATAAATTAACACATGTAGTATCTTTACATCAACCGTGTAAAAAAATATTTGTATGAGAGGTCTGAATATCCAACCACCCTTTTTCTTTATGTGCTTGTTTTTTCATAAACCTGGGGAGCTAATGTCTCTCCAGTGGTCAGTGGGTGAGAGGTGGAGTGCACCCTAGACAGGTCGCCAGTACGTCACAGACACCGATTGTGATGAAATCAAATAGATTCATTCCCTGTCCAAGCTGTGGATAACTAATAAGTTATCCACAAGTTATCCATAAGTTATAACTAATAAGTTATCCACAGTTTGACAAAGTGTTTTAGTTTCATAAACTGTTATTTTGTTATTACGACTCAAAATGTGACTCATGTAATTAAATGCCAGTGCTGCTATTTGTGTCATTAAGGTTTGACTAGGAAACTAAGACAATGTGGGTCAATGTCTGGTGGATTAAAAAAAAGCTATTTAACAAAAACGTACATAAAAACTCAAGTATTATTCAAGGGTGCCCAATATGTTGATCGCAAACTACCGGCTGATCACAAAGGCAATTTGAGTAGATTGCATAGCAAAATAGACGTAAAACTTTTTTTTTTTTAAATAGACGTTAGCCTATCGTCCATCCTCACTATGGAATTTGTCACTTGATTGACATACAGGGCAGCCAATCTGAGACCAGACCTTTTCTGACACATAGGTCACCACATATGTGCATAAAACTGTGCCACAAAGTTGCCAAGTAATAGCCTCTAGTTTACTTCTTCTCAACTAAACTCAAGACAGTGTGTAAAATGGAGTGGGGGAGCTGAACCAAGTAAGAAGCAAAAACCTACCATTTCCATACGGAATGGGAGGAAGACTTTTATTTATTTATTTTTTTTTTTTTACGATGTCATATTCAAAGTGTGTTTGCCTAATCCGCAAGTGCACCATTGCTATTCAGAAGAAGGGAAATGTGGAGTGTGGTTATATTCATCAAAACTACAACACTGATTTCCTTCCGAAAAGCGAGCAGAGAAAGAAAAAAGTTGAAAGAACTAAAATCCCAGTTATCTGGACAGAAGTAATTTTTCCTACAGCTGACCACAAAAGCAAAGGCAGCTACAGAAGCATCTTTCCGGGTGAGTCACTTTAATAAATACTAAACACAACAAGTCCTTTCGAGATTGAGAAATGGTAAAAGAGGCATTTGTTGAAGCAGCTGACTCGTTGTTCAGAGACTTAAAAAACAAACCAGAATTATTATCTTTGATCAAAGTTCTCGAAATACGGTTAAGGTTAAAAGCCAGCCCTTCAGTCAGGGCTGCTGTATTTTGTTTGTTCAGGAATTTTCACTTTTGTTTTCAAGTTCATCCATTTATTATGTTCCGCTTGTTCTGAAATCGGGTCGTGGGGGCAGCAGCATGAGCAGGGAGGCCCAGACATCTCTTTCTACAGCCACCTCTTCCAGCTCTTCTGGGAGGACCCCAAGGCGTTCCCAGGCCAACTGAGAAACTATAGTTTCTCTAGCGTGTGCTGGGTCTTCACCGGGGTCTCCTCCCAGTTGAACATGCCCGAAGCACCTTCTTAGGGAGGCGCCCAGGGAGAATCCTTACCAGATGCCCGAACCACCTCAACTGGTTGCTCTCGATGTGGAGGAGCAACGGTTCTACTCCGAGTCTCTCCCAGATAACTGAACTTCTCAGCCTATCTCTAAGGGAAGGTCCAGCTACCCTGCAGAGGAAATTCATTTCAGCCACCTGTATTGGCAATCTCATTCTTTCGGTCACTACCCAGAGCGCACGACCATAGGTGAGAGTAGGAATGTAGAATGACCGGTAAACAGAGAGCTTTGCCTTACAGCTCAACTCCCTCTTCACCACGACGGACCGGTACAGAGACTGCAACATTGCAGATGCTCCACCAATCCATTTGTCAATCTCACGCTCCATTTTTCCCTCATTTGTGAATAAAACTCCAAGATACATGAACTCCTCCACTTGAGACAAAATCTCACCCTCGACCTGAAGAGAGCAATACACACTTTTTGGTTGAGGGCCATGGCCTCAGATTTGGAGGTGCTGGTTCTCATCCCAGCTGCTTCATATTTGGCTGCAAACCGCTCCGGTGAGAGCTGAAGATCACGGCACAATGACGCCAACAGGACCATATCATCTGCGAAGAGCAGAGATGGAAACCTGAGGTCACCAAACCAGAAAACTTGTTCTCAACTTCCCAGGTTATTTTTCAAACATGAAGTTATTCTTGTTGCTTTCAGTTCCTTTGTGCAAAGAACACAAGTTATTGTTGTGTTTTGTTTATTATTTTGTACACGTACAGAAAAAAAATAAATTTTCACTTTTTTTAAAACAACTTTTGTGTTGTGTCATTTATGTTGCATCCACAGCGAGCTGGGATGTAAAACAAATAATGCATACTTAATATGTTTATAAATAAGTATATGTTTTGTATTTTATCGTAGGTAGATCACTTGGACTTGGTCATTTTAAAAGTAGCGCGCAGGTTGAAAAAGTGGGCAGTGGCACCCCTGATTGATTTGTATGAGATCTATG
>JAVCKU010000073.1:7702732-7714822 GCA_032273985.1 Hypsolebias coamazonicus
TCTGTGTATATATATATATATATATATATATATATATATACCTGTATATATATAGTTGATATGTTATAAATCTGCTGGTCTGGATGTTTTTTTATTACCACACTCACTGTAAACGTGTCATTTACTTCTAAAATGTTATTCTTTTTCCTCCACTTCTATAGGAAGCACTAGAAAATGCTCTGACTAAGAACAAACAACTAACAAATGACTACAAAAGGCTTCAGAAGACCCTCCTGGAAGCCAGAGAGGAGTCCGTGTCCGCATTAACCAAGAAGAACTGTACGCATGAAACCTATCATTATTACAAAAAGGTACCTTCAAAGGTTTGAATAAAATTAGATTCCCTCTGCTATTTTTCCTCTTTCATGTTTCTTGGCTCATGTTTACTCTTGTAATATTTCCCATCTTGATCATTTTATTGTGTTGTACTGTATTTACATGGAGAAACTTAAAGATTTAGCATCTAGTGAGGAGGTTTCTGCTGCAATCTAAAAATTATTAGATATCCGAGTGGAGGATGATGATGGATGTGACATAATGTAATGATAGCGGTGCATTTTTCCACCAAGAGTAGTAAAGCAAGAAGCTGTTGGTATATACGTGTTTTTTTCTGTTTAAAAATTTATGAGGTGGTCAAAGGTAAAACATTTTGTTATTGTTGCAGTTCAGATTCCCCCCTGCTCACTGCATCAACAGAAAACAGGTTACCATCAGAGAGTAAATTTGCTCTCAGAACTAAAATAGCACAAATATACACTTGACAAGTTGACACACACATACCTCAGCAGCATTTTACTTTTTAATCTTAATAGTTTTTGACACTTTTTAGCTGGAATAGAATTACATACGACACCCATAACACTAGAAACAAGACCCACTGCTCCTGCAATGAAAAGCACATATTGTTTGTTCCAAAAATGACTACGGTAATACCTTTACTTGAGCAATTCCTCATCTAACTGCATGAATGTTATCAAGTGAAAAATGCATGCAAAAATAAAATCCTGTGGACAGGATTTTCCACGCTCATGATCAAAGCCTGATTTTCTTTTACTCCGGATTCAGCCTTCACCATTTTTGTTTGTTTCAACTCTACACTTGTATAACTGCAGCCTGTCAGCTTGCGTTTTATGCATGATTTTAGTTTTATAACAAGCTTGTGATCAACAATATATTGGATATATATGTTGACGATTTAATGTGTAATTAAAAATATGTACTGTATGTACACTTCATTCCTGTTTTTATATACTCATTTTCATAGTGTCTGTATATCATAGTCCAGCTAGAACATAAATGGCTGAGTTTGATCACGGTTAATGAATTTATTTACAACTTCAGACAAAAAGGTTTATCAGAGAGATAGAACACTGATATGAGGAACCTTTTTCTAGTTTTTAATGTTTGTGAATAGCTCATAATCTTTTGTTTTATTCAGTGAAACCTGTCTCTTAGGCATGAAACACTGTTTATGAATATACATGAAATAGAACTACACTGTAGTTTAAATTTTAATAGGCAGCAACTGTACAGACTAAAATACTCAGAGTATACATTTACATAAAGTAAATGGCCTTTTATAAGCTTTTTCTGTCTTTACATACTGTATTGTGTTGAATTACATTTGAGTCAACTGCTGATATATTAGCTTTTTAATTAAACAAATTAACATTTTTTAATCTAATAAGGTGAAGCTGGTCAGTGTTTCCACAAACAACAACTAAAAGGTTATCAACCAGATTCAGAAAAGTAGTCAGTGGACCATTTACCACTGAATTTCCTGCACATTTCAGCTAACATCAGCTTATCCACTTTATACAATTTGATACACGATCATTTGGAAAATTATATACATTTCATTAGCTTTCTATTAGTGGACACTTTATAAACAAAGATACTAGATATAATGGTACAATAAGGCTCCCCTTATAGATATCTAATAAATAGTTTGTAGATATGTTATTAATTCCTCTATAAACACTTTATAACTCATTAACTGCTTAGTTATTATGCATTAATTAAGGGTAAGAAAGAGAGAAAACTGACTAGTTTCTTACCAAATAGTGAGCCAAAGCTGCCACCTGTATATTTTATCTAGAGTTGTAATATTAAACATTTCAATACTACCTTGTGAGCACAAGCATTTGTAAACCTATTTTTTTTAGCATATAATATTGTACTTTATCACTGCATATAAATATCTATAGTACCTTGTGCCCACAAGGTAGTAACAGTCTGAAATGTTTAATATAACAAGTCTAGGTAAAATATATAGGTGGACAATTTTGTCTCATTATTTGTCAAGAAACTGGTCAGTTTTGTCTCTTTCTCACCCTTAATTAATGCATAATAAGTAGATATTAATGATTTATAAAGTGCTTATAAAAGAATTAATTATGTGTCTATAAACTATTAGCCATTTATAAGGGGAGCCTTACTGTAAAGTGGTACCGATATCATTTTTTTTAATGAACTGTACTATATAAAATTGATAAAATTATTAATGGGGAGTGGTGGCGCAGAGGTTAGAGAAGGTGAGCCTTTGATCAGAAGGTCGCCAGCTCAATCCCCTGAAACAACAACATAAAAATATGGGTGGGAAAGGTAAAGCACCCACACCTGTCTCCACCCTCATTTTTTTCAACCTTTATTTAGGCAGGGTAATATCATTGAGCCTCGAGGACTCATTTACAAGAGAGACCTGGTTTATCCCACTCTGGGCCCTTGAGCAAGGCCCTTAACCCTCACCATCTGCTCCCCCGGGCGCTGTAGATATCAGCCCTCTGCTCCACACAGACGGCTGTGGTAGCTCGGTGGTCTGTGATTGCATCAGGAAGGGCATCCGGCTTTAAACAAAACAAAGAAAGCTCATGCAAGTTAGTTCGCTGTGGTGAACCCTAAGGAAGGGAGCAACCGAAAGAAAAAAATACTTTAAAATTATTAGTTTTTGTTGAACTGTACAGTATTTTACTTCAGCTTAATTAAAGGTAACTGGTTTTCATAACAAACTCTTCCAGACAAGCCCCCCACCCACCTCACCCTTCACATACATGTAATAAAATGCATATGTTGAAAAAATTCTCCAAACAAGATACAATTCTATTCAAAGCTGTTTTTAATGCTTTATCAAGTTCAGATGTATATAAATTAAAAGTTTTTAAGTTAATGAAGTGAAATTTACCAAAACAGTTTCTCACAACCCTTATTTGTAAAACACACAATGAAGTTATACTTAATTTTATAATCTGATATCATTTGTCAGTATTTACATCTTCCTATAGGACAGATCGTACATGTTAACATTGCTCTGTTTATGTAGAAGCTCTTAGGTTTTAACAGGGTGCACCATAAAGACCATTTGTGTTATTGTCTTTCCTTCAGGAGCTGATGACTGAGCTAATTCGCTTTAGTTTTTTAATGCACTGGGGAACACATTGCCGAGCAATGATAAGCTTTGTAGGAAGAGTGGAGAGATGGAGGGGGAAGAAAAGCAATGGCATCTATCAGAATTTAAACCCCTTTGCTTGAAACTGTGTTCAAATAATAAAGCAAGCAGCATGTCTTTCCAAGAGACTAGGAATAATTTCTGGTTTCTGTGGGGGGTTCATGACTTTGTGTGTATGTGTAAAATATGTCTTGAGGGGATTGGTATAAAGTTAAACTGGGTGAAGTAGAAATATTTTACTCATCAGCTTTGCAGTCACAGAGTTTGCCTCGGCTAGAACAAAACTGCTGAAGCATTTAGAGAAAATTAACCCCCCATCCTGGCAGCCAGATGTGACTGGATTCTGATGAGTGCACACGAGTGGGCAGAGAAACCAAGAGACTGTGAAATTCCTGTCAGGCCCGTGTACTGCAGAATGGGCTATTGACTGCTTTCTCTATTCCCCTCCATCATTCTTCTTGAACACTGCCATTAATTTCCTCTCCTGCCTTACCAATTCCTTTTTTCTGCCTTCTCTCCCCCCAGCTCTCTTTGTTCCAGAAGAGGATGCACAATGCTTTGGTAAAATACTTAGAACAACGCAACCTCTACAGCCTGGCTGAACTGGACCAGTGCCAGGTTCTTGCCCAAGAAACCACCCAGAAAATAAAAACAGCCCAGGTATTTGTACATATACACATCGGCTGCAAAACTGCAACAACTCCACCGTTCGTTTAAAAAGCAAATCCCCTTATTCAACTTTCATCCCAGCGTAGGTATTCTAACAGATGGTAGCATTTTCTTTTCCATACTACAGTAACTCCATGTTATGCTCAGCATTGTTTGAGCCTCATCCAACTAATCAGTTGTCTTATGTCTTCTTTGCCAAGCAAGAGCAGTCAGGCAAACCTTCACCACGGTGTCACGCCTCACCGCTGTGGTGGAGTTAAAGACGCCACGTCTACATTAAAGTCTATATGTTCATCACATCACAGACTAATATGATTGATTATAAGTGTGCATTGTTGCTTATTGAGCTTGAGGTTGGGTCTCTAAATAAACACAAATCATATCTGGCAACAATGCATTTGAGTCTGTTTTCTGTTTGCCAGTAGTATTTTTGATTATCATGGCACACACGGGATGCCTTAAAACTTTGTTCTTTGTGAGTGGAACAACTTTGTGTCTGTTTTCCACAAGAGTAGGAGCATATTCTGCAAGGTTGAAAAGTAAGGCTCTTCAATTAGAGGATAATCGGTGTCTAATCTGTGCTGTGATGTGCGGTGAGGTCAAAGCGGACAGAGGGAGAGTGATGAATCTTTATGAAATGTCCTGATCCAGGTGGCATGCAACCGTATCCTAAACCATTTCCTCTTTTTACTTAATCTTTGTCTTAACAGTCACACATCACGTATCTGCAAGTAGCAGTGCTGATCAGATGCAGATATGTTAATGTAGACCTTTTTTGGTGCAGCTACGATAAGTACAGTGAAGAGGTTTCGTCGTTGTGATGGGTTCGTTCCTGACATTAAAGGGAGCAGCCATTTCTCAGCAGCCCAGCCTCAGAAGGCCCCAGCAGATCACTGCTCAAGGCAGGGAGTAGAGGGGCACAGGGGGAGGAGCTATCAGAGAACTGCAGAGTGTGAAGGACAAAGGAGCTGGTGTATTCAAGCGCACCGCACCGTCACCCGTCACAGCTCAGCACAGGTTCCATCAGAGCAGGCAGCACTCACTTTAAACAGCCTCCTCGAGATGAGTGCAGGACAAGATCTAACCTACAAAATATATACACAGAGAAATAACCATTTAAAGTTAAAGGGGAAAATAAAAACCTTTACAAGTTTATGAACGTGCATAAATGCACACACAGCACAACTTCCTAAATATTAAGACCTTGAAACTGAGTTGATTGATGTTTTGCCTTGGAAGTAAGAAGTAAATGCAATGGGTACTTTGAAAGGGGCAAAACTGAACGCAAAGACTTTAAGAACAGTCACATTAA
The DNA here is from genome assembly GCA_032273985.1 of Hypsolebias coamazonicus. NCBI lineage: Eukaryota > Metazoa > Chordata > Actinopteri > Cyprinodontiformes > Rivulidae > Hypsolebias > Hypsolebias coamazonicus. Next base: position 7,708,159 of record JAVCKU010000073.1, read on the forward strand.
ACAGATTATCAATATCAGTTTCCTGTTTATAGGAAAGAAACAAAGAACTCAATAAAACTGTAACTGCAGTTAAACCAGGCTGAGTCCTGATGAGGCCTATACTAATCCATCATGTCCACTTAACCCCACAAGCAGAACACAAGAAAGGTCAGGTTAGCACTTACAAACGCCAAACAGCAGTTTTCTCAAAACTAGCTTAAGGGAAGGAAGGCTGGGGCACCCAAGGGTGGGGTGTAGGAGCAGAGGGGTGGTGGGCTGTCATCCTGTTACACTCCTGCCAGAACTGGCAGTTCAGCTTTGTGTTCTGCGCGTTTACACTAGGGATGGCATAATTGACAATGGCTAACAGCAGAGAGCAGTGCAGAGCCTTGTTGAATGGCCAGTAATGATTGGAGCAGACGCCCACTACCCCAGTCCCGGGGGACAGTAATCCAAGATCCTGTTTCTGATATAATTGTTAGTCAGAGAATTTCTGCATGGCCAGGCTTGTTCAGATTCCCAAGCTGGTTGACACTGCCAGGCAGTTTAATAGAAAAACTGGATGCTGAGATTTTTAAAACAGAAGAGCACTGAACCTGGGCGTAGTTCACCAGGAGCGCTGAGCTGCTTCCTCACAAAATAAGAACTAGGTGGCAAATTTACTCTCACTCTGGCAGACACATGTGTGGGATGCACATACAGTAAATGGAAGAGTTGGTGTTTGTAACTTTATACAAATAAGCCTGTTCTCATTTATTCTGCTTGTCTCTTGTTCAAACAGGCTGAGCTGTCAGAGGAGGTTCACTTCATCTCAGTATTCCTAGAATCCCTGGGATATGGTTCTACTACCACAGATGATACTAGGAAGAACAAACAGGCCCTTCCAGACGCTTCCGGATTGAAAGGATAGATGCCTTCAGTTCAAACTGCAGTGTAATTGGACACTCACCTGTACCAGACAACTTACTTATCTTGGCATGCTTCACTATCCCCCCCTCTTTTTACTTGCAGCAAATCCATAACAATGAAACAGGTGACTTTCATGCTGCTGTCAGGACTGATCTAATTTTAGCTGGGTGAATGATTGCAATTGGCTTTGCCTCATCAGATAATTAATCTATGTCACCATTAATTGGAAAAGAGAATAATTACAGGCAGTGTTGACAGAAATTCTACGCTTCTCCAGATTCCAAGATCTAATTACAACTAGTGAAACCTCGTGACCTTAACTAGCACTTAGTACACCTTTGGACACTTTGACCATACCCATGAGGAAAATAGTGCTTTAGGAGGGAGCACTGTTTTTTGTTATGGCACCCCTCACTCCTCCACCGTCTTCATTCTCTGAAAGCTGTCTCCCTCAATCACTTTTCAATATTCAATCTTAATTTTGTGGAAGTTTAGCATTTTCAATGAGCTGGAGATGAATGATTAATGAATAAATTTAAATGCTTCATTTTGTCCATGGATCATTAGTTAAGTCCTTTGTGGGAAGGACCTGAGAAAGGAGTGAAAATTATTGAGACATTAGCCTGGAGCAATCCAGGGGTAAATAGTGTGCACAAAAGGATGTTGTGTGCGCACTATCCACTGGTTTTCTAAAGAACCCTGGGGAAACTCTATTTTCAATTTAGAATCTTAACCGAATCACATTTACTTCTTGTAGGAAATTGATTTTTTTTTTTGTTTCATAGTATTTAAGCAGTGTCATACCAATGTTACACAACACATTAGCTGCTCCATATGGGCTTAAAAAATATATGAAACATGACGACCAAATAATCCAAGCAGTAGTAAATCTATAACATATACATAAAATATGAATATGCAAATAACACTGTTCATATTTTCTCTGAATAAGTCCAGATTTTGTTCATTTTTTAATATTTTATTGGCACCAATATTAATGGCCTTCGATGGAAACGATTTAGAAATTCTGTTTGGCATCCTCTACTTTCATCTGTCAATAAAGAATCAGTTGTTTTTTTGGTTTTTTGCCAGATGTCTTCTTCTTCTTGTGGGGACAGAAGGGGGCAGTATGCACACAACAGCATTGGAAAGATAAGTGACTGAAACATGATCTTGTCTAGAATCTTAAAATTTACCACAAGTTAAAATTTTAAGCTAATATTCAACATTGTTTGATGATTGAGAATATAAACAGCTGTATCAAACAAACAAAAAATGTTTGCAGTGTTCAGATTTTCAATTTACAGTACAGTTCTTTACTTTAAAACATACCTTTGTATGTATTGCATTAAGCTTTTTATTACTAATGTTGTGGACTACTTGCAGATCTCCAAAAGCACCCTTAAAAGAAAAATGTTCAGTCCATCTCATATTCCTCATATCCTTTCCTGACTATGTTGCAATATCTTAAATGAAAGTGTGTCTGCAACACATTTATCTGCTCACCATGCGTCTAATCAATCCCCTAAATAAATGAAAGTGAGCCACAACTGGATGTCATCACATTTATCTGCAGGCGTGCCTCCAAGTGCACACACCTAAATGCTGCTACTCTAAACAGGCTGACTGTGGAAGTACTAATGAGGAGCACTTGACAGCTGAGATGTATTTTCTTCCATATTTGATACTTGTTTCAGTATGTTGGGGATAAAACTTACAGCAACATTTTTGCTTTGCCTTTGCACTCTGCAGTGATCAAAGCCAAGATAGCAGATTTTTGTAGCTTCGTATAAAAGGCATATTTTGCAAGAGACATGTTGTGAAAATCTGATTTACTGGCAGGATGATTCTCAATTTCAGCCTGGCGCCACCATGCAGACGATGGGTCCGATTCATGTGGATTCACCTCAGTAATCGCTTTTGATCACTGAAGTGAAGCCGAGCGAATCAGAGCAACGTTCTGTCTTCTCTAGCTCAACAAAAATTCAGCTTTAAAACGGGGGAAATGGAAGTGTCCTCTCAAATCGTCCTGCCGTTCACAAGCAAGTGCAGAGTTGAACCATGGAGCTGATGGAGTCAAGGAAAGAATTTGAGTTGAGAAAGGAGCTTTGTGTCTAAAATATCAAAGAGGGTGATGCTGCCAAGTTTAGAGCACAAAAGAGCGTAGGGTTCCTGTTAGCATATGTTCCAATTTGGACACGGCTTCATATAGTTGTTTTTGTTATATTTAAATTAGAAAATCATATTTAAACACACTTAATGACTGCACCAGAACATAATTTATGTAGCAAAGTGGGATTTATGAAGTGAATTTTGTAAACTTTACCCAACTCCAGCCTCTGTCAGTCAGTCACACTGCATACTGTAACACTGGAACGGGTTGTTTGCCCAGGTGAAGTCTTTCATGTTGAGCTCAGCAGAAAACATGACAAACAAATTCATCAACACAACAATACGGGGTCCCCGTGTTTCCACACCCGTTTGATTCCAAAGATATTTATCTTAAGAGGATAATAATTTGTGAAAGTCTCTGACATTTGTGGCTAGCTAGCATGATAATAAATCTGTGGCTTGGAACATTTTTTAGTTAATTAGAGTCAATCAATCCAAACTTTGCTCACTTACCGGTGTGAAACCAGAGTATAATGAGCAGAAATCAGCATGGTGATTGGAAAACACAAATTACAGCTGTTAAAGAGAAACTCATCCACTTCTCTTCTGTTGATGCCAATGCCTGCTGCGAGGGTTTAAAATTAGCAAGGCATTCCTTTAATGGATGTTGTGGGAATGTGCTCCCCTATAATTAAAAAAAAAGACTTTTTTAATATCCTTATAGACTCAAATCAGAAGTGTAAGAGCATGACAGCTCTTGCTGGAAACACTGGTCAGTATGTAATAGTTTTTTTTTTGAATACCTGTTTTCTAGTTTACACAATACTTGCATGATAGATTAGTCAAATGTTTCCAGTTTATCCGTACTATGAGCAAATGAAGTAAGGCTACATAATGGTGTGTGACCATACAGTACCAGTGAGGTGGTCAGCACCGCTGCATCAGTAAAATCGTGTGGCATGTTAATGAACTTCCTTGATATATGAGGCAGCCTTTGCTGTTAAAGGATGTGTATATCTCAGTGGTAAGGGCTACATTCATATATTCTTGACATATACCTTGCACCTTACATCCATGGTGTAATGATGTGAATAATGACCTTGTGACGTTAACCGCTCCATACAACAGGATCTTTATCTGATCTGGGCTTCCAGACAGCAGAATGTCTCAACCTGGCTGCTGGTGACCACATACAAATACAACCACATTGCCAGATGTATTTTCCTCTCAAGAGCTCTTGGAAAAGAAAGAGCTTATGTTGTTGAGCTTGTGTCGTCAAGGCTGGTAACAGCAGCTTGCTATTGTATTAATTATTGTCAGGGAATCCAAGGGGTGTAGATAATACAGAATGCACTGGTTGGTCCCATTTGTTTCACTTGTCAGTGGAGTGAATAATTGGGAGTGCTGACCATAATAGACACAGAGAATTTTCGAAAAGATATTTCTCAAACAGTATCAAAGCAAAAAAAAAAAAGTGTGGCTCGGAAATTAAAAAGCTTCATGTCTGAGAATTTCAAATCAGTACGGGATGGTTTTCTGGCTTCTCACTGCTAAAGGAATTCATTGAAGTTTAACTCTTGACAGTAACATCCATTCTGGTTCACAATAAACCAGCATGTTTGAGGAGCATCTCCCAGTGAAATCTTTTGCATTAACTTGAGTTTTTAAAGGGCTTGAGATTTAACACTTTTCGTACAAGGGGGTTTACTAATACAATGGGGCTCGTCTTGCAATTCTCCCAAGGAATAACTATCAGTCCTGCTACAGCAGCTTCAGCGTCCCTTGGTGACCGCGCCACTGAGCCCGTGCTCGCTCCATCGCACCCCACTCCACGCCTGCTGCCACCCTGAAGGTAGATGCATCACGCTGGGGAGACTGTGCAACAGCAGCCCACTTTTCTCCCTCAAGCCTACAAACCTGCAGCATGGCACGATGGCCTCCTGCGCCCCCTCCAAAACTTCAGACATCTCCTGCAACCCCAGTTTCCATCTCAGCCAAGACTCTCCCTCAGGTGAGTCCCCATACCACCTCCGTGTGTCCTCCCAGGTGAACTGCACAACTGGTATCCTTTTGTCATTTGAGAATGCCACACACACACACACACACACATTCACACACTCCTGTGCTCACTCTGGAGGGGACACCGCCTGTTCTTTTCTGCTCACCTCCCGGCTGCTGGCTGGCTCTCTGAGCCGTGTCTGTGGTGGCTACGCCATGTGTGGGGGATCTGGGGGTTTAAAACAGCAGGCCTCCCATACTCCCTGAATGGCAAATGTAAGTGCTTCCACTTTATTACACAAAGGATGTTTTCTAAATCATTTCTGCCAAAGTTTGATCTAAAATGACAAGCACAAATTAATCGGTGTCAATATCACTACTGTATGGGCACAACAAAAATGGAGCCAGTAGGATAAGATATTGAATATTTAACAACCTATTTCAACATAAAATGTCAAATCTAATACATATTTTTCTTCTTAGTTGCCAATTTTGTTATTTTATTGTAGTGTATGAATGATAAAGTGCTTGAGATTAACCCATTTGTTTGTTAAAGCAAAAAAAAAAAAAAAAGTGATTCACCAAAAAAATCTTCTGAAATGAGAAAAAAAATACAAGGAGGAAAGTGCAAGGTTCAAATACAGTATGCTCTATATATCAGACAGCTTTAAGGCTTACATGCAGGTTTTTTTTTAATACCTCAAATCATTTTAATAGGCTCTCTGCAGCATTTTAGCTTACTGGTACATTGATTATTGTTTTCCTCCAAAATAAAAAAAAAAAACCTCCTCTAACTACACTTTTGACTAAAACACAAATTACAACTTTGACGTTATAGGTTGCCATACCACACCACGCTTAGTTAACAAAATATTTTACAAACAAGATGATATCACCCCCCTTCCATGATATTAATATGATATGTTCTCTGATCTGTAAACAGCTGGTTATCTTGCTTTTCCACGATAAGAGAAAGTGCTGAGGATTTACGCTTGGTGAGCACATTTGGGCTGAATCTTTCACACGTCACAAATTGCAGATGGGAAGCAGTGATCTTGAACAGCCGATCACATTTCCGTGACCATCTGACACCTTCCATTTAGGAAAATAATACTTTCTATCTTAGCATACCCCCTCTGCAACATCCAGCAAAAGGAATTATGCCTGGTAGACTTTTCCTTTTCACAACTTCAAAGCTTCTCCTTTTGTTTTGTTTCACTGCACTGATTAGATGAAATGCTCGCTCTTCATTCAGATCCCCCAAAACACAATAACACGGATCTTCTTTGTCGTTCGGTTTTAGCTTTTATGCATTTTACAGCATACTCTTACGAGTGTTATTCAGAGAGTAGAGAAAATAAGTATCTTATTTAATAGAGCAGATTAGTGTAAAAACTTTGACTATGAGTGACTTGTTTTTAAAACTCATTTGTTGTTTATTTCATTATTGCCACCTTTCAGTTTTTTACAATTTTAAAGAAAAAAAAAAGTCCTTTCACCCGCAGAGGTAGATACGGTATCTGAGTAATATGACAGATAAAAATGAGTCGGGTTAACTGGTACAGAGAGTTGTAAATCACTGTAGTGTGATTCTCAAAGGGTTTAATTAGTCTAGAAATTCCTCTCTTCTCTGATGTGGGCGGGGGGGGGGGGGGGGGGGGGGGGG
>JAVCKU010000073.1:7869823-7881665 GCA_032273985.1 Hypsolebias coamazonicus
AGCGTGGTGGGACATATGGCTGCAGAAGATCAGTGAGATAAGATGGAGCGGAACTGTTCAGAGATTTAAAAACATACATGAGTATTTTAAACTGGACCCGAAGGTGAATGGGTAGCCAGTGCAGGGAGGCCAAAAATAATAGAATAGAATAGTAAACTCTGCTTCATCTTTACTCCTAAAAGAATCGACTCACTGAATTATTGTGTGTAGGTCCACTTATAAAACTGTTGTGTTGCCAAAAAAAACACATAGGTTGATGAAGCCTCCCACTACTTTTGTGTATTATTTAACTTTTCTAGTCTTTTGTTGTCTCTGTTTCCACTTTTTTGCAAACATGTGGTTGGCATAAACCTCAAAATGAGTTAATGTTCTATGGAAAAACAACCCAAGCTCTTAGTTTGAACTTCCAATTTATTGTCTTTGGGGGTGCTTTATGTTTTATTGTAAACTTAGAGTTTGAAGATAATTTCATTCGGAAACTCAAACCGGCCTATTTGTATCCCACTTCCTCTCTAAAGGACAGGATGATTAATCTTCATTTACATTGGGAATCACTCAACAAGCCACAGTTTAGAGTACACACGCATTGTGTACATCTGCATGCTGGCCTGCAGACTTTTGCCATCCACTTTATGTCAGCATGTTTTGCATTTGCATAATGTTTTACTGAACTCCACAAAACAGCACTTGAATTTTTTTGTTTCAGTGCCTCACATCCAGCATGGGGTCTGCAATAAATCCAGTTGACCTGGAGCAGGACTGGCTGACCCAGCAAGACACAGACTAAGCTGAGGCAAGGCTGACATAGACCGGCTTTTAGCTCTTTTTCATTGAGAATAGTCCCCCACTGGCATGCTCTTGGCTTTGAATTATTTTCTTTTATGTGAGTAGTACTCCTACAAAAAAAAAAAAAAAAAAAAAAAGTATAATGCTAACAATAATGATACGGAATAAAAAAAAAAACCCTCACCAGATGAATTTACTGACTCACAAAGGACCCGAAATGCTCCTCACAATCCCAGTATGAGTTTGATTATTGAGTTGCAAAAAGCGGAGACCTACTGCTGATGCCTTATTATCCTCAGAAAAAATAAATCCTCAAGGCAGTACTTATTAGTTCATAATAATAGCATGATGCCACACAGAAATATAAAGTGAATAATATCATAGTTTAGCCAAACTGAAGTGCCTGTTATTTAAGGATGTGAAACTGAGAGACAGTGCTGAAGGAAAAAGGCTATTGTGTTTTTGCAATTTTTTTGTCTGTGCATGTTTTTCTACCATGTTAGTAAAATATCTTATGTTCCATTTTATAGATATAAAGCTATGATATACATGTAGTGTGGTAGTGGCTGCAAGTCATTCCCAACGTATGTGTACTCTCAGTACTGACTGATCACTTGAGATCTGTTTTAAAATCTTTGCCATCATCTACTGGAGTCAGCTCTGTCTGTTGGCAAATTATCCTATGAATGAATTTAATAAAAATGTTAGAATAAAACTGTTAATAAAACAGAAATGAACCGTTGGTTGCATATTTACGACAGAGTCAATCCAATTCAAGATAATCACCACATGCAAGTGATCTTGGGAAACACAGAAGTGACTATAATGCAGACAGTCTTATAAATATCAAGCTAAAATTTGGTGTGGTGGTAGCTGGACTCAACCTCAGTACACACTCTGAGCATTAACACATCTCAAGATACTGTATTTTGCCAAATATCATTGGGTTTGACTAAAAGGCCTATATTTTAGTTGTTTATTTTAAAATGATCTTAGTTTAAAACTCTTTCATATAAAGTGGCGTTCAATATGCATTCCTCCAAGGTAACGGTGCCCAAAGTGGGGCCCGCAGTCCAAAATTGGCCCACCAAGCCATTTGAGTTGGCCCGCCAAGTAGTCCTCGTTACTATATTAAAAGTTCCTTTCAAGAATCATTGTATTTTCATCCAGTCATTCAACCCATTGCCTTTAATGTTAGACGGAAAAGTCAGCTGACTACCGTATATTTGGGACTGTTTATTTATGTTCATATTATTTTTGCTGTTAAGTTGTGTTGCTGTTGGACATGCATTTTTTTTACATGTTGCACTACACATAATTATACTGAAATGCCAAAATTTCAACATTTGTTTTGGTTTCGTATTTATGACTTATTTGTTATATTTGTGCTCTGTAATGTTCTTTATACAGAATGGAAGGTTAAATCACTGTGTAATAAATAAATGGACTTTGCTTAAAGATGTACAGTATTTGCATTTCATTTATTATATTATTGCATTTGGCCCGAGATTTTAAATTTGGCCTTCTCAGGCAAAAAAGTTTGTGCACCCATGCTCTAAGGGTATAGTGAGCCCTTAATTTTGAGCACATTAACAGTGCCGCATAACAAAATGCAATCAGTGGCTTTGCTTTGAGCACCCACGGAGAGAACACGGATCATGCTGAGGGCCTGTGTGGAGCCATGTCAGTATGAGGCTACAAATCAAAGCAGGTGGTGTTTCATCTCTTCATCAAAGTCTGTTTTCTATCAGAGGTTGAGACAGAAAGGATGACACTTCAACATGTGGCTCTGCACAGCTACAGCCACGAGGTAAGGAGGCATTGGAGGTCTCTGATTTCTGCCAGACATTTGTTCTCACACTTTGTTCACAGCGGGGTTGCTCATATTCTCACCAGGAGCTGATGCCTGTAGCCATGGGCAGCGAGAAGCCTTGGGTGCTGACTGCAAATGTAAATAGTGGGGCATGATAGGAAAAAAAACTAAATAGAATTGACTGCTAATTGAAGGCTTTCATCTGACACGGCAGACTGTGTGAATGCAGATTATCATCTGTTAGAAGCAGAGCAGTTGTTAGAATACCAATTTTACACACCAGACATTTTTTAAATGTTTATTTAGAGTCATAACACTGGATGGATGACTCAGCTACTCACATGAAATTTTCATCTTGAAGCTTTCCTGGCTGATAGAACTGGAGCTGCATGGATGCTTTCAGAACTGGGACACATGCTCCTTATTACTAAGTGATGCCTTTTCTCTTTAATGGTAGTTTGTGTTGCCATCAACATCTCTTATCATCATTTTAGTCACCCTCTTTCCCCCAGAGGCTTAAAAACGTTATGTTTTGAGATGCGAGTAGTTAGTCTCTATGATATTATGCCTGCAGTCAGATTCTCTGCAGCCACCACTCTGTCTCATGTCTGCTCATGTGCTCTGATCCTGCTGCAGAAACAGTCAAAGCATTGGGAGCATCATGGAAAGAAGCTTAACTGGTCAATAAAAAAGCACCAGCACACTATGCAAATTGTCACTAAACATATAGAGAACTATAACAGCTCCTAAATGGGCATATTTATTGCCTGTTTCCAAAGGTGATAGTGAAACAATAGTGTTTTTGTGTGCTTGTCTATGTCAGGGGTCTGCAACCTTTATGATCAAAAGGGACATTTTAAACATTCATTCATCAAATGTGTCCAGAGCCACAACAACTTGATTATCAACTGGTGGCCCATGAGACTTTTGTGGCCAGTAGGGGTGACATTATAAAGCTAAAAATGTTTAATGGTTTTTACAATTTATTGCTATTTTCACAATTTAAGACAAATGAAAATACCAGATTCTTGTAATGAGGGGGAAAATAGTTTTTTTTTTTTTTTTTTAATTAAAAAGATCTAAACTGCAGACCAATATAATTTTTGTAATTGTGGAAAAAAATAATTAAGTATAGAATTAGAAATAAAGCATAAAGTTAAAGTGAGTCTTTACAAAATAAATGAAAACAGCTAAAACTACTTTTTTGTTGTTGTTTGTATAACCAGTAAAATTCAGTTTTATGTTAGTTTTGGTCAAAACTTGAAAGAGCCGCATGCCGTATAGGTTGCAGACCACTGGTCTATCCATCCATCCATTATCGTTTACTCCTTCCATTTTGGGTCACAGGGGTTACCGGTGCCCATGTCCAGCAATCACTGTGCGAGAGGTGGGGGACTCCCTAGACAGGTCTCCAGTCCATCACAGGGACACATAGAGACAAACAAGACAAACAACTATTCACACTCTCACTCACACCTAGAGACAATTTAAAGTTACCAGTCAGTCTAACATGCATGTTTGTGGTCTGTGGGAGGAAATCAGAGTACCTGGAGAAAACCCACACATGCACAGAGAGAACATGCAAACTCCACCCAGAAAGGCCCCCGGAACAGGATTTGAACCGGCAACCTTCTTGCTGAGAGGCAGCAGCTCTACCGGTTGTGCCACATGCTGCCCACCCCTGGTTTATGTTGTTAGCAAAATATTTCATGAACCATTAAATGGATTTTCATAAAGCTTTTAGACAGCAAGCGATGGGCTGACTTCTACAACTGATTCTTTTTACGCTCAGCCCACTCAAGATGACCTCCACAGCCAACCAGCCTTAGAAAACACAAACATGGTTGATACACCGTCAGTTTTTAAGCTACTGAGCTATAAATCTGTGTGACAGTGGTTGAGAACCTTCCCTAATCTGCTACTACACAATGTATACAAATTCCACCAATAACTTTTAGAATCAACTTTATTTGTTAGCAAAATATCTCACAAACCATTGGCTAGAGTTTAATGAATCACGTAAGTAATCATTACGCTGGCACATACAACAGTCATGCGTGTGGTCAAAATGTCTTCCTGCATGAGCAAAGTGAGGGGACGCGTTATTTTAGACCCATCGTGATCGAAAAACAAACAAAACTGCGCATTGTGGAGCAGATTAGCCGTCAAGCAAAAAATAAATACCACTTGAGGTTGTTTTTCCTCTGAACTTTAGTTTTGGTCTGTTGCTCTTTTGCTCATGAATATTTGATGATGCAGAGACATACTTAAAGTCTGAAGCCTAGTTTTCAGGAGCCTATATGCTGCAGTGCCAGGATACATCGACTCAATTAGCATCCTTACTTACAAAAACTCATTCAGGGTTGAACTGAATTATTTAGATGGCATCAACTTTATTATGTGCTGTTTATCCAGATTCACCAATCCATATTTAGTTTAGTTAAGCTCAAACAAACAGCGTTTTCAGAGCACGACACACCAGTTGCTGCAGAAGAGATGTGACGTTAGAGAACACGTGTAAAGCTAAGAATAATTCTTCTGCTGTACTCCAGTGACCCCCAGCCTCCATGTTCTCTGTCACTCAGCATGCTTTATTAGTTAGTGTAGAAAAAGAGAATCAGCAGGGGGCAATGTTCTCACATCAAACAATACCAGTCATGCAGCACAAAGGCAACGCTTGAGTCAAGGACAAATGAGCTCAGAGTCACTGGTTTAGCTTCAGCTAATAAAAGCAGTGCAACTTTTGTACACGTGCAACACAGCGGCAATCACTGATCATGTTCATGCTTGAATATCGACTGCAGTTTCCTGTGCAAAGGGCCTGGAATCATTTAAAAAAAAAAAAGCTTGCACACTTAAACATTTCAGTCATTGCCAGGCTCAGAAATGGCAGCTTTTCCCCCACACAAGCTTCGTTAAGGGAGCAAAATGCATTTGAGATCATGCTATAATAAATAATTAAGGGAATCGTAACATTCGGCATTGTGCCTGGAAGCGCTTTCAGTGTGAAAAGGCTTCACACTGAGATGACAATTTGATGACTACTTGGTGCTTTTCATCACAACTCCCTTATGTGGAGTCAGATAAATGCCTTATATGTGGAAGAAAATGTGCCAGACAGGGACGTTATATCTCATCAACTAAAGCTCACCCAGAGCATGTAAATGTATAGGGGACCACCGCAGGGAAACAGCAAAGATCTTATATCATCTGAAGCTGATTAAAGAGAATAGATTAATATATTAGGGAACTGGAACTTGTGAGAATAGGATGAGGATGGCGGTCTGTGGGATAGAGTTTTATTGAAAGTTCAAAATGAGCTCTAAAATAATAATTTTTAGTTTGAATTGTATATCATATGTTTCATTGTAGTATATCTTATATATTACTTGTAAGCACTTGTGGAAATTAACATAGAAGTCTTTATGGCTCTGTTCTGAGCTGCCAAGCGAGCCGTTCATTGTCAGCCGTTTCCAATTTTGTACAGTGCAGTGTTTTAAATTCTGTGAGACTCAGGGTTGGTTTCATAGACAGACAGAACGCCAAAGTTCTCCTTTTCAGTGTATTAGACCAGGATTAGTTTAATCCATGTCTGTGAAATAGGCCCTTCATTTTCCTGGGAGTATCTTCAGAACACTAGTATCCTCTTACTTAGGATAAAAAGGAAAAGTTAAACAATTACAGATACATTTAATTTCTGTTAAATTGTTGCAAGGGAGTGTGCTCGTTATTATTATGATTTTTTTTTTTTTTTTTTAAAGAGAAGACGGACAGCGGGAATGAGAATGAAAAATAAAACAAGATTCCTAAAAGGCAAGCAGATGAGTGGAAGGAAACATTGGACATGTAAAGGAAAATAGGAGAACAAAAAGTGGTGGAAAGAGACAAGTTGGAAGGGGAAAAAAAATCATTGAAGTTTTGCTGATTTGATTAAAACTGTTTACACGAGTGATTAAAGCATGGCAGAAAAAAAAAAAAGCATCTGCCTTATTGGCGACAGAGCATCCGGATGAGAGAAGAGATGAACAATGCTCGTTTTCCACCGCTTCCTCAAGGTGAAACAGGATGTTGAAGCTTTTGCACGTTTTTCCTCAACAAGCAGCCCTGAGTGCACGCTGCAGGTAAACAGAAGTAAACAGAAACGCAGCTCTGGACCAAATTTCTTCCACACAGCGGCTATTTTATTAAGTATATCCAGACTCCCTTTACTGCGGCTCATCTGCGACAAGGGCTGATAGGTTCTGTGCGTTCAAAACGTAGCTATAAATTTACAAGACCTGCTGTTTTTTTGGGGGGGAAAAAGTTTGAATTTGTACTTGTGCTTTGACAGGTAAGTCTTATGTCACTTCAGATTTATGTGCATATCTTCCTTTTTATGTAATGCTCCCTTCCATAAAGTTTTCCATGAAATATAATGTTTATAGTTTTATGTGTTTCCTTCAGAAGTTTAAAAAAAAATAAATGTCAATGGCAAAAACAGTTTTTTTTTTCATAGAGCAAAATGTGACATGGTATGCCACACTTTATTCATTGTACTTGTATCAGATATCTTGTAAACTTTATTTTGTGTAAATAGGAGTGGAAACACCAAAATGTCTGAATGTCAGTAAAAGGAATACAGTATTAACAATGAGTGGGCTTCCATATTGCATTAATGCATCATTAATTTAGCTAAGTTAGCTTAAAAAAAAAAGATTTTTTAAAAATCTAAAACAGACCTTGTAAACTCTACACACATCTGGTAGTGGTTGTTTTGTCAATCCAAATAGCTCAATTTTTCCAAAACCTATTGATCTTTTTCAAATAGTAAAAGCAAATTTTGGCAATAAAAGCATATTTTGGAAGCGCTGTAATGTGCAGATTCCCTCCTTTAAAAGCTTTATTTTAAATTCCAAGACAAAAAGTGTCAAAAGGTACTGGTATATAATATTCCACTCGTTCTCCGCGCAGCTCTGACCGCCTGTTTTATTCAAAAAGTCGCTACACAAGTGAGGTTTGAGTTGACAGAAACATCTGCTCAGTGTTACCGCAGCCAGCACCTGATTGGAAAAACTGAGAGTGTGTTATAATAACTGCACCAATTTAATGGTCTAACTACATCCATGCACGTGGTCAGGGTGTAATTTCAGTCATGTTACAGTTTTTTTTTAACAACTTACTTGTTTTTTTGTTATTAGACCCAAACATAGAAGTACACATTTATTTTAAAATAATAGATTACGTTCACGTATATTAGTACAGATTTTTTTATAAGCCTCTATTGCAAAAATTACAAGTAACAAAGCATTTTTTGGCATATCTGCCATTCTCAATGTTCAATACATAGTGAACATTATTGAACATTATTATCGTTATTACGTATTTTATTTCTTTATATATTGTTTTTAACATTTTAGGAACTTTTTGTGGGAAATTTTTTATCTGTTGTTGCTGTTACACTTGAATTTCGCATCTGTGGAACAATAAAGGCTGTTTCTATTCTAGTCTATTCTGTTCTATTCTATTCTATTCTATTCTGCTCTGTTCTATTCTATTTTGTCTCCAATTTAACAAAAAAAAAAGTGCATGCCTTGTCATGTATAAATGCAGAGACTGATGCACATTTGCAGAAGAAAAAAACAAATCAATGGCATGTTAACCTTCTGTCTGACATCTTTAGGACCATTGATTTATATATAGATAATACCTGTGTTAACAATGGGCTATCAGTTGCTTGTTTGCTGTTTTCACTTTCACTTCCCTGATCCCTTCTTGCCTCGGTTCATTAATGAGCTGCTGTTTGTGTGTGTGTTTTTGACCTAAGAGCTATAGCTGGATGCTTGCAGGCTGAGCCGTGCAGAGAGAGTGTAGGAGGGATGTCTGTTTAAGAGATACTGGAACCATCATGCTTGGCAAAGACAATCCCAGCAGCGTGCTCAGAGCTGCTGAATTTTGGAAAACCTTTTCTGTCAACTTTGTCCTGCAAACAGCACCTCTGATACGGAATGTAATAAATTAGATATTTTATCTAATTACAAAATTATGTATGAATTTTGCATGCAACCAAATCAGCAATGTAGCTTTCAAGACGTGACAAAACCCAAAAGGCGTATTTTCTCTGCCCATTGCGTCGCGCCTCATGTTTGTGTTCATGTGCAACACTGCTTAGCTCCTTTATACTTGGCTGTAGTCACTCACTGAGAATCTGAAGTTGATCTGCAATTCTCTTTGTGTTGTATCCTCTCCCAGCATCCATGAGGGAGAAACCTTGAGGAGATGCACAAGAAGAAAAACAGCACATTTGGGTATGACTTTAAGCTTCAAAGCATTCTCCATCACAAGATTTTTTAAAAAACTTTCCTTTTTGATTCAGACTGTGGTAGACGAGCAGCATGTTGAGAAAAAAAGAAAAAAGACTTTGTACTTTTGGCGGCATGTGTTATTTGTGTTTCTTGGACTTTGAGGTTCACAAAGCCCCCACAGCAGCTGCGAGACAACACGTAGCGTAGAAACACCACCACCTCTGATGAGGTTGAGAGGAGAATCACTTTTTTTTTTTTTAAGAGAAAGGAAATAAGAGGATTATGGTTGATAATGTGTGTGCAACCTCCCACAAGGAGAAGAGTGCACATGGAAGAATACCTGTGGCTCATGTAAGGACTGTTTACAATGGAGTCATACAAAGGGGCGAAGCTATGATTGGTGTGCTAAAAGCAACTGTGATTAAACAGAACACATGCTGAGATTCAACGTATGGTTTTTGTTTTCTCCAGCACATACGAGGAGGAAAACGTGCACATTATGAAAGACAAGCTGAATGAAAAATACTTGGTAACTCAGAAACATCTGCTATGACTTCCCACTGTTGTGTGTTCGCCTGAAATTACAAGTAAATGGTGCCAAACACTTTGGTAGCAAATCTGGACCTGGAAATAAAAGAAGAAATGTCCAGGGAATATTTGTAAGAAAATTTTGACTATAATGAAAAATCCAGAGAGTGAAACAGAGATGGTGTTATAAAAGAAGGCTTTGTGCTGGTGGAAATAACTGCTAAGTGTTACAAATGATCATTTACTGGTATTTAGCAGCCCATTCTTTGGCGTACAGCCAACAAAGAAGTGTATTACCCATATATATAAGATGAACTTGGTCCAAAATTTGTAATTTCTAGATTTTGTAAGTTCAGTGAAGCATGTGTTTATTTTTCCGCAGCCAGAGCAGCCAGATGTAATGGGGGGAGGAGGGGGGAGTAATGCAAAAACAACATAATTATTCCCACTTTTGCATTTTGATTTCATTTTGATTGATGAAGTTGTTGTCAAAGCACCAAAGATTGCCCTTTTTGGTATATTTACATTTACTAAATCGCTGCCAGCGGAGGAAGCGATTTGGCATTTGTGGCATTTGCAAAGATTAATCAGCATAAGTAAATGAAACGAAGGAAGGGTGATTACGTAGGTCTGTGGGGAGTTGGTACGTCTGACAAAAGGGTTTCAACATCTTGCATGAACTCCCTCGCCAAGGATCTATTAGCTTCCTAAGCCAAATCAGATGTCTGGGTGTTATCAGGACTTAAAAAAAAAGTTGTTCTCCCGAGCAGCCACCCTGCTGAATTTGTTTCTTGCTACAGACATAGCTAAGCTCTACTCAGAGTTATATTGATTCCTTCCATTAGTTTGTTGTTGCTCCTTTAATCATAATTTCCTCTTTTAAAAATATGACAGCAGTTCACATTGTAGCTATCTGAAGAGGTCGCATATCTCTTACAAAGATTAATACACTCAGAACACACTTGAGATCAAATGAAGACATTTACAAAGCCTGTGTTATCACAGCTGAGCTGCTAAAATGTCTGCTTTGGTGCACTCAAGAAAAGACTCGTAAAGACCTGAGCAGAGTGAGAAATGAAACCTGCAGTGTATGAGTGCAAATGGTGTTCTTCGTCTGTGCTGGAGTTTTTTTTATTTATTTATTTTTTTTTGAAGGAGGATGGAGCATTTATGCCGTCTTCAGCTGCAAGATTCCTAAATTACACTATACGCATGTCTTTTTCGGGTTGGGGGGTGGTAGGCCTGCAGCGTAGCAAATTTGGGTATAATATGAGCAGAAACAAAGACTCCCCTGTGAAGCACCAGCAGGACTCCCATCCAAGCTGACAACATGCGCTGCAGTAATTAGAAAACTTATCAAATATTTGCTAATACTCAACAAAATCACACACAAAGGAAAGACTTAGTATTCATCAAGGAACTGCATATTGCCTGCAGCCTTTCATACCAGGAATTTAAAATAATTGGTACCACTTTACAATAAGGCTCCCTTTATAGATGGCTAATAAATACTTTATAGAAATGTTATTAACTCCTTTATAAACACTTTATAAATTATTAATAACTGCTTATTATGCATTAAGTAAGGGTGACAGAGAAACAAAACTGAGCAGTTTCTTGTCAAATAGTGAGCCAGATCTGTTCACCTATTTCATCCAGAGTTGTTTTAGTGTTGTAGTACTTGAGACCGGTCTTGATCTCGAGACAACTTTTTGATGGTCTTGGTCTCAACTCAGACTAGACCGCATTTAGTCTCAATCTTGTCTTGGTCTCAGACAATGAGGACTCTGGATTTTATTTCAAAACCAGTCAAGACCACAACTGTGGAAATACCACTAAATTGCCAGAATATTGTCCAGTTTATTTGTTAATGTCCTTGATTTATTGGATGCAAAATGTACTGGTTCAAATCCAAGCGATAACGTGACTCATTGCTAAATACATGTTTTTGTTACCGCTGTCAAGCCCACCCCCTTCAAGACTTGAGGTCTTGGTCTCGACTTGGTCTCGGATCCTTGGTCTTGTCTTGGTCTTGGTACACTCTGGTCTTAGTTTTGATTTGGTCTTGGATTAGGTGGTCTTCACTACAACACTAGTTGTTATGCTAAATATTTCAGACTAACTTACTACCTTTTAAGCACAATAAGTATTTGTAAACCTAGTTTTTGAGGATATAATATTAGCTGTAGATACTTATAATGCAGTGATAAAGGACAATAATATATGCTAAAGAAATAGGTTTACAAATGCTTATTGTGCAGGTAGGTAAAGGTAGAAACTTAGTTTGAAATGTTTAATATAACAACTCTAGATGAAGTGAACAGATTTGTGTCACAATTTGGCAATACATTGGTAAGTTTTGTCTCTCAGTTACCCTTAATTAATGCATAATAAGCAATATGCTGGTGAAGATTCTCAGTCATCCAGGACATGA
>JAVCKU010000073.1:7886092-7896422 GCA_032273985.1 Hypsolebias coamazonicus
GGGAAAAAACGTATGAGTCGCTTTGGTGTATAAGTTGCAGGACTTGCAAATTTATGCAAAAAGGTGCAACTTACATGGCGAAACATACGGTGTTTAAAAGTGGAAAATAAATAAATGAGGAAACATTCAGTAGCTTTGCAAGAGTCTCACCAAAGTAGGGCTCATTGGGGCAGCCTTTGAGGCGAACTCCTTTCGGCGTGCACTCTATCAGGAAGTGTCTGACCAGTTCGTTGGACGGGTCTCCTGCAGAAACGTCCATTAAAAACAACGCGTCAGGACAAAAGCATTGAGCGCGCAGCTGAAAGGAATAATTGGAGGAAGGAAAAGGCTCATGCAGATGACCTTTTTAACTCCCCACGTCTATTTTCATTACTGTGACGTTCTCGAGTATAAAACACACACACAAAAAAAATCTGAGCAATGTTTGTCTTTGATTCTCAAGTTCCAGACCTTTTTTACTGTGATGTAACACAGTCGGAGGAGGCGTGGCCACCTTCATGGCTAATCCGTAGGCCCCTCGGAACGAGTGGCTGTCCCTGACGACGAACGAGCCCGGCTCTTTGTCTTTCAGCACCGCGATGGCTGTCCCGTGGGTCAACAGAGGGAGGAAGCAGAGCGAGAGGCAGAGGTCAGGAGGAAAACTTTGCACAGGGGTGTATTATCTGCTCACAAGTGGCCGTTAGGCTTTCCGCTCCAAGGCCAATATTTACCTTGGTCTCTGGAAATGTCGGGCTTGTACCAGAACTTGGATGTGTCCTGAACAAACTTCACGTTGTCCTGCTTACTGGCCGAGTCTGAGAGACACAAATCAAGGATTTCTTTTAGGTTTCAGGCGGGTCTCGAGTCGAAACGGTCAAAAGAAAACGTCTGCGCATCAAGCACAGTTTTATCTTCTGGGTGAATTCAGAAATAAAGAAAAGCAGCTTCAGTTTTCAGAGGAAGTCAACAACAGTGATTGAACAAACGGACTGGGGCCTCAGAGAGTCCCTTCCACTGGGTCAGGGTACCTGCTCCAGGTGACTGGGCCTCAGTGAGTCCTCTGAGGGGGTCGGGGGTCATGGAGGAGGAGAACCGGAGGTTGAAGCTGCTGTCGCTGTGAGGGCTGGAGAATCCGCTCAGCGACGGGGAGCGTGAGCCGAGCTCTCCCCCCTCACCTGCTCTTTTCTTCTCGGGCAGCAGTGGCGCGAGACTCAGACTCCCGAGACCCTCCACGGCTTCCAGCAGGCTGTGATCCAGGCCGCCGTTGCCCAAAACCAGCAATGAGGACAGATCTGTGCTGTTGGCCCCGCTGCGCACCCTCGACGCTCCCCTGGGAGAACTGTGGGCATTGGGGGCGTGGAGGGAGAGAGGAGGCGACGGTTGTGGGGGATACGGGGAGTTCAGCGAGTTTGGAGTTCTGTCGAGCCAAGGCGGAGGAGGAGTGGAGCTGCAGGAGGAGAGACAAGTATTAATGCAGTGAAATATACGAAGTGCGAGACGTGAACGTTGAATCTGAGGCCGTGGTCCTCAGTCAGAACGGATCGATCTCTACAGGTCGAGGTTCTGCCTCAGGTGGAGGAGCTCAGGTGTCTCGTTCACGAGTGAGGGAAGAACGGAGCGTGAGACTGACAGCCACTGGTGCAGCGTCTGCAGTATTGTGGACTCTGTGCCGGTCCGTTGAGGTGAAGAGGGAGCTGAGCTGTAAGGTGAAGCTCTCTGTTTACAGGTCAGACTACGTTCCTCCCCTCACCTCTGGTCATGAGCTCTGGTTTCGTTTCGGTTTGTGTTTTTTAATTTTTTATTTTCACATTCCTGTCCATGAGACCCGCCTGAAACCTAAAAGAAATCCTTGATTTGTCTCTCCAGTGTGTCCTGGGAACTCCTTGGAGTCCTCCCAGCAGAGCTGGAAGAGTTGACTGTGGAAAGAGACGTCTGGACCTCCCTGCTCAAGCTGCTGCCCCCGAGACCTGACACCAGAACAAGTGGAAGATGGATGGATGGATGGATGGATGGATGGATGGATGGATGGATGGATGGAACACCTAAATGAGCATCTTTTCAGGATAATCTGAACATCATTTTATATTTATGACTTCAAAACGTCGAGTCCCTGCAGATGTTCACTCTTTACGACCTGCTCAGCAACAAATCTTAAACCGACTGAAAATTTACAGCCGAAATAAAAAGTTTAAAAAAAGATTCATGACCAAGGATCCATCCTGCATCCAGCCGATGGGGAGGGATCCTATTTAGATTTTAATAATAAGCCATCTTTGTCTTTTTTTTTTAAAAACATGTTGTTGTGAGTCTGTTTGCCACTCTGAATGTCTCTGATGGACAGGAATGTGAAAATTTAAAAAAAACAACACACAAACCGAAACGCACGGCTGGAGACATTTTCTTTGCATTCACATGAAAAGCATCCGACACATTTTTACTCTTTCCAGTGTATGATTTAAAAAAATATAGAATTACAGGTAAAAGTTGTTTGACTTTCCTGCGAGTGAGGCTCCTCTTAGTTTCAGTCACTGCAGCCGCCTCGTTGTTGCTTCTGTTGTGATTTCAGTTACGCTGAGCGTCTTTAGTGCGAGGTGAAGGTTAGAACACTCAATGGACCAGCTTTGCTTTTTGGCTCAGCAGCTTCTTCACCACACTAGACCGGAGCAACACCCTCGTTAACTGCAGACGAGGCCCTGGGCTGTCGATCCATCTCCCACTCCATCCTAGCATCAGGACCTCGAACTCCTCCACCGCTCGGGGTAAAAACTCGTCCCCAAACCTGAGGGATCAGTCGCTCAAGACTTTTTGAGGAAATCTTGGAGACTTTAGTTGAAAAATCTCAACCAAGGACAAAGTTTATAATTTAACCTTTTGGTTAGACAGCCTGCGTACCAAACTAACACATTGTTTTTGACTGCCTTTTGATCCAAACCCAACAGAACTTCAGTCAGAACCTGGTGTTGTAGTACTCGAGACCGGTCCCAAGACCACGTTTTGATGGTCTTGGCCTCGTCTCGGACTCGACCGCATCTGGTCATGGACACTGAGGACTCGGGATTTCATTTCAAGACCAGTCAAGACCACAACTATGGAAACATCACTAAGTTGCCAGAATGTTGTCCAGTTTATTTGTCAACATCTTTGTTTTTATTGGATGCAAAACGTACAGATTCAAATCCAAGTGATAACGTGACTCATTGCTAAATACATGTTTTTGTGTCACACCCACCCCCTTTCACTTGCATGTGGTTCTGTACTAACAGAACAATACAGACAACAGAACGTAACGTCTCAACTAGGGGTGAAAGTACTTTGTAAGTTGGTCCGGTCTGGTACTGCGTACCACTAAAAGATTCTGCACTGGTATGCAGTACCTGGAAGAGATGGGAGCGGATTTGGGTCAGAATAGATGCTCTAGCAATAATCAGTCTAAAATATGATGTAATCAGTTAATAAATAGCTTTTTTCACTCATTTCAAATTGTTTCTGATCTGCTCGTGCTATTCTCCGTGGCTTCAGCGGTGCGTTCCGCTCGTTCGATCTGATGCAGGCAGTCTGATTTCAGTCAGCTTAGGGACCGTCAACAAATTACCGAACCAAACACACTTCGGAGAATTAATATATTTTACATCATTGGACCCATTGACACAAAACTAATGTTAAACTACTCTAATAGACCTGATACGCAAGACACCATAATGTATTTCTCATTTTAAAGCATTTTTTAATTAGTTATTGAGTGAAAACCATGATTTTTGAGCAAATAAATTATGTAAAATAAATAAAAAGAATGCTTTAAAAATGATAAATAAATGAGGGTGCCTCTTCTGTCAGGTCTAGTTTTGTGCCAGTGACATGACATGAAAATGATTGTGCAAAAACCACTGAATGTCTGATTTCTTTAAAATTTTATAAAAGCTGATACATTCATTCAAAAGCATATGTGTGTTTTTTTTTTTAACATATTTGTTAAAACTGTCACTTTGCTGTGACAGTTTAGTAAAAGTCAAATAATCTGTGAAAAGACTGCGCTCCAAGACTTGAGGTCTTGGTCTCATGTTAGGTGGTCTTGACAACACTACCAGAACCTGCTTTTTATTGGATGTTGTTGTTTTTACTTCACCAACTTTCATAAGGTTAAAAACTTTTTATCTGTATGGATTTCGCCCCGTTGTGCGTTTTCATCCAACTGCAGATTGAGCGGGAAGTCTCTCACACCTGGAGCTGTTGGTGCACTTTGTACCTGTTGGTGTGTGGGAGGGGGCTGCCCGACGACGCTGAGCGCACGGAGCCGAAGGTCCTCTGGCAGGATGCGGGGGCGATCGGCACGTCGGACCGGAACAGCTCTCCGTCTGCAGAGCCCCCACCGTGGGTCATGCCATCCAGGAAACTCTGGGCCTCTGTGAACGAACACGACGAGATGAACAGGTGTGAGGACTCCCAGGATGGGACACAGGTGCACGGGTCCAAACGGCCGGTCAGGACCCCACATTTGTCTGGAGTGTACATTTTCAAACATTTGACACCGATCCTACACTTTACTCAACGTCAGTGAAACATTCCAGAAGAGCTTTTGAAAAAATGATCTTCTGCTTCAACCTGTTGGTCGATGCAGAACCAAAAACATGACACTAAGTGCACGAGCGGCTGAAACGTGCAGCCCGTGTGGCCGAAGCAGAGGCCGGCGGTGCAGCGAGGATGTGTCGAGACATTTCAACGTCCTGAAAACAGAAAAACACAAGAACTGCACCCCCGAGCTGCAGGCGGGACTCGAACGCATCATGAGTCACCACGAAAACAGTCAATCGTTATAAAGGGCTCGTTGTTCGGCCCGTGGAGTTTCCTCCCCCCAGCTCCTGCCTTCCACCCCCTCCCTCCATTCAACACTCAGAGGGCCAGGAATTTGGAGCTTTGTTTGTGATTGTACTGGACAGGACAGGCGACACACCGACCCGTGTGGATTACACGCTCACACGTGTTGAATTCAACGTCCGGATGAAGCTCCAGCTGATTCAAACCATGAAAATATTTGTTGTGTGCACGAATTATAGCAAGAAATACATGTAAACAGGATATTTGTGCTTTAAACTGGTTTTTAAATTCTGCAATTTTTTTAAATTTCAGTGTTTATTTTGGTAGTTTGAACTATTTTTAGATCATTCCTTCGTTTATTTTAACTTGAAAATGTAAGAAAATGTGAATATAAGAAAACTAAACACCACAATGGAGCGAGAGAGGAACCCACAGCTGAGGCTGTTGATGCTCACAGCCAAAAAACACAAACTGAGAAGGTGAGGACAACAGGATTCCTCAAACGTTCCCACAGTCTCTCAGTTATTTCTTCATGTCGTGGGTCTCCGAGTTCCCACGGATGCTGCTGCTCACTGCGGTCTGTCACATCTGCTGATTACAGAACAGCTAAAGCCACAGACACAGCGACAAACGAACGCCTGGCTCCTGCTCTGTGAGGCTCCACAGGTCGTCACCGCACCATCCTTCTTCCACAGTGACACGCTCAAGGGGGGGTTGTGCAAGGTTGTGGAGAATTTGACCGGCAAACTGAGCAAACCTTCATCAACAGGCTCAGATGTGAAATGAGTGCAAATTACAATGCACAGGTCTAAAATATACAGGAGTGACATTTATAAACGTAAATATCAAACGTAAAGGTTACTCTAATTCTGAAGAAGCTTGAAAGAAAATGGAGGAAATTCAGCAAGAAGAGCTGAGAAGAATCTTGTGAACATTTTTCTGCAGACAAATTCAATCTGGTGTCAGAAAGAAAGTGTAAAATACAACAAAGTACTCAAAACTTAAAGCATTTAATGCACTTATCTTTACTTTAGAGCTTATTGATAATTTAGCAGCCAAAAAGTCCTGCATGAATAACAGCATTTAAGTATTGTGGGGTTGAGGTTTGATCAGGTTTGGTCCTAATGCCTAATATTTAAGGTGAAACTAGGCTAATTGCTGAAAAACAGCTAAAATGAGCAAAAACTTGCTTAAATGTAGCTAAAATGGAAAAACAAGCCTAAGTTTTCTAAAGAAAGCAGAAAGAACACATATTTGCTAAATTGGGCTTAAAATAAGCAGAAATAAGCACAAAAATCAGGAAACTAGCACCAAAAGAAGGCGGAAGTTAGCAAATAATAGCTGAAAAGTAGCTGAAAAGGCAGACAGAAGCTTAGTGGAAGGAGCTGAAATTAGCTAAAAAAAATGTGGAATTAGCTGGAAATGCTAAATTTAATACAAAATCAACTAAATAGTAGCTGAAATTGCAGAAAAAGCTGAAACTAGCAGAAATAAGCTGAAACTAGTTTAATTTTAAATTAGCAGAAATAAGTTAATTAGGCTGAAAGTAGCAGAAATTACCATGAAAAACTTGAATTTATATGAAAACAGCTACAATGAGTAGCTAGAAATGCTAAAAAGTAGCTGAAAAGTTAGAACAAGCTTGAATTAGCAGATGAAAGCAGAAAGAACACGTTTGCCTAATTAAGGCACAAAAAAGTGGAAATAATTTGAAAAGAGCTGAAATTAGCAAGAACAGCTAAAAAGCAGAAAGAAGCTTAAATTACCATAAGGAAGCGGAGAGATTACATTTATGCTGAATTAGGCTGAAAAAAGTTGCACTGAGTGCAAAAAATGAGAAATTAGCTGAAAAGGCTTAAATTAGCATAAAACAGCCAAATAGTAGATGAAATGGCAAAAAAGGCTGATACTTGCAGAAATAAACTGAAAGGAGCGTAAAAAGCTGAAATTAGCTGAAACAAGTAAAAAAAATTAAAAAGGCACAAAAATCTTGTAGTTATCAGAAATAATCTTGAAGAAGCACAAAACCTCTGAAAAAACATCTGAAATTAGCTGAAAGTAGCTGAAAATAGTTAAAGTCGGACCAGGAAGCTGAAAGAAGCTGAACCAGAACAAAAAAGGGGCAGTAAAATGTTGTAAACAGATCTAAAGATTTGAAGGAGGTAAAATGAGCTCAATTCTTTTTCTGAGAATAAAATGGCAGAAAAGGCTAAACATGTCAAAAAGCTAAAGTTGCACCAAAACCAAAAGTCACGGCAGGATTGTCCTGAAGGAGCTGAACGTTTTGATTTATGATTTGTTGAGATAGCACGAAAAATGTAGAACGAGAACGATTAAAAAAAATGAATAGAAGAGAAATGGATCACAACAGAGTGAATGAACATTGACACAATCAGAACATTCAGCTGTGAACAGAAACAAATGACAATCTAAATCCTTCCTTCGGCTCATGCAGATGTTGTTTCTCTGAAATGACTTCATGTTTTCCTCACAAAGGACTAAAGCTCTCATTCTTTACTGCAGCTACACACCATTTACCAAAGAACTAATGCACATATTTTCTGCACATTGCGTAATTTCATTCAGATTTTTTTTTATGTTTAAATAAACCGACCAGAGTTTGACAGATGTTTATTTAAACACGATTCATTCACACTAACTTAAGGTCATACGATCAGACTGTAGGTGCAAACAAAACCCATGCCCCTCACATAACAGCAGCATGTAAGATATTTATTATCTTTTCATGGATTATTTCTCCGTCACAATTTCAACTTGTTTGTTAAATAAAATATACGCACAAGCTGAGACAACAGCACTTAATTCTGTTTGACCGAGCGTAAAGCCTCTTCAGTTTACCATCAAACCGCACTGAAACTTTTCCAGACGTTACACCGAGCCATGCAGGCACAACCACCAGCAGCGACAGCCCCAACCCACAACACACGCAATACTCTCTGGCGCTCAGAGAGTGACGCCACGTACCTCAGACAGCCGGCGTGCACACCTTCACGCTCAGTGTCAACATAAATCCTATCGATCAATATATCAGGCGAGGTCATCTGGAGACGTTCTCCTCCTCTGACCACGCCTCAGGGTAGTTTTAAAGAAAATATAAAGATAAGAACCTTCATTACCCAAAGACCCACTCATACATCTTCATCATTGATTATTAATCGCTTACGACAGGTTCAGAGTATCATACATCTGTTGGCCGAGCAGAAACTCTCCGTACTGGCCCTTGATGCTGTTGCTGTCAACCCAACGTGTTCAGTGTCAGCGTCGCAGCCTGGATGGTTTAACTGTGGTTTCCTGTTTACAGGCAACTGGGGGTGAATCAGCTCAGATTCTCAGAGACGTTGAAGAACGTTGTACGGTTCACAGGTCGTCTGCTTCTGGGCAAATTAGACTTTAGGCTTATCAGCCGGGCTGCTGTAGAAGAAGTCGGTGTCTGTCCTCTGGATTTGTGTGAAGGCACTACTCGTTTGTGTAAATCACTAAAATGGGAACATCTGATCTAAAAATGATGCAGGAAAACTGGTTCGTGCATTTGTCACGTCTAAACTGGACGCAACGGCTAGTTAGCTGGTTGTCCAAATACCGCCCACATTTCCGGGTTGTCAGCGGTGACACGTAACATAGGCGACGGGTCAGCGGTGACGCATAATAGGTGCGACCTATACGGAGGTGCTATTTAATTAAATGTTTTAGTCAAAATTCTCAATAGGTCACTTTGTCCTGCAGGACTTTAAATAATCAATTTATGTTTAGGTTAACTGTTAACATTGATTAATCTGGAAACCAGTATGTTCTAGTACTAACTACACCTCTAAGATCAGCAAGTGAAACTTCTAAACATGCAGCTGGGGAATCTAAAAAAAAAAAAGTTAACGAACAAGACTTCCTTTATATTTTACACATTGTTCAGACAGAAAAGATTGAAACCAAAGACCTCCATCTCTGACTGGAAATATTTTTCTTTAATGTCCCTAAGAAATTATTGTAATTAGTCAAATTTATATTTTTAATTTCTTTTGAATAATTCCTTTAAACTTCATAATAAATATTAAATGTTATGATGTTTATTTGTCATATGCAGGTTAACACAGGGTCAACAGTGCAATGAAATGTTCAGGATGAGAAGAACCGATTTGATGTGCTAAAAAAAAAAAAAGAATGAATAAATAAACATAAATTATGCAAGAAGGGTACAAAATAAAGTACCAAAGAGTGAAAATGAAGAATAAAATTTACAAGGTCCAGAAGAAATATACGTACTTAACAACAGCATGGTAGAATATAATGTTGCAAGAATGAATTTGTTTAAACAAGTATTTCAAGGTAGTGATATAAGCTACGGTAAAATGCACATGATATATATTGCACATAACTAACTAAACTACTGTACACAGGTTGTATGACAGGTTATTAGTGAGGATTGGAACATTGAGATTAATTGAATTATGATGGTAAGGTAGTGACATAGATGATAAGTACATAAGTTAAAATAAATAGTAGTATTTAGGTCATAAACATGCACACAAAAAAAAACATTATCACCATTAAATTCCCAAAGCACAAGATTAAAAAGATGGTTTGTCTCTGTGTGGAATGTTTGACAAAACACATTTTTATTTAAAATTGATGCACACCTACCCTGCTGTATTTTCACTATTTTAATATTCACTTTTCATATTGTGAGAGAACATTTTCCTCCAGTTTTTTTTATGTATTCATGAATGTTTTATGCTTGAAGGAACTCCGGAATGAAACTCTTCACCTGAAGCACGCTTGTGTAATATTTATCTAGTTATTTATTTATTTTGGACCACTCAGGATAATAAATGCTTATCAGATATGAGACAACCCCCCACCACACACACACATTCCCATGAAACAGCACTGAAGATTGAACACAGCGTGCCTCTATAAGCACTGTTCAGTCACATTTGATCTCGTGGATTGCCCACAGACTGAACAGTTGCTTCTCTGCACAAACCTCTAGGCGTTTTCATGGCAGAGATTAACCCTGACCTCTGCTGTTTGATGTGGTCAGCTCCTACAAAGTGCCCGCATCAACTCGAACCAGTCCCTCTATGCTAATACTCCAAGTTGTGTGTGAGGCACATGAGCATGATACATGAAGCACGCTCGCTTTCTTCTTAACAGCTTCCAGCCAGGAATGATGTCACTTCTTCTTGCCCTGCAGAGGATTAATCAGTCTCATACAAGCCCGAAGGGGCCCTTAGGAGTTATCAGTCTTTAATAGTTGTCTCTATTGCAGCTGATTCAATCTGTAACACCATTTTGGGCCCTGTGTGAACATAAAACAAACACAAACCTACTTAATCATTTCCACTATAAGAAGTGGAGAAAATCATCCGCCTGCCTTCACAGTTATGTTCAAGTTGCAGAGCATTAATATCAGAGCAGACAAAGTGCTGCTCCTTGCAAGAGGTATGATCGCACACACACACACACACACACACACACACACACACACACACACACACACACACACACACACACACACACACAC
>JAVCKU010000073.1:7935463-7952214 GCA_032273985.1 Hypsolebias coamazonicus
GCGCCAAATTTAAAATGACTTTGTATTAAATTTTCATATATTTATCATTTTGTTTGCAAAGACAAACATAGTTGAATTATACAACATATATATGTTGTGCCATTTTATGCACAGTTCAAATATCATGTCAGTGGACCTTTAAGCTATGGCAGGAAGTGAGCGAATTATACAGAGGGAAGAAGCACTTGTTATTTTTCAGAGTGGCTGGAACTGGAACATCTTCACAGACCCCATGATTTACTCTATGGCTTGAAGTCTGTTTTTAACAAAAGAGAGAAGAAAAAACTCAGATGAGTCAGCAGCAGTAAAACAGAGGCTTGCTTTTAGCCCTATTGTGATATTGGGTTTTTATTGCACACCGAACAGTTGCAGGCAAGAATGACAGGCTGCAGAGAGAGAAAAGGCAAAGCCAAGCATTTTCTGACAACTTTATCAGTTCACAAAAAAACAACTAAAAAAAAAAAAAAAAAAAAAACGGAGAGAAAATGGGCCGGCTGCGTGCATTTACATATATAGTGCGTTGACCGCAATGAATAAAACACCAACAAACCAAGCTCTCCTGGGTCAGCTCAAATGAAATAGGAAGTTGACACTTTCAGTAGTAGGCGATACATAAACATTGTTTCTCTATATAAGGTTATGTACCATCAGATCAGCATCGTTACATCTGTTTTCTTTCACTTGGCTAGTCTTTATTATGTAAAACTATGCCTCGGACAACTACGAGCTGTGCACTGAGCCTCTCACTTTCCACCTGGTGAATTTGACCCAAATTCACATTTTCCCCGTGCGACCAGGGGACTGTTTTATATTGAAGCCACATGTAACAAAGACCCATGACCTGCCTATGTACTTTGGCTCATGAGTCAAAGAGAAGCAATATTCAGAATATTATTACTTGGCGATCGGGTGTTTGTCCTCAGACAGATTTTTCAGACAGGAAAAATATGTTTCTTGCTCGAATTTGCACAGCTGAGATGGCTCTTGTATTACAACGCTGCAAAGGAAGGAACTAAAAATAGGTGTGGTGTTCGAAAAGAATGAAGGCTCTTACTAAACTGTATAATATCAGGTTCAAAAGAAAGCTGCGTGATGCTGAACTTTAGAAACCCGAGGAAAATGTTACCATAAACCTGCCTCCAGCTGTGCAGATCTTTTTTTTCTTCTTCCAGTACATTGATTCTTAAGAAATGACAAGAACACAAACTTCCCGTGATATTTAAAGGCAAAATATCAGCGCTTAGGTGGCATATCAGAAAGTGCATTTTGTCTGTGGAGTAAGTTTGATTTATGGTGACGCCCTGCTCAGCTCAGGTATGAGACCAACATGAGTTCCTTTGGCTTATCAGTGATTTTTAATGGATTTTAATAGCGTGAGTGTGGTTACTGAATAAATCAGAGCATGGTGAAACATATTTAAGTCATTTTTTTTCCTTCTGCTGCTGTTTTTGCAGCAAAGAAAAACAAAGACAAGTACAGCCCACGGCTTTGCACTTCCAGTCAACAAATCATGGCTGGATAATTGGGAGTCTGCTGCAGACAACCACGCCTCTGTCCACTTCATCATTAAGACTATATCATATTTGTTGGCAAATGGCAATTTAATGCAAATGTTTTTGCAGCTCACAGTAAAAATCTAATGCTTTTTTATTTTTATTTTTAGCTTTTAAGTGTAATTCCATCAAGAATGCCCAAACCCTTTCCGTGTTTTAGTATGTCAGCTAAGATAAAGTTTTTGTCTTGATTCACAAATGTAAAATCAGAATTCAGTTACACTCCGTTTGTATTTTGCAGGAAAAGAGGAGTCTTTGTTGAAATAAAGGCTCAAAAAAATCCATGAGCAATGATATAGACTTATCAGTACATGTCTATTAGAAACCACCACAGCAGCTTGTAAAACTAAGCAAAATGCATTGATTTGTGTTCTTGGACCAATTTCCTTGTTTGTTTAGCCTGTTTGTACAAATATGATGAATTCCTGAGAGGCAAACCTGGCAAACTGCGGAGAAGTGTTGACTTATTCTCAAACTTTATCACGTTTTATGTTTTATTCTATTTGATTGTTCTTTTATTTTCAAGAGCTGATGACGTTGACCTTTTAACTGGCCATAGCTGGTCCTTTTGTTATCACAGTTGATCCAGTAATCACAATTTCTGTTCTCGCAAAGTGTATAAATGACATTTCTTTTTTTGTTTGTTTAACTTTGTATAGACTTTTAATGAATGCAAGCCCTTTTTATTTTCTAAACTTCAACATTATAATTAAGCAACAGTTATTATGAATTCACATGTTACAAATGGAATTACTGGTGTTGGATTTTTTTTTTAACATGGAAATAAAGGATATACAAAAAAAACCTATTATCCCTTTCATCATTTAAATTCTATCTGTCAGGAAAAGATGAGTCCATGCAGCTGCTTTCAAGCAGTCTCTGCATTTTCTTTTGACTGTTTATAAAAACCAACTAAAAGCCTGTAAAACTCAGCTCTGCTTCTTATGAAATAAATCTGCTGCACGAGAGCCAGAAAAAACAGTCCTTGTGTTTTCAACACAGATTTATTTGTGAAGTTTTCTCAACTTTCTGGACATATTTTAGTCCTTACTGTGTTACTGTGTATACACAATGCTACACTCACCCCAGCTCTAACATTTACTGCTGAGTCATGTTTTACAAACTTAAGTCAATTGTTTTTCACACAGTCAGACAAAGAATTTACTTTT
Source organism: Hypsolebias coamazonicus (assembly GCA_032273985.1). NCBI lineage: Eukaryota > Metazoa > Chordata > Actinopteri > Cyprinodontiformes > Rivulidae > Hypsolebias > Hypsolebias coamazonicus. The sequence continues at coordinate 7,938,186 of JAVCKU010000073.1, forward strand.
GCTCCTTGGATGAATGAAAATCATTGGTTGCATGCAAAACAAGGAAAAACCAGTATGTGTAAAATAAATCAATTAATTAATGAATAAAAATGGTAAAAAAAAATCTGTTTTTGCATAAACTTTAACTTTTCCAATTAGACACAAGCATGCTGATAAAATCAAGTTTAGAACCTGATCACACTTTATTAAGACATAAACTTATTAACCGCACAAATATGGGTTGTTATGTGATAATTTTAAGAGTTACTGCTAAAATGCCACAATATGTTGTAAAACCAAACTGGTCAACTTTATTTATTAAATATGGTGCAACAGTTTTCAATTCAATATTTTATTTATCTAGATTACAATCAATATATTTAAGTTATCTAGCCTAAACAATAACTAAATCACACCTAAAAAAAACTGTTACATTTTATTAAACTTTTAAGCTTGAGTAAAAAAAAAAAAAAATCTAATTTTAGACTCAGTTAAACCAATGAAATTCTTATTAATATGTGAAACTATTTGCTTGCATCATTTAATATTTTTTAAAAACTTGTTTATTTAATTGGCATCCTATCTTAAATAAAATCAGGTAAAATTAAAATCAGTCGATAAAAGTGAAATTTAGTCAACTTATACTTAGTTTGCTTGATTGTCCCATTAAACACTAAAAATATAAGACAATGTTTATACTGATTAATATTTATTTAAGGATCAAAGGACTGTATAAAATAAAAATTCAGTAAAAGTGCATAGGTTTTTATTATTTTATTTTAATCTAATTGCTTATTTTGGGATGATTTGTGACTATAGACAAACTCACCTCATAGCATAAAGAAATGTAAAAACTTTATACAGACCCTTCCCAATCACAAGTTTTATGATAATAACTTTTTCTAAGTATGTGTCTTTTTAACAATGTAAACCCAATGTTCTCTGATGCCTCCACAGATCAAGGGACTTTTGAAGCGAAGGAAGTTTGTTGACCTAATTGATGATGATGCAATCACGTCACAGCAGGATATCTAACCATTTAGTTTTAGGTCAACTAGACAAAAGTCTCAAATAAAATCAAAATTATCACAAGTAATATGTGAGACTGAAGTTGCATCAGTAGCTGCACTGAAGCACAAATTATCTCATGTTTCACTGAAACATTAAACATCTTTTTTCCTGTGTTGACAAGAACAAATGAAGTTTACAGAACAACATCTGGTCTGTTTTAGAGATTAAACATCCCTTTCTGGTAGTTTTTCGGCATATTTCCCTAATTTATCGACTTCCGAGTTTATTTCTTGCACAGATGAGGGTTGAGTTCTCTCACAGAGAGCTTTGAAGTTTATTGCATGTGCAAAGCTCTCTCCAAACAGTTTTTGTTATTGTGGCTATCATAGCAGAATGAATAATTTAACCTACATTGCAGCTGAATATAATCTGAGTGAGCCGTGATAAGAAAAGTGAAGGAATACTTTTTTTTTTCCTGCAAAAATATCACCTTGGTGCATTTTGCATTCAGGTTTGATCCACAAACTCTTTGGTCTCAGCCAATTAGAAAACAATCTTGCCTTGGCCTCATTATTTTTGTGCTCATGAGTTGTTCTCATTAATACTAATGGTCCAGGTGAAACTCGCTGCCCACGCTGCTGAAATTCTAATAGAGTTTAAATTAGTTTGTTGCATTTTGGAGCAACATGGACGTTTTGGTCGTTAATGGTGATATATGTGAGCAGGGAAGGCAGATTCAGTATGAATGTTGACATCACCTGGAGAGAGAGAGACACACACACACACACACACACACACAAAAGGAAAAGGGGACAACCTGTTTCACACGAGCGTGAAATCCGAGCACACGCTGGATGAGCGTTAATGAGCGTCACGGTGCGCTCCGCTCCGCGCCGTGCCGGTGATCCGCGCCAGGTTTTGCGCGCCGCTCGGCCCAGCCAGCTGCTGCAGAGCAGAGAGGGACCCGGCGCGCCGATCCTCCCCCGCCTTGCTCGCCTCCAGTCCGGCTGCAGCTCCGACTGTCCGCACGGCGTGTGGACGAGGCGCGGAGCGAAGAAGCAGGAGCGCACCGCGCACGAGACGAGAGGCTGGGCTCAAATCAAAACACAAAAGCCACGTTCACTCCTTCTTTACTTTTGACTCTTATCTGAAGGAGCTGAGAACACACCCCGACGTCCTCGGAGTTTCATTTTTTTTTCTTTTTTTGTTGCCAGACCAGGGCGCATCTGTTTGTGCTGATTTTTTTCTTTTTTTTTTTTTTTTTTTTTTTTTGCTTCTATGCGGTCTGTCCATTGCGCTCAGGTCGGAAGGAGTCTGGCTGCACGCACTAGAGGAGGAGAAGGAGGAGGTGAAGGAGAGGGGGAACCGATGCTTAGTTTTGAACAGACCCTTCAACATGGAGCTTTCCGTCCGGTCCCGGGCGCGTTCACGGCTTGAAGGAGAACCTGCGTCGGGAGAACCCACTTTCTGTCCACCGAGGAGGAGCGCAGCCCCCAGCCATCTTTGAGTAGTTTCTGAGGGCTTCTTTATATTTCAGCTCCTCTGACCCGGATCACGCTCCTCCACGCCGGGATTCCTGTTTTGGCACGGTAAGCTTTTAAAGGCGCGTGATGTTTTGGGGCTTTGGAGAAGGGGAATGCGTGCTTGTGGCCCTCTGGATCGATGCAATTTATTTACACCCCAAAAGAAGGAAGAAGAGTGAGAAATGGGGCCCACGGGCTCCTGCACTTCCAAACTGAGACCAATACATCATGGTGCTGGTGGTGGTGGTTTGTGGAGGCTCAGACTTCCAACTGTTGGTTGGTGCTTCATGGATCACCAGTGCATCTAATACAAAGGAAAATATTTTAATCTGATAGCAAATGAACTCTTACACTATATAAATCTGGTTATTTCAATCAGTTCACAACTTGGCCACCCCCACCAGAATGTAATTGAATGTTACCTAAAATCCTTTGCAAAACAAATAAGATAAAAGGTATATTTTAAGAAAGAAAACAAAAGCCGTCCGAACATCTCCACCCAGTCCATGGAGTTAGAACAAGCTGGATGTCAGTCAGCGTCCATTTACTTTTCCATTTTGCGGCTGTAAAATAAGATCATTTCACAGGACATGTATAATTCACAGACCGGAGCTAGCCATGTGTGATAATGGGACACACAACCACACACCATCCCACAACACACACACACAAATGGGAGTTTTTACAGGCTGAAGGAACCATTTTTTACTCTCACGTGAGGCTTTTAAGAGATAGTGCTGCGTAGACCTTAGAAGAAAGAAAAACGCTCTTGAGAGTCTGTGTCAGTCAGAAATGTGAAGGTTAGACAACATTTACATACAATCCATACTGTCTGTTCCGAACCAGGACACTGGCGCATCATTATATAAGCTATACTGACAACTTGGGAATCTGAGGGCTTTCCTTGCATATGCTTATATAAGAGCTTAGACTTATGGAAGACGTTGGCGTGCCATTATTTTTTCATCTTTTTTCTTTTAAAACCAACAAATCTCTTTATTCTGCAGCGTACGTCAGCCGCAGTGTGAAAAACTGTCTCGCCACCAAACAAATCCACTCATACGCAGACCCTGAAGGAGTCTTTTTTGTCTCTTTGCCAGCCATTTTGGAAGACCAGACATAAAGTCCTGTTGGCACGATGCTCAGTGCTTAACGCTGACATTCCCATCAATGATTCCCAATGATGTAAAGGTCACCTCCTCCCCTGCCAATACTTGGAGGCATTACGATTGAAAGATGTTGGGCTTGGTAACACACACACAAAAAAAAAGTCTTCCATTTCTCGAAACAAGTGCATGGAAGTAGGAATTTAAATTGGGGAGGGAGTGGTGATATATTGGGGGACAAATGGTCTGCTCCCACCCCCTCCTCCTTCCTCTACCTCCACCCCATCTCTCACCCACCCCAAGACATGCTGGTTTGGTCCATTTGTCTGAGTTGTCTTGGGAGGAAGTGCCATCTCATCTCACATTGCGCAAATGGTTTCAATGCATGCTCGTGTGAATTCTTGCAGGTTTTTGTAACTGCCAATTTCCATATCAAAGTGTTTGCATTTCAATGGGGAGAACTTGAGCTACCAGCTCCCCCTCCTCCGACCAGTTTTGTTCTGGTTGCTGCTGCTGGGGAAGGAGGCTGCCGACAGGACTGCTGGACACAGCAGTTGGTTATGAGTGTGTGCGTGTGAGTAGGAAGTGTTTGTGTTGGAAGCAGATTTTCGTGTGGATTGGGAGCGTTTCTTGGCCGTTTTTCGAACACCAGAAAGCCATGTATTGTGTGGAAATTCTGGGCGCCGTGCAGAGACTTGGTCATGTTAAAAAGATTTTCTGGGTTAAAGCATTTTCCTCAGTCCACCTCAAGGAAAATGTCAACCAAAGTTGCAGTTTTCTTCAAGGAAAGGAGAACCCACAATGTTCATTGCAGATAAAAAGAAACCCATAGAAGTCAATTTGTTTGTGCATTTTAGCTGATTTAACTGCAGCGTTCGGCCTCTAAAATGCTCCGAACTAAATTTGTTTGTGAGTGCCTTCTTGCAAACTTGATTGGTTTAATTCGGCATTGATTGAGTGGCAATGTAAATACACAGAGCATCCATGCTGTGTGTGAGACTTTGAGTGGTGCCTGATTGTTTTTTTTTTAATTTTTTTATATATATATATATATATTTTTTTTTTTTTTTCTGTTGCAGAGATAATATTTATTTCCAGTTCAGTGCAGCTGTTGTTTTGTCAGTGAAAGAATGCAGAGACACACTCTAGTTGGATGGATTCTTCTTCTCTTTGTCTCTGTGACTCGTGAAACGTGGTCTAATCTTCGTTTCAGTTTTCGGCAGGCTAAGTAGATGAAAATAAACACTTTGCACTGTGTTCAAACAGAAACTAACAAAAGGCATTTTTTTTGTGTGTATGCTCTTACTTTGAAAACAGGACCAGAATAGGTTAATAGTGAAAGAGGGTGCAGCGTGTGAAATAGCATTACACAGAGACTGTGAATGTAAATGCCACTGGAAGAGCAGTAGGGGTCAGTGGCCCCTTCATGGTCATCCTGCTTCTAGGTAATAACATGAGCCAATTGATCCTCAGTCCACTGGAAAAGGGAGCCTGCTCTCTTGCCTTCTTCTCCTTTCTTTGCTTGGACAAAAAAAAAAAAAAAAAAACCCACAACATAATATCTCAGAGGGGGGAAGAGCAAGAGGGCAGTTTTGAGTTTGACGCCATAAGAGCAAGACAGAGTGGGGAAAAAGCCAAACCTCACCTGCCATCCCCACTCATGGCAGGCAGGGTTGACAGCTGTCTTGTCCAATTCCTCCAATTCAAAAAAGTCTGACAAACAAATAGACCACAAGGGGAGGCAGGGAGGGATGAGTAATCGTAAGATTAGATTGATCTTCAAAGAGAGGCCTTCCTTAAATGCAAGGCACGTTAGCATGTTTCCTACGTATGGTCTGTTCTCTCCCTCTGTTAGTGATTTCCCAGTCGTCGTAACGAAGCCCCGACAACAGACGGGTTGCATTGTGCACGTGTAGGAGGATAAGGCAGGAGGAGCAACTGTGGTAAGTTTGTTGAGTCGAGGATAAAAAAAAAAAGGTGAAGGTGAAGTGGAAACCATGCTGTGGTGCTGAGCCGAGCTCGGTCGTTCAAATTATTGAAAAGCTGCTGAGGAGGAGCGGTACATGCATCGAGCTCTGTGGAGACTGCTTTCAGTGGAGAAATTGGCACCAGTGCTCCCACTAAGATAAATTTCTTTTAGCTCAGTGCAAACTAATCTACAGCCTAGAGTGGCTGCAACACCATGACACAAAACCTGACATTTTCCTTTAATTGTCCCCAAAACCATACCCTCACCTCTTTGTCAATTCAGTGGCTATTTATTCATTCAATCTTTAGCCATTTTTGAAGTCACATCAAAGCTGCTCTTTTGTTGACCACACTTTAAGAGAAGAGCAAAAAATAATCACAGCAGGACTTGGTTTAAAAATGGAAAGGGCACAGAGTATTTAACAATGTGCTTGAGGGCGAGTTTTTCATTTGCTTCAGAGTCCCATCCTAACTATTATGTGGCTTGCCTCAAAAATAAAGAGACAGATGAGGCGAGCAAACGATTGTGTGTGAGGGCATTTAAGCCCACGGATGGATACATCCTCCTTTTTGCTGAGAAAATACCTCAGAGGGAGAAAATGTCTCCCCCCATAATGCCACCTTCTGTGTTTGAAATGACAGTTAACTTTCCCCCACTGGTTTAAATGGATGTTTAATGATCAACAGAGGCTCTGAGCTCAGGGTCCAGCAGTCACACCGGCTCTATGTGTGCGCTCGAGTAAAGAAAGCGACCTCCTCCGTGTTGTTGCGAGACACGGTACGAAAACAAGCTAGTTCTCAACTGATGGATCATCGGGGGTCTCTTTGGGCTGTGCGTTAACCCTTTGGAGTGTTCAGTTGGGGAGCTGCCCTGTGATGGATGTGCCCCGGGTGCTTAGGGTCCATATATCAGAAGATTAGCGCTGACCTGTGAGTTGTTTAGGCTGCCCTCAGAGCTTCTTGTCCAACGTTGGCTGATATTAGCATATGAGGACATGGCTCTCTCTCAAGGGGATACGAAGATAGGGTTCTTTATTTGGTTCTGTCACATTATAAGTCAAAGGAAGTGTGTAGATTAAAGGCTGAGGACCGTGTTGGCATTAGGTGTATCTGACAGGTCATCTGTCTTCAGTGCTTCTCTGAAATTCCTAAATAGCACTATATAATTATCCCAGAAATTGAGGTTCAGGCCATGCATCGCTGCAGTTCCTCCATGGCCTTCATGAATCATATAAATATGTAAGTCAGTCAGCTGATGTGGTTTAATGCTGTTTTTTTTTTCTCGTGACATTGAAATGTCTTACAACGAAGCAGGTATACACCCTGCATTCTTTTGTTTTTACTGCTATTTTTAAAAGGGATACCTGCAGAGCCTCTATGTGTGACAATTAAGTGCTTTCACATGAACAGGACAGGCACATTTGCCTCTTGAGAAACCAGTCCTTTGCAGCATTAAAAGGCTAAATTAAATACTACATTGAAGCCCTTTGACTCACCTCCGTTTTGCTGCGTATTCTTTCAAATGATCATAAAGTCTTTTCCCCACTTAGTGCTCTCATGCGACGCTTAAATGCCACCTCCCACGGTATTGCTGGCGTTTGTCCTTGTTGTGTCTTTATGTATTGAAAAATACTTCAAATGCCAGTTGTCGGGGAACTGTTTTGTGCACTGGGGAGAAAAAAGTCACAAGATCACCTGTAATCTGTGTTTCTTTTTTGTCTGCCATGTCTAATGGCTATTTGATTCCTACTTGGTGTCACTCCATGTCTTGCGATGAAGCCAATCTATTTTCAAGGTGAGGAGATATTGTCAAAGTCCTTGACTGCTCTCTGGGCTTTGATTGTCAGGCGTTGTCGGTGAATATAAGGAGTGGTGGGAGCCACGCTGCAAACAGAATCTATTACCTTGGATGTCATAGGCACGCTTTCACAACGTGCCACTGAAGTCAGCCATCTTGCGTGCACTCCGTGTCTGGAATAGTCTCTTGTCGGTGCGACGAGGGAGTGGCCTTCAAGTTTAATTTTGGTCGTCACCAAAAGCAGTTTTATTGATGTTCTATACTCGAGCTTAATACTATGATAAATCATCCTGTACAGGCAAAAACACTGAAGCGTTTGTCAGTGTCACTGTGTAATCTGTTTTGTGATCACTTGCAACATTAAACGAAAAGCAAAGTGTTGCAACGTAAATGGCGTTCTGGCAAATCAGAAAAGACGCAGTATAGAACTGGAAACTCAAGCCTAACCCTTTCTTGTGGAGTGTGCTGATTTCCGCCATTTCAAAAGCCTCTTTAGTGCAGAGAGAAAAAGGGACTGCAGGCTCGGAGAGCTGCAGCGAGCGAAGGAAGCTTGTTGATCAGCCAAGCAAATCAGATCTTGATATTTGAAGAGTGGAGTTGTGATTGCTAATCACTCCACTGCTGAGTTTTAATTAGGAGACTCATAAGCTTTCTGTCATTTCTCTGCAGAGCATAGTTGATGTACTCAAAAGAACAAATAATTAGATGTCTTAGTAGTTGCGGCTATAAAAACAAACTTAGGTCTTTCCATTATACATGAATGGGTGTTTTGCTGTGCAAGTTGATTAAAAAATCGCAGCATAACAATGTTTATTGTGACCTCTTGAGCTTTACACATCCTGAAACAATTTTTGACCCTATTATGGGAAAAATGAGCCTTTCTTTGAACAGCCACGCATACACACTTTCTCCTTGTGCTTCACACCAAAGGAACCTCAAATCTCATCACGAGTCGTTTTCTCGAGATTATTGCTGTAGATTGGACTGAGCTTATTTTGAATAGGAAGGTTTTTGTCCTGCTCTTCTAAGACCTTTGTTGGGACATTTTAATTACAGCAGAGCTGGGTGTAATTGATCTTGGCTTAGAGGGATTTCACTGTCAATGAGAACGAGCCTGGGCGTTAATACAGCCGAGCAAATGCTTCCACCTTTGTACCGCACTAACACATACACACGTAGAGGACCGGTGGACACGAGAGAGGGTGTTTTGTTGTTTATTTTTTTTTTAACTCATCTGTCTTTTATGCATCCGACCAATTCATTGTCTGCCTCCACTGTAACATTGTTGCTACCTGGAGTGTCCTCTTACGAAGCAGTCTCGTCATAGTTCCATGTTGTCACCCACAATTCTTAAAATTTTTATAAGGCTGTTAGATAATGCTTCCCGATGAGGGTGAATTATTGATGGTCTTGTTCGTATGAGTGGGACCGGGCAGGCTTTTAACTCTCCGAGCAGCTCGCTCTCTTTTGTGGTAACTAAGGGACACGGTGCAAACACCCAAAGGAATGATGTACTGGAGGAGGAAACAAACGGAGGCAGGGGGCTGAAAATAAAATAAAAGAAGCATGCATCCTTTACGCTGCTGTTCGGCTAAGCCACAGCAAAAGAAAAAAAAACAACAACAACTTGGCAGCAAGGAAAAGCTTTTCTTCAACAGAAGCCTTTTTCTGTATTTTTGAAGCATTGAGAGGTTGGTTGTGTCTGTGCTGCTTATATTTGCTGGATTATACGCACAACGCTCCGGCCTGCTTTCTGTCACTGTGCAGACACACACGCTGGCGTTTGCCGCGACTATTACCGCACACACTTTCAGAGTTTGAATGGTAAAGTAAACTTTGTGGTCAGTTTGTGAAGACTAGAATCTAAACAAGAGGTTAGGACATCGATTACTGGATCGAATGGAAATTAATCTGCAGCTGTTTTGCTTACAAGCCAAGGAAATGCACTATTCATTCTGTGGTTTCTGCCTGGGTTTTCTGCTTTTCTCGCTTATCGATTATTGATTACGCTCGATTGGGCAACACAATAAGTTAATCCCACACTGGGCCTTGGAATTCAGCGACAAACCATTTTAACATATTTTATAGAATAAATGATTAATAACAAACGAGTCACATAAACGGCCGATAGATGCACCAGTGGAGAAATTAACGATTTGTCCCTGGAGCAACAATTAACTTACAGTGTTATGCAGAACATGCACAGGACACGTGGCTTTTTTATACGAGAAGCACATATGTCTTTTCGGAATTGCCAAGCTGATTATTGTGGTTACAAAAACCCTTTGTTTTATGCTTTGTTGGAGGCTGAAAGAGGAGTTTTCATGATTTTCGTTTTATCTTTTTTTATTGGGGAGGTGGTGGAGCAGCCTTGAATTTATTTGTTCTTATGAAAAACAGATAATCAGTAAAACCGAAGTCCGAGTTTACTTGATTCCAAGAACTAGCTCATCATGTAGTGTTTTCTTTTCGTTTGCCCGTTCATTTGCTTTCTAGATCAGTTTTAGTGAAATAACGTTGTATATACTAACGTTGCTACGGCACACACTGACAGCTGTCCCGTCTTCCTGCATGGCTCTCATTGTTCCAGTTCTCTCTGTCTGCACTCCTTTGGCCTTGGTGTTTGCACAACAATGGAGCGAGCAGAGCAAACTTGTGAAATTCTGCTAAAGCACAGAATTTCACGTGCAAATGTTTGTCTGCGTGGGCGCCTATAAGCTTTTAGGGCATTTTTGTAAAAAACATCTATTGTTCTTTTTTTAGCCCAGAATGTCTTGTGGAATGACAAAGCATCCTCTCTGGTGAAACAAGTTCTTGTTTGGTTCATTAATCTGGTTAACTTTTCTACTTGTTAATGGCTTTGTTCAAATTCTTTTTTTTTTTCACATGTCAGAATGCAGTTTACAAAAAGGACACTAAAAATTAAACTTTATCTTCAGTTTGACTCTGATAAAGAAGACGATTCAGTCCACTGTCAACGTTGTGTCTTTCAGAATAAATATTCTAAGCCACTTACAGCTTTTATCAGAGATAGGTGGCTTTAAATAATAACCACAAGTCTGTCTCTGTACGTCAGGAACAGCACAAGAAAGCAATTACGTACAGAGAAACAAGAAAATCAAGTCCAACTGGTCTCCATTTCCCGGTGGAAATGCTGAAGATGGATTCTTGCGTCTTAGTTTCTAAAGGAGCTGACGGAGTGGGTGGATAAATGATTAGAAACTGATACAGAGAAAAAGACTTTGACCTCAGGACAAGCAGGAAAAACATCTAGGTTTATCAGTTTGTGCACGACTGATTTCTATCTTAGTTTTGTCTAATAAAAAAAGGTAAAAATGCTCAATTACTGTGAGCTTTAGTGAAAAACAAATAATTTAATCAGTGCCATCATGTGGGATAATTATTCTTTTATATAAACTGTAATATTTGAACAGCCCACAACAGTTCGTGATCACTAAAGATTTCAAACCAACGTTTAAACTACCGGTAATTGAATTGAAACCACCAAATGAATAGGTTGAAAACTACTCTGTTGGGACTCATTATTTTCCTGCTTTCTCTCAGGCACTTAAACGCCACTAACATGTCATCAGTCATTCTCACTGTTCTCCCCTGATTCTTCTTAAAGTGAATTATGTTTTTTTTTTTTTTTTTTTTTTAACTGTACCTATGAATTGTGAGTTGTGGCAAAACTTAAAAAAAAAAAGTTATCTTAAACAAATTTAAAGTCTTAACATACAAGCATTCAACTGATCTTTTTGTTATTTTTATACAAGGATTTTTTTTTTCCTGCCTATTGAAATAAAATGTGACCTCTAAGGGTGCAGCTACACACAAATGTTAAATTAAGTCTTGGTTTGCTAAAGCTGCAATAATAAAAAAGCAGAGCAGACAAAACAAATATGTATTGTTAAGGGGTTAACCCATGATTATGAAGAAAAAAGACAAATTAAAAATAATAAAAACCACTTCAGCACCACCTGCCTGTTATCAAACAGCAGACAGACAAATCTAGCGACTGGCTAATAATGCTGCACTTGGCAGATTAAGTGCCAGATATTTCCCTTAGGATTCCTAGCGTCTGCGGCAGACCTAAAAATGAGTGTATATTGGCCTGAAATCATCTCCAAATAAGTGAAAATTCATGTCTGGGCCTGCTGGATATGCAATTAGGCAGTTGTTCCCTAAGATTGTCTAAACACTTGGTAATAATATGTCATTATTGTGTTTACAATTTTCTCTGCTGGCCATTTTCCCCCAAATTGAACTGCTAAGAAAAAGGAAATGGTTTTAAGTTTTTTGGATTCAAACGCTAAGACGAAAACTGCTTCTAATGTGAGTGGGTCTTATTTTACCAGGTGAATTTAAATTCTTCTAGTGGGCCCTCGTGACGCAATTAAACACAATTATATGCTAATTGATACATTCCTCCTTTTGATGTAAATAATATAATTATAAATTAACACTGATGAAATTGCCAACATCTAATATCTAAGTCTTAAAAAAAAAAAAAAACCTGCAGCGGCCTGGTTATTTGCAATTACCGTCTGAAATTATCATGCCGACAAACAGCCGATGTGAATCAAAGCCGAACAACGTGAACGCAGCGAAATCTACGAGCTGGTAAACACATCTAAATTTTGAGTTATCAACATCTCTGTAAACACGCTGAGCTGAATATCATTACAGGTATTAACGATGCCCTTCAGAAAACACTTTCATCTCAGGCCCGGTCATAAAAAGACTGGATGGCGTGCCAGCACATAGAGGCTGAAAAATTAATATCGTATAAATGTTCACATGGCATCCCGATGGGTTAACCTGCAGAGAAAAGCAGTGGATATCTGCTATTGACTGCTAAACACGGTGGTGGGTTCTTAATAGTATTGGCAGTCCTCTCTTAGGACTCATTAGCACCGACGATTACTCCACACAGTCCTGTAATGGCAAAGGTGTGAGAGGCAGTTTTACGGGACCACTGTAGCGAGACCTCATGTTGCAGTGGTTTTATGAATTAAATTAAACTCTCAGCCTGGTTTCCCATAGTTGGACCTAAACTTCCCCTAAAATGCTGGAAAAGTCAGGAAGCAAACTTCCTTTTACTTCGCACACTTGAAGAGTTCAGGAATACAAAATATAATCACTGTCTGCAAATCTATTTTTGTCTTAAAATTTATAGTTCTTTATCAGGATAAGTTCACACCTATATTTTCTGAAGTTATTAGTAGGGGTGCACCGATAAATCAACCGGCCGATTTATCAGCTCCGATTTCCTTAATTTTGGGAGATCGGCGATCAGCCGATGCTTCCATGAGAAACTGATATTACATTTTTTTTTGTAGTTTTAACAACTGTTGTCTGAACATCATTTATATTTCACATCACTACCTCTTGTCCAGTTAAAACAAGTTTGTATTGTTTCAAGGATATTGTTCAAGGGTATGTTTTTCAATAAAATAAGATTTGAAAATTGAAGGTGCATTGTGACCTTATAACACCAGACAGTGTCGCTTATAAAACAAAATCTGTATCGGCCAAAATCAGATTCGGCGGGTCAGACTTTTTAGAAATCGGTGATCGACCAGAAAACTGCAATCAGTGCACCCCTAGTTATTATTAGTGTTTTTATTAGGGGGTGCAAATCTCTCATTGTCTTGCGATTCAATTCCGATTTTTGGTGCCACGATTCGATTCAGAAAATAATTTTTAATTCAGAAACTATTTTTCTATTGAAATGGTCATACATTTTGTTTAAATTATGTACAGTAATTGACCAGATGAAAAAAATTAAACAACAATGGAAACAAATGAAACATTTATCAAAAACAATAAGTTTAGGTTCCTTACTGTATCAAATATTTTCTTAGTCTGTTCAGGGTTAAATAACTCGCTACTTCGTGGTTCGTTTATCGCGGACTTGCTCTATCTCAGTTTTTCGAAATAAGATTGGACATGACACACATCTGGCTGACTGATGGATAAGCTGCACGATCAGCATGGAATTTTTATTTAAAATAAATTATTTTAAATGATTTAGCACCTCCTGCACCTTTGTGCAGCCCACACTGCAGGATAAACTTCCTCCTGTAGCTGATCTCTCTTCAGAGCGGAGAAGTGGGCGGGGCCAAGAGCACTTGCAGGTGGCTGTAAGCAGTGGAGGCAGGGAGCTGAAATCAAGATATTCTGTGATAGTTTAGAGCCCTTAGAGTTTAGACACATTGTTAAGAGTATTGCAAGAGTGTGGGAAGGCTTTAAAACACCTTAATAAATATAAATACTAAAATAAACTACTACTTATTATATTTCCACTTTGCAGTTAGATCCCCGTGATAAACAAGGGACTACTGTACACAAAGTTTTCTTTAGTTCTTGAGGTTTTATAATATTTATTTTTGTGCTGCCTATAGTTTAACAATTATTCCAGCATTCATTCTTATTTACCAACCAGTCAGGTTATTCTTTATAAATCCATATGTGGAAATTAATGTGTTATTCTGGTAATTTCTGAAGTGATGTTTTGTCAAATAGTTTTTAATAGAACCTTAGCAGCTGTAACATCAGTCGTAGAGCACAGAGGACAAAGAAAAGGGCAGAAGTTTTCCTCCAGGTTAAGACAAACGAGCACCTGTTTTTGTTTTTCAGAC